>JBBPTN010000002.1:0-320437 GCA_038094075.1 Xerocomus spinulosus | reverse complement strand
TTAAGACCTGATGCGCAGACGCGGCCAGGTAGGTCCCATATCTGAATGATTCCGCTCTGTTTATTAACACTAACCATTAGACATATCCTCGGCCGGAGACATGCCAACAGCACCTCAACCTGCCTGGTGAGGCCGCTGAAGACCCAGATCGATTATCCGAGCGACGATATCAATCGCAGACGGCGTATCAACAAGAAATCCAACCCTCAAGATCGTTATCGCACATCCACACCGATCCGTTCGGTTTCGAGCAATCCTACCCATCCATCGAACGCCATTTTAGCTACCCGACTCTTGACATTGAATACGGTCAAGACGTGTTCGATCAACTATGGCCTGAACTCCGTGAGAACACCGCAACGTTGATTCCTGCAATCCGACCTATTCGGCCGACCGTTCAAAATGTTCGGTACGAGGACGTTCATTCAAACATCATCTCGGTAAGTACAACTTTATCGCCTCACAGCCTACCATTCTGACTAGCCACTAGGGAACAGAGTCCACAGCGACTCGCCGGTCCCAACGAGAGACTCGCATACGACTTCCACAGACGCCCCAGCCCCCACCTCCACCCTCGCCCACCACTATACCTTTACCCTCACCCACACCCGCACCCGCACTCGTACCCGCACTCACACTAGCACCCGCATTCGCGCCCACACCCGCACCTGCACCTGCACCCGCACCCGCACCTGCACCCACGCTCGCACTCGCACCCGCATTCGCGCCCACACCCACACCCGCACCCGCACCCGCACCCGCACCCGCACCCGCACCTACATCAAATTCCTCCCCCGGATCCATCACAGAGTTCTGTGTTGATCTGACCGACAATCAGCGCAAAACCGCATTGGAGAGCGCGCGACGCGAGATGACGCGCTTGATGTTTGTGGAATCGCCCATTCCGAGAAAGGCAGGCCGACAACTGATGGTGGACCGCGCGATAGCAGTCGGATTGCAGCAGGTGGTCGGGTCGGCAAAGGCCAATGTACCGAAACGAATGTGTCGCGAGCTCGTCGCACATATGTCGGACATTCGCAAGCACTTCAAGTCATATTGCAGGTCCCATGTACCGGCGGAGTTCGGGCTTCGCCCCACCGCAGGTGAACACGGATCCGCGCAAAGACATTGTAAGCAAAGGGTCATGTCTTTACTTTCTAGCTACGAGTTCCTGCGCGACTCGTCGGACGAGCAGTACTTTTCGTCGCGGTTCTTCAAAAACTTCGTCCTCGATATGCTAACCCTCAGCCCGTTTGGACTCCATACGCACGCACGCGAGATTGACAAGATTTTCGGCCTGTGTGGCTCGGCCATCATCGCAACACTACACGAGTTCTTCGAGGGAACTTTTCAAAAACGCGACTTATCCAGTGACGAATGGAGAGAATACTTTGTTCAAGTGATGGATATTTTGTACACTATGCGAGAGGAAGAGGATCGCCGTGAATGGCTCGCAGAATTTCAGGCGGGCATTTTGGGCGAGATGGAAAGCTGGCTGTGTAATGATTAGATTATCTACACTTGATAATCTGATGCTGATAATGTACATAAGCATGATTTAAGTGTACATAATCATATTCAGCCTTATGGAGAAAATAAACGACGCTATTCCAAATCTGTCTGACTACGTGCGGTCCTCGACCTCGGCTAGACCTCTTTCAACCCGCTGATGATGGACCTCATCGCTTGGAGAACATATACACTAGGAAATGTCGTGCAGACGGACCCACCACGAGCGACGCTGCTTCTGCAAAGGGGGAGTATATACAACGTTGTAGAACAAGTACTATACTGCCTGCAGGCAGACAACGTGGAGTTATCAAAGAAAGTAATACACGCCGCATGTCCACATCGATAAGCGGCACACGCTTTTCACGCGTTGCGGGAGGTAAAACCTCGACTTGGATCCTCTACCACTCACACCATCTCCCGCCCCGACGCCCACCGCAATCCGACGGGCACAAAGCCGCTCAGGTGCTCTGCTGCTCGTGATACACCCGACGCTCGATTCACTTCGAGACGATTTTCCGTGCAGCCACTGCGTTGCATCTACTACCCATCCAACTCGCCAGTCTCTCTTTTATACCAACTCTCGCTTCACCTGGTCCCCTGCATTCTCTCTATTTCTTATAATCACTCAAGCTGGGCAGGTGCGTTGCGGTCGTCCGCGTCGTCGATGACACTCAACTGGTGCTTGAAGACTTGACGCGTCAAAGAGTCCTCAGTCCGTCGTCCTTTGCTGGCTGCAAGTGTGAGTCGGTTGCAATACGTCATTTTTGCGCTCGACATCGTAAAACGTGGGGTCGTGGGAAGTGCGCACGGCGCCGTCAGTGCCGTCAGTGCCGACAATATTCCCACAGTCCCGGCTGTGGTTGCCGGCATCGCAAGGCCCAGCTTGTCTCGGATGAGCTGACGGGACAACCGTCTTTTTTTATTTTTTATTTTTCCCTTTATAGACATGTTTGTCGTATTTCTTTTTTTTTTTTTTCTCATTTTTAAATAATTATCCCATGCCAGCCAGCGTGCACCGTTGCTGTGCTCTTATATTCGTTTCAAGCCTTTTCCTCCCTTCCTTGTCGAGTCTTCGTTTCAAGAAGGCTCGTCGCTCGTCGTTGCACACGACGCCCATCCGTCTTTCGCTTTCACATCCCCTCCTTGTGTTTACGACCCTCCACGCTGACCACGATCTGTTTCATCCAGCCCCATTGTACGCCACATCCATCCGTCTCTGACATCGTCCACCCAGTGTGCTCGTCGTCATTGCATGACCATCACCCTGCCCTCGGTGAGTGCCATTCGTCAATTCCTGGTTTGCCAAGTTGCACACCAAATCACCCGATATCCACATCGGTTGTCCTGGAGCGCCAGAAACCATCCTTTCACTTTACCGGTAACTCGCTCATCCAAAGTGGTAAAAGTACCCGTATCCTACCAGCGGATTGGCGCCCGTGCCACTTCTAGGCACATTTTAAATTTGAACCTCTCTCTCGTTTTGATTCCGACCCATGCTAACGGTGCTGCTCTTCTTGCGCATCATCTCCCCAGCTTATTATTGGTCGATTACCTTCTCCACCCAACGCACACCAATCCCGTCCGTCCAGACATGAAAGACATTTCAACTTCTTCCTATCGAAGCTCTCGAAAGGTCGCATACCCAAAGAAGCGTCCATCCCCGTCCGGCATCTCCAAAACTCATAGAACTCCAAATGGCCCTCTGGTTGGGAATCACAAATCCCCCTACTCTGCCAAGGCTGCTTTACTTCACCAACGGCAACGTGACGCGCAAATCGCTGCTCTTCGGCGACAAGGAGTTCTTCTGGAGGAAGAATACCGTGACGATATCCGCTACTACATGCATGAAATGGAGGTGAGATCCTCCCAATCTTCCCATGTGGTCCGGTATCAACTTTTCGTAATATCCAGAGGTATACCATGTCGTCTGCCCAATCCATGGATCAACAACCTGAAATACGGTGGCATATGCGCCCTTGTCTGGTTGACTTTCTTGTCGAAATCCACTTTGCGTTTCGCCTTCGCCCAGAGACTCTCTATCTCACCCTCAACATAGTAGACCGCTATGTTTCTCGCCGAATCGTATACATCAAGCACTATCAGCTCGTCGGATGTGCAGCATTATGGATCGCGGCCAAATTTGAGGACGCCAAAGACCGCGTACCCACGGTTCAAGAGCTCGCCCAGATTTGTCGGGAAACATATGACGAATCAGCTTTCATCCAGATGGAAGGTCACGTTCTTGCGACAATCCAGTGGACTCTTGGTCACCCAACAGCAGAGGCTTGGCTTCGTCTAATGTGTTGCGATCCATTCGTTGAGGAAGAAAAGGTTCAGCATGTCGCGCGGTTTCTCATGGAAATGACACTCTTCTATCGCGAGTTCATCAAATATCCTCCCTCGTCGATAGCGTTGGGCGCTTTGACACTCTCTCGATTTCTCTGCAGCAAACCTCGGTGCATCTTTGAGGAGACTGAGGAATGTCAGGAAATTGTCGAACTCTTGGACAATCGCCTCGCGAAGCGTGTCAACGATCTTTCCGAGACCCTGGTGAAGAAATACTCCTATGCCTTTTACTCAAAGGCTGCAACATTCGTTGTTCAATACTACCTTCAAGGGGGTCGTTACAATCGGCAACAAATCATCCCTTTCCCTGCAACACCAAAGCGTTCCGTAGTGCTGTCGGGCACGAGTACGCCGATGAGTGTCACGACGACTATATCCGACATCTCGGATGAATTTCCCTTGACACCCACGAGCCCCTCGTCATTCTCATTGGAGTTTTCCAGTTCACATCTGTCCGAGGACGACAAGGAGAACCTTCCTACTACATTTGAGCTCTCCGTCAACAAACAACATGTTGAAGCACCTCCGGAACACTACCTTCCCCACGAGTTTGTCACTTATAGTCGGCCCGCACTCCACAATCTCAATGGCTCACCCCGAGTGGCCGCTGTCGCATAGCACACATTCTGATGATGTTGCTTCCAAGCTCGCAAAATGTAATACCACCTACCCGCTCAGCTACTTGTGCACTGTTTCTACCACTCATCGCCCATGCATCCCGTTTCATTCACAATCATCCTTGCGTCTCCATTCCACCACCGTCATCGACAAGCTATCTTTTGGAAGAAGAGGACCAAGCCAGCGCCCTTAACTGTGCCATACTACACGATGCATGACGAGACATCCTCTCTGCACTTTTTCTCTCCACGCTGTGTCGACTCGGCAAATCAATGTGCAATCATTCCCACTCATTCAAGTCCCTGTTACTCTATGCATACATCATCCGTCACATCCTTGCCTTCCTTTAAAATCACTTGCAGCTCTCCTCACGTGACGAGGTCGACAGATTTTCCCCATTCACTGTCAATCGCATTCGTTCTATATTATTCTTCACTTTATCATTTTACTCCCTGTCGACCGTTTGGTTCGTTACGTGTGGTTTGTTGCATCGGTTTGTCCTTGGCCTTTGATTAACCGTACATCTTTCATTGTGCCTACTTTAACTTAGCTTTCAGCGCACTCGTCCGCATTCCATCTCGTCAATGTTGCAGCATCCTCCGCATCTCCTACTCAAATGAACAATGTTTTTACAATACATTGCCCGCAATGTCACGGGACACCACAGGGCGTATGCCGCACAAGTTTGGTTGATGTTCCGTTCCGTTCCCTGATCAGAATGTACAGGTGTATGACAATACATAACACAGGGCCATCAGAAACAATCAACATCCGAAATGGGTCTGTTATACTCCAACCACTTCTGTGGGGTTAACGGATCATGTACGCAACATTGGCGTATAATTGCGTACCTAGTCCAAAACCCATTTACCTTCGCTTTTTCTAACACCTACGGGTCTCTTCTCATCCAGGCTTATGCGTCCGGCGTTGAGAATCGCTGTTGTGAGTACGGTGTTTGCAATAGTCGGATACCCGCATACATCAAAATCACTTGGTTTTGCCAGGTGAGCATTCACTGCACGCGCGGCATCGACGAACTTCTCGATCGAGATATACCCGTATCCCCGTTGTCCGTCAAAATGACCAGTCTCTGACGGGGAGTACTTCATGCTAATCATCTCCGCATCAGCGAGCTACATGGACGGGTCCGAATGCGACATACTAGAATGGGTTATACCACGTCTTTCCGGACTCATCCACAGTGACATCATAGCCACGGTGAGCTTGATCGACATGGATATCCCCCTGAAATACACGACGGTCGATATACAAAGGATGGCAAAGCGCTACCCACCTACCTTTTCTCCCATGTAGTACCAGTGTTGGGCTGAATGGATTCCAGCATTTAGGGGTGCAGTCCACGACGCGGTGTACACTGCAGTCCCTTTGTGTTTTGCATTGGTAACAGACTGCCAATCGACGAGGAGCGTAATAGTGTCTTCTGTCTCTGGGGGGCAATTATAAGGTTCCCCCGTAGCAATTCCGGTAGCTGCGCTTGCGACAACGCGAGTTGGTACGGCCTTGTGCTGTAGGATCCAACAACAAATATCGATGTGATGTGACGAAAGATAATAGCTGAAAAGACACCAAATCAGAAGCGATAAAACAGATGCCAACATCCATTGACCTGATATCCGAGTCCTTACCAGCCCACGCCTTGAAGGTTTCTAGCTGACTCTTGGGCTGGCTCATCCATGCACTGAAAAAATTGAATTCCCCAAGCGTCTGCGCTCTCGCCTTTGCGTCACTGTAAACGGGATCGAAACGTTTATGATGCTCGACAAAGCACAGGACATTGTGCTTTTGAGCGGCTTTGATGAGCTCGTTGTGGTGAGAAAGAAGCTGAGTCGCAGGCTTGGTGACAAGAACATGAATACCACGTTCGATTGCGTACAGACTGATGGGATAGTGGGTATCTTGTGGATTGGAGTGTTAAAATTAGACCATGGCGTTGGATGAAAACTAACTGTCTGGAGTAAAGATGACTATGGCATCACCAGGAGACATGTTATCGATCGCGGATTTATCTGGCACACGTAGAGATGTGAGAGTTGCATGACATGGTGGTGAACGGACCGCTGACATGCTTCCGGATCTGTTTTCCCTTCTTTCGGGAATTCGTCGAATCTGCGGGACTAGTATCGTGGACGGTCTAGGCAGGGTAGTTACTCCTCACGTAGTATCCATGTCTTTGTAGACACTGCCTATGTTCGCCTGCAAATGCTGACGGATAAGAGGAAACTTGGATCCGTTGACGCCAACCATCCCGAGCTTGTCGATCTGACGATATCGCGCAAGGTCAGACTCAATGTGTAGACCGATCAGTTCTTGCACACCTTGCCAAGTCTCCGCAGATCGAACAATGTCAGAGCGACCACGCCGGTCTATGAATCCGATTGGTATGATTGTGTCATACCAAAGTGTTGGCTCACCTTTTTGTCTGACTTTGAGGCACCTTGATGTGTCCATCCTGTGGTGTACTCGCCCTGGTGATCGTGTACAGACGTGCGTAGTGCCAACAAACACCACGTACCGTGCCACCTTGAGAAACGGGCAGATGTGAGTCGGAAGCCCTGGAGAAGGATTCACTGACACATCAACACATTCAGCCTTGTCAGGTTCGCCATGCTGGATCGGGAGAGAGGTGCGGGCCGGGAGCGGTCCCCACCGGACCGGTTCTGAGTTCCTGATAGTTACATCGCACCGCCACCACACGTTTCCGTTTGTGATGTCAGCGTGTGGGCGAGTCAGCGCAGGTTGGCCGTGCACCACCCGCAGCCTTGGAGCGACAGACTTTCTCGTGGCCTCACTGCCGGACCCTCTGCGCAGCACCTGGAACCCCTTGCCATCACCTTGGCTGGCAACCAACTAGCTGCTTAGCTGTACTACCCAATCTGACCTTTACTCGCCGACCGGCGTGTCTTGCACGTTTTCTCGTAAGTTTCATTCTCGCCTCCTTCCGCTTTTGAATCAAAGTTGGCCACCCGTTTACCTGACGTTTACCATCCCGCTCAGCATTTGGTTCGGATATACATCCAGGTCGTCCCACCCTTGCTTTTCACACCCAGCCTGGCCGACTGTTGCTCACATGCAGCCAGTCTCTAGTTTGACCGATTCTGGCTTTGTCCCCAGGAAAGAATTCATTCGTGACCAACGGACAACCTCAGATTTCTCCTTACTAGCCATTTCTGGCTCATGCTTCGTCAGACTTTACTCCTTCTCGCCAGAGGTCATCGCAGACCTACGTCGTCTCCTCGACCACTTCTACCTCAACGCCTCTTGCCGCGAGGACACAACTCAGAAGCTGTGCGAGTTTCAGCTCCACGGTAAACCTTGGGCGTCCCCAAAGAGTGCACGCACGGAGCGCATCCTCCTCGACATCCTCGCAGTTATTTATAGGCATAGCTACACTGTTCTCTCCACCATCGACTACGGTCGCGAACGCGATGATCGCTTGGCAATCTCTTTCTCTCGGCTATCTGGCCCTTCATTGTCATTCCCGCCTCACTCCCCAATCCCTGCTGGTTCTGGGAGCAACCTCTCCCACGGTACCGGCAGTAAGAATGAGAGGAAGATGCCCTTTGCAATATCTTTCGTCTCCAGTACCGTCATGCGTGTCATATACCCTCCTTTGAATTCTACTCCGGCCATTCTTCAGGCAGTTCGCGGCTCTTGGCCGAGAGGGGTCGTTTCAGAGAAGAAGGTTGGAGATGCAGCATACGAGTTCAAGCTCAAGGGATACAGCTGTGTGTACAACATATTTGCCCATTGCCTGCTACCAACTCAGTTCCGTCAGGGTTCAACGAGGACACGTTTGCGACTGATTCACTCCATCAAATTCTTTCCCTCCTGACCTCTCTCGATGGTCATGCCTGCACGATGGTCGCATCTCTCTCCATCTGTGGTCGCTCACGAGTCAAGGATCTCTGGGTTTTCATCGGACCCGGGTCTTCCGACGCGTACGATCAGATTTGGCCTGAGTCACCAATTAGCCGGTCTGGGTCCACATTAGATGTTCGGCGATCTAACAGAGCATCTACACCTGAGCCGGGCTACAACTCCGATGGAGGTGTTATTCCAATGTCATTGCACCGACGTGGAGCAACGGCCCCTCAGCCCTTACTCTCTCCTTCTCATGGCCCATCTACCCCCCATCATGTGCGAGGAGTCACTGAAACGAATGGGTTTCCAACATCGTTCCCGACTTCGCCACCGCATTCATCTCCGCATGGAGTTTCCGGCATTGGCATGCGTAAACCTGCTCCAAGAGCTCAAGTACCCGTTTCTGTGAATTTTGATGCCCACGACGACGACGACGAGCATGACCGTTACCGTACCTCATTGCCTAGCGCAGTGCCGAGTAGTTGTGAGAATATGACTGGGATTGGGACCCTCAATCGGAACAGATTCCTCTCCAAAGCCGTATACCCGTTAAATTCTGTGGAAGCACCAGAGTCTAGACGTGATGATGAAGGGACCGTTCATCCGCCTCCAGAACAGCGTACAGGCAACAGGTCGAGATCACCTTCTCCATATCGTCAACCCGGTGCCATGCGACCACCGTCGACGCACTCAAAAACACCACCGTTGCTCGCATCGCATTCGCGGGACCCGCTTACTCCACCGCCACCAAGTGGAACTGTATTGACTGCGCCTCGGACACAAGACTTTATGTCAGGAGAGAATCCAACACTCTTGAGCCCTGGGATGTTTCGTATCCGGGATTCTGCATTTTCTTCGAGTTCTGTAGATACTACGGGGTCTTGCGATGTTCCTATCAGATGGACGGGATTGGGTAAGCCGGAGGGTATCGAGAATATTGAAGAGGAACAAGAAATGTTTACCGACGAGTCCAGGCATCAGCCCGTGTTACACCCTCCTGTGCTACCTGGGAGTTGGTCGACGACCCCTGAGGAAGAAGCGTCCAACGATTCATCGAAAACGGACGAGGCCACAGTTCGCCCGGAACATATCAGGCATCCTGACAGGTCCCTGCACGACGTCGATGTACGGGTTGCTTCACCTGAGCTAGTGCACGATAGTGCTGTGCGCAAGAGCGAGGCCGGGATGATAGGGATAATAACAACTCGACCGCCACCGCCACCAATACCTATTCCATCGGGCGACAGCACCGGGAAGTCAAAGGGTAGCTCTAGTGCACCAGCCTCGCCAACGAAAACGGGAAGTCGAAGCGGGAGTGGCAACGGTTGGGTTCTAGTCAATGTTGAGGGAAAGGATCATGCTAATGGACACTCACCCTCTCCCCTTGCGAGTCCCACTATGCCAAACCAGGATCGTGCTCGCAAGGTATCGCATATGAACGAGAAGATGCCTATGCCGACGACGACCAAGGCCATTGTCGTTATTGACACGAAAGAAGGCAAGGGTGCGAGAGTTCGGGGTGGTGGGTCAGGTCTACGTCGTCTGCTATCGCTCTCCCGACCGGGAAAAGGCGCAGAGGAATTGGTGCACGACACACGCCTCACGCATACTCGATCTCATGAACTTCCAACGAACGGGATGAGCCAGGGCAAGGACCTGACACGCCCAACACGTTTTCGCAACAGACTCACACGTCTTGGGCCTTCTGAATCTTCATCGAGACCACCGGACAATGGGAGAGTACGCGTGAATCTTGACTAACAATGTCACTCCTTGGATTTCTTTTTTTTTTTTCTTCTTCCTCATCCTTTCGCTCATTTCTTCATCTACTAATCTCTTCTTTATCTCTGCACGTTGTAAGCCACGGCCCGATCTGCAATGCATGCTATCTACACCGTTGCTTGATATGTCGGCACGTGACCACTCAGATTCATCACGTGGGAAAGGCATCTTGTTTCCTCGCGAGGACATCCAGCGCCAGCGCTCCCTTTGATATATTCATCGTCGCTGCGATATGGTGAGCGTTTAGCATTGGAACGTTGATGAGTGTTCACGCGAGAGGGGGAAGCGATGAACGGTGGAGACCAAGTTGGAAGCGGGGGATGACCCCAGGAGGCCGGGGACGCGAAGGAGACGGGTGGTGGTTTGTGTGAGTAGCCAATGAGGCTGTCTCTTCCGAACCTGTGGGCTAGTTGGCGCGGAAGACCGCAAGGCTCGATGGCTGCACTGGATTCGCGTCGCATGTCGGTCGGAGGTGTCGCCTGTGGTAGGACAAGAGCTGTACTAGGCTGGATGAGAAATGGATTGTCGATGCTGTCGAGCTTAATTGTGGACGTCGCCGGGCATGGAATGCGAATGACAAGGACGGATGAGGATGTTTCGGTTTCTTGTGCAGAGTCCAGTTGCAAAAATGCACAGGGACCGCCGTAGCGGCTACATGCCAACGTTTCCTCCCTAATAGCCACTCGCGGCCATTCCCTCTCTTTCCCGCATTTTCCCATTTTCTCTTCTTCTTCTTCTCATCCTACAATGCCAACATGCAGACGCAAGCGTGTGGTGCTCACAGAACCCTCCCAAGCCCTCCTCCAAGCCTTACAGTCAAACCCCGAGAGGGAGGTCTATTATCTCCATCAAACCGGAGAGATATTCGAAACCTACGAGTGTGTACAACCCACTACCCTCCCCGTTCTCTCCATGGCTGACCCCTCTGTCCCGTGTCCAGGGCTTATGCGGCGAGAATGTCCTTCTACAGGCGGAAACAATTTCAATGCGAGGTCACCGGCAAGAGTGGGCTTGACTACTTCCAGGCTCTCGAAAGCGAACAGCAAGAGGCCCAAACGATGCACTCTAGGTTTCCTGAACCATTGAAGGCTGCTGTCCTCAAGGCGGTCCAATGGCGTATGTGCCCCTTTTGCTTGCTTTTCCTCCCTTGTAGCTGACATTTTTTGCATGCAAACAAGAGGTAGTGGGTCGCCTGGATCATTTAGTAGAAGCCGTCTTTGAGCGATTCAAGGACCGGTACTTCGCAGATGAAAGTACGTCCTCTTCTTGTACAGTCCCATCAATCCTGATCACCTTCCTTCGTTTCTTCAGAGGTTTATGTTGACGTTCAGGGGGACAAGTGAGTTCGTGTCCAGATCAGCCCCCACTCATCTCACAGTCTCAGATTTTATGCCAAAGTTCTTCGGGTCTGTCCACCCAAGCCGTTTTCCGAGCTAGCAGAGACTACACCGCCAAATCAAGCTTCTTCATCCACTTCCCCCATCCAGACCCCCCCGGTCGATTCCATGAACCACGTAGAAATGCACAAGATTGGAGGTGACCTCAAGATACCCGTCAAAGAAGCACTGGCCAGGGATGATCCGCTCCAGTACACTTACCAGGTCCAAATTCTGGAGGAACCTCATGATAAAAGTCATGAAAAAGGAAAAGCCGCTCAAAAAGATAGAGAACAATGGTGTGGTAGATTGGTCGAGGTTCAATGTAGCACAATGAGGCACGTCAATGTCACGGTTTGCAAAGGACATGACTAACCACTTCCTTCCTCATAGCCGTGACCGCTTGGCTTTCTCAAAGTCAATCCTTCGAAGATTCATTCGTGATTGTGTTGACCGCGACGCGGCAGTAGCTTCACCCTGGACAGTGAAAGAGGCGATTGCGAAACACTATGGCGTAGATTCCATCATGCCGGAGGAGACCCGGAGGGGCGTTGAGAATATCAAGAAAGGTGAGATTGATAAACGGAAAAAGATCTGGGAAGATAAGGAAGGACCCCCCTCGAAGAAACAAAAAAAGTTGACGGCAGCTCAAGAAGAAAGGGGTGAGTCGATATTACACTTCTCCCTATGTTTTTCAAACAAGACTCAGGCCAAACTCTCTCTGCAGAAAAGCGAGAGCGGGAAGTGCGCGAGAAAGTTGAAAAGCAACAGAAAGCTAAAGAGGAGGCCGAACGGCTTGCGGCAGAAAGGAAGAAGAAGAAACCTATACGTTATCCGACCGAGGATTTGGATGTTCGCATCTCGGATAAGGACAAAAAGGCTGGTACTAAGGTCGAGAAGCCAATTCCTAGTCGAACGCACTTGCCCTTTGGCGAAGACCAGGCTACATTCGAGTCCTTTCTCTTGTCATGGAATTTCCTGGTCGTGTATGGGTGAGTTGGTGTTGGGCGCTGGTGACGCTCTTACGCTGACGCACGTCGCAGTCAACCCCTGCACATTTCGCCTTTTTCGATGGATGACTTTGAACACGCACTTCGACATTCTGTTACAGAACCGACATGTGCTTTGCTTTGCGAGATACACGCCACCCTCATTTATAATTTACGCACTGTGCCATTTAGTCGCCATAGTGCCGTACTTTCATTATTGCGCATGAAGGATACTCCTGAGGAAGAACACAGGATTTTAGGCATTACAGTTGACCAACTTGCAGCTGCGATGGCCGACGTTGGGAACAATTGGGAACGCATCCCACTTCGCGCCCAGGATTCAAGAGCCGGTTGGGAAGATGCCTTGGTTGGGTGTCTGAAAGATGTAGGTGATCCAATTTCTTGTCTTTTGGTCACTGAAAGACTTCTTCAGCATGCGACATTAGAGAATTTCCCCCGCCTACGAGAAATATTAACACGGCTGCTCTTTGCACCTGAACCGAATGTGGAGCCGTCATCCTGTTCGTCCAGCTCACGGGTTTCCACCCCTGTCTCTTATTCACTAGCTACATCACCCGGGGAACGTTATCACTCCCTTCCACCCACCGATCGTATTGCTATCCTGGCCTTCATGTGCAACATCTCTGTGTCAAGCAAGGCAATACATACCCACATGGAAGCATGCGAAGAATCCTTGACTGCATTGCGAAAAGAAAAGATTGAGATCAACAGATTGAAAAAGCAATAGTAAGTATGATATGGCGGTATTAGCATGCAAAGGAATAATGTTTGTGGACAGTACCGAGGAGATGAACACTCTTGTAGGTGACGCGGGGCTCAAGAAAGAATCGACTCCATTAGGGACAGAAGAAGACGTTGCTACACATGACTCCAGCGATTTGTCGGATGCACCGTCAGAAGAAGGTTCGGAGACCACCTCAGCGACCAGTGGTCGTCAAAAAATCACTCCACGTCAGAAAGACCTTCGTCAGAGGGCCCATGCACAGGCGCATGCGAAGCAGAGGGAAATAGCGCGCGCGAAAGTTGCCGCGGAGAAGCAAGCACAGGCAGAGCATCGTCGTCTCGACGAAGAGGTCAACAAACTGGAGCGTCGACTCGAGAGCATCGAGCGGGAGTTTCGAAAGTTGCTCGGTGCTATCAGAGTCAAGCCGTTAGGTAAAGATCGATTTCACAATCGAATCTGGTGGTTTGACGGCATGGGTTCCATGTCTCTACTGGGTAGTGGAGGTGTTGTTCAGTATGGCACTGGACGCATATTTATCCAAGGACCTACCGAGATGGATCTGGAATTGATGTTAAAGAGGGAGGAAAATGACGTTGATGGGAGAAGGCAGGAAGAAGAGGGGGATGGTCTCTTGGCTCCTGGAGAATGGGCAGTGTATACGGAGCCTGAGGAGGTGCGAAATCCATGTTGTGAGATTGGAGCTGTGGCTGACTGCATCTATCAGGTGGACGAGTTTGTTGCATGGCTGAACCCGAAAGGAGTGCGAGAGCTAGCGCTCAAGAATGCGTTCACGAAGTGGTGGAGCCATGTCGCACCGGGGATGCGTAAACGTCTATCCGTTCGTTGTTTCTGCTATGGCAAGGTGGGCGAACTGACCTGGCGCGCTGTAGGACCTGACGGTGAGTGCGAAACTGCCAGAGGCCCGCCGATCAACACGAGGGAAGACGAGTGTTGGACACGACATGTCGAGGGAGCCGTACATGATGTGGACAAACCGTCGGGCGGTAAACTCTTCGTGAGAGGTGTACTTTTGACATTTCGACCTGCCATACATACACTGCATAGATCAGCAGAGCGTATTTATATGGATCAGATACTTGATTGTGTAACCGGCCCGCTGCTTCCGATTGGCCACATCCTGTCACGGATCATCCAAGGCCTTTCGGAGTTTGGCCACTTGGCTGGTATATATTCGAAAGAGGCGGGCATCGCTCGCGCGCCGTAACTTGGCCCTGTCCAGTATGTCCTCCCTCCCCAACTCGTTCACGTACGGTTCCGTCTCCAGTGCCCACAGCGTCAGGGATGCCTTTGCTTCCTGTAAGTTGTCAATCGACCTCGCCGTCTTGTTTTGGGCCAATGCAGTCTGTAGATTGTCGCTCACAATACTATCCGAGCTCAAATGTACAATCATCCAACCTCACTGATGATTCCCTTGACGATATTTCTTCCACGTCGAAACCGGTGACCACCCTAGATGTCGGTGGCTCATTTGTAGAAAGACATCCGCGCCAGGAAGATCCGGAACTCGAAGCTTCTCAGGTGGCCAGCATGACAAGTTCTCCCAAACCCATCAGAGCCCATAGGGGTCACGAAACCGTCCCTTTCCTGAGGAAAGCCGCTTCATTCACGGTATTCTCAACTAACTCTACCCCAGCCCCTGCTGCTCACGCGAGTTACATGTCTGTGAGCCATTCAGGCGGTCCCAATCTGGAGGCGCAGAATTCGGCCCCTATCCCACCTTCAAGTAATGTCGAGCATCACTACAAAGGCAAGAGTACCTACGGACAGACTGTGAGTCGTGGAATTTTACCTCCAAGCCGAGTTTAATATTGGCCGCTAGTTATTCAACTGCATTGCGGTGCTCTTGGGTATAGGCATGCTCTCTGAGCCACTCGCATTTGCATATGCTGGGTGGTTTTGGGGTACCGTTCTCATCATCTTTTTTGGTCTCATCACCTGTTACACGTGAGTGGTTATTGCGTTGAGGAACCGATCTGACCTCAATGTTCAGCGCAAAACTGCTTGCACATGAGATTCTAGATGACCCCCGCCTGCTTTCATATGCTGACATTGGTCGAAAGGCATTTGGTCCCAGGTCATCTTTACTAACAAACATCCTCTTCTGCCTCGAGCTCTTCTCTGTCAGGCATGTATGCTGTCATTCTTTCAGCGCCAGTTCGACCGACCTAGCTTGCTCAGTGTCGTTCTCATCACCCTCACGGCTGATTCTTTAGAGGGTGTCTGGCCCGCTTACTCCGCCAGCACTTATAAGATCTTCTCCCTTCTGGTGTAAATCCTTCTTTTGTTCGGTTGGCCTTCTGGCATTAATACTCCAATTGCACAGTTTGGTTCCAACGGTTTTTATGCCTCTATCCATACTTTCATTCACTTCACTGCTTGGAATTAGCTCGACGTTGCTTATCATTACAGTGATATTCATAGATGGGTTGTCGAAACCAGATTCTCCGGGTAGCCTCTGGAGTCCAGCCCACACATCCGTCTCTCCAGGGACGCTTGGTGAGGTTGGTGTAGCTTTCGGTTTGTTCATGGCTGGGGTAAGTGACCAACGCTTTTTGATCGTATCACAGGGTAAAATTTCAGCCAGTTCTCGGGCCACGTTGTTATCCCTTCTCTCGCTCGGGACATGTCAGATCCCTCACAATTCGATCATATGGCGAATCGGGCGTTTGTAAGTCAGCTCGATTACCTACAGGAAAGTGGATAGCTGAGGTGCTTCAAAAGCTGGTTGCAACGTTCCTATATGCCGTTATTGGCTACGCAGGTTATCTCATGTTTGGCAGTTCTGTAAGCGACGAGGTACACTTTTATAGCATTCCAGTCGCACCTTTAACTAAGTTGAGCATTATAGATAAGCAGAGATTTGCTCGCTACCCCGGGCTACAATTCAACGCTCAACCAATTAGTGATGTGGTTGCTCGTCATCGCTCCTTTGTAAGCCATGACCTATATGTCGCAGTTCCTGTGGCCTGAACATTCTTAATCAGGTCAAAGTTTGCCTTGAGCACCAGGCCAGTATGTGTTTTCTTACTACCAGCTGTTTATCCGGCCGACGATCGCCCTTGTAGTTGAACATTATTTTAGAGAGTATGCTTGGTTTGGAATCCACTTCTTCGCTAGCCTCGATTGAGGACGGGAAAGGGTTATCACGAGAGAGACGACAGAACTGGAGGGTGCTATTTTGCGTGGCACTTGAGCGTGTCATGGTTCCGGTCATGTCAATTCTGGTCTCAATCCTCGTCCCACAGTTCAGTTCCTTGATGGCTTTCCTGGGCTCCTTCTCCGCATTTGTCATCTGTGTCATTGGCCCGATATCCGCAAAAATCGCGATGACTGGGTGTTGTCGGTGGTACGACGCAACTCTACTGGGCATTTGCACTTTGATGGCTCTGTGGGGTACCTTTTCTGCGTTCTGGACTGTGTGAGGACGATAGCTTGCACCGAATGCAATCGAAGATGGAGGAAGATGGTTTTCAATGCGGATGTACTGACGTGATGCAGATGAGTATGCTGGTATGGAGGTCAACCAGACTGTATGCGATTTTGAAGTGCTACACGAGACATTTTAAGGCGTACAATACGATTATTTTGCTTGCACAGAGTGTGTGATGACCTTTGACAGTTCTAAGACTGGTAAGATCGTGCCTTTACATAGGTAAAATGTCACTTACGAGGTAGCTTGACGTTTTCACGGATAACAATGGATTCTACCTGGTTATCCGGATTGGGGGGGACCGAGACAACTCGACCATTAACGGTCCACCCTTGCTTGAGCACCCATGCCTCAAGCCCGGGCCCCGCCAGGTCAACATATGACCCGAGTCGCTCCAACCCTATGCACGTGAATGTAGCCTTGATGGCGCGCGCAGCGACCCCTCGGATAGCATCCTCAAAACCGACGCATTCGATCGTGTAGTTCTCTCTCAAGGATTCGAGTGCCTCAGACTTGTAAAACGTCCAGAAGGCCGGGAAGCGACACTGGTGGAGGAGATCATAAAGGTTCGTAAGTGTTGGGAGGAGCATCGGAAGAGGGTCGGGGTCATCAGTGTTTGCATTGGGCAGCCTGTCGTCTAAGAGGGATATGCAAAGATTAAAGTCTGGAAATGGTTCAGCGGTCAGGGCTTTGAGAAGGATGTTGACGACCACATCTGGGTTATAGAGGTCGGGATTGAACTGGTACCTAGTCTGCAGTTAGTCCCGAGGATACGTTCCAGGAAAACAAACGAACAGCTTCAGAATGGCGAGATTGGCGAGACAATCATATTCGCCAGTCCTGATCTGATGGTAGAGATAATCCTCCAAAATTCCGACATTGGATGGATTGTATCGATCTGCAACCGACCTGGACTCTCAGCGCTTGGGACACGGGAGAGACGACATACCGACGCCGGATACCAAGTTTTCAATCAATTCTGTCCGTGTAGACGGCATAAGCCATTCCGCTGTCGCTGGGGCCATTGTGTAGTATTCAAGGTTTGCCTGGCCAAATACGACATGCCTTGCTTATGACCATGAACGTCGACAGCGAGACACCAGCTAATTTAATACACGAAGACCGCCTTCCAGAGACTGGACAGCCCACATCAGCCATACTCAAAGAACATTCGGTCCCGCGTCCAAAGCCAAATTATCAGCCAAAGTTTTTTCTAAGTGGGCATACAATGCCGATATCTTCACTCAAGTTTAGTCCCGATGGAAACTTGCTTGCGTCCTCTGGTACATTCATCATGTTATTGAATGGCATTGTCTGACGATGTTTGCTATCGAAGGAAGCTGCGGACAAAGTAGTCAAGATCTGGGACGCGTATACTGGTGACATCCTCAAAACATGCGAGGGTCACCATGAAGGCGTCAACGACGTTGCGTGGTCATCTGATGGGGATTTCCTCGCGTCTGCGTCGGACGACAAAACGATCATTATCTGGAACATGGAACAGGTAGAGCATATGTTTGTATCTCGTCGATGCTTACACCAAGTCAGGGTGATGTTGCCAAAACGCTCCACGGTCACACCAACTTTGTGTTCTGCTTAAACCTTAGTCCAAGGTCAAACCTTTTGGTCTCCGGGGGGTATGATGAAACAGTACGTGTCTGGGATGTGGCCAGAGGTTGGTATTCCTCCGCCAAAGGAGAATCTGCGTGTTCACTATGAGCTAGGGAGGTCCTTGAAGGTCTTACCTGCACATTCCGACCCTGTGACTGCTGTTGGCTTTAATCACGATGGCACGCTCATAGTCTCGTGCGCCATGGATGGGCTCATGTGAGTGGCAGATTGCATCTTACGGATGGGGCAGGGTGACATCGCGTTAGCCGAATATGGGATTCGGAGTCGGGACAGTGCCTAAAGACCCTGGTGGACGACGACAATCCGATTTGGTCCGTATGGTCCGCCAATGTCAGGTTTCGGTCTGACCCTCCTGTAGTTCTCATGTCAAGTTCTCACCAAACTCAAAGTTCATACTGGCTGCTACACAGGACTCGACCATCCGACTCTGGAATTACCAGAATTCACGCTGCGTAAAGACGTATACAGGACATATTAACCGCACATACTGCCTCTGCGCGTGCTTCATCACTGCGAGACGCCAGTACGTGGTAAGCGGGAGTGAGGACGCCAAAATCTATATCTGGGACTTGCAAAGCCGCGAGACGGTGCAAGTTCTCGAAGGGCACAGAGGTGGGTGAGTTTCGCCTTTGTGGACTCGGCTGATAGGTGTGTTACCGCTTGCTAGATGTCGTACTGGCCGTGGCTGTGGGTGTTCTTCCGGTGCTGTGCGCTGGTGATTGCTTGCTAATGGCTGCGGAACAGGCTCATCCCCAGCAGGGCATCATCGCCTCTGCCTCGATGGAGAAGGACCTGACGATAAGGCTGTGGCACGACGAGTAGCCAGAATTTGCCAGGCGTTTCCATAATAGTAGTTTGAAACTCCGACTTATTATATAAACCTCCTCTGACGCGTCGCCTGAAACCCCATCCTTTGACACAACCACCACAGACATCGACTAGTGTGAGATCCAGCTCAACGTCTTCCTCTCGCATCGCTCACCACCGTCTAGAATGCAAATCTTTGTTAAGACCCTCACCGGAAAGACGATCACCCTTGAGGTCGAGTCCTCGGACACCATCGACAATGTCAAGGCCAAGATCCAAGACAAGGAGGGGTGGGTGCCCTGACTATTGCTATCCTTCACCATCTCATTCTCCGTAGTATTCCTCCGGACCAACAGCGTCTGATCTTTGCCGGAAAGCAGCTCGAGGACGGCCGTACCCTTTCTGATTATAACATTCAGAAGGAGTCCACGCTTCACCTTGTCCTTCGTCTTCGTGGTGGGATGCAAATCTTTGTGAAGACCCTGACGGGCAAGACGATCACATTGGAGGTCGAATCGTCAGATACCATTGACAACGTCAAGGCAAAGATTCAGGACAAGGAAGGCATTCCGCCTGACCAGCAGCGTCTTATTTTTGCTGGGAAACAGTTGGAGGATGGCCGCACTCTGTCTGACTACAACATCCAGAAGGAATCGACCCTCCATCTCGGTACGCTAGCCAACCATGTTCCGCTCGCCTTCTCTGACCTTCCCTTAGTCCTTCGTCTACGTGGTGGTATGCAAATCTTTGTCAAGACACTCACTGGGAAGACAATTACGTTGGAAGTGGAGTCGTCTGACACCATTGATAACGTGAAGGCAAAGATTCAGGATAAGGAAGGGATTCCTCCCGACCAGCAGCGCCTCATATTTGCCGGCAAGCAGCTGGAAGATGGTCGTACTCTTTCCGACTACAACATTCAGAAGGAGTCGACCCTACACTTGGTGCTTCGTCTGCGCGGTGGCATGCAGATCTTTGTCAAGACGTTGACTGGGAAGACTATCACGTTGGAAGTGGAGTCCTCTGACACGATTGACAATGTGAAGGCGAAGATTCAGGACAAGGAAGGTATTCCCCCAGACCAACAACGCCTCATTTTCGCTGGCAAGCAACTCGAAGATGGGCGTACTCTCTCCGACTACAATATTCAAAAGGAGAGTACGCTTCACCTTGGTGAGTCGTTTGGCTGTATCTTCTTCAGCTTCACTAACCATGTGTTTTAGTCCTTCGTCTGCGTGGTGGACTTTGAGTGGTGGAATAGGCTGTTGTACTTTTGTATTGTTTGATCACACCATTTTATTTTCTTTGACGCGATTCATGTTTGACTCGACTCACAATAAGCTCGACATAAAGAAGCGTTTGCGCAATAAGGACAACCGAATGTGAATGCGTAGTACACCCCGATCCTGGCGAGGGCGAAGCATGTGCGTACCATCACCAACGATGACGCCGAGAGCAGGGATGATGTCACTGTCTCTGGACGCGACACGAGGCCTCCCACGACGACATTGGCAGCGATAAAGGAACGGCGAGGCGAGGGCGACGCTAGGTTATAGTGGATTTGCCGCCTCCACAACCGCGACGTGCGGGTTGTGTTCGCCGAACGATGTCCGAAATAGGGTCACACGCCTGATGTCTCACTAGCGCGACGAGAGCGGGGCTGCACGACCGCACTCTCCCGACAACGACGCGCGCGAACAAAAGCGCAAGTGCGCACTATCACTAACAATGACCATGGCAAAGGCAGGAACAACGCGACTGGATCCGCGCGCCCCAACTGCGCGGAGGAGCGGCCACATACCGCTGCTACCACCTCCACCACGAGGGCAGGGGTGATGCTCCCGACGGCAAGGAGAGGCGAGGGCGCCGCCAGCCACACCCGCTGCTGCGCACTACCCATCCACAACGCGAGGGTAAGGCAAGGCAAGATGAAGACAGGGCACGGGTCTGCCACTACCATCATCACCACGACGGCGACGACATGGGTGGCGCGACTATGCGCGATCATCCGTAGCAATGGCGGCGGCGAGGACGGCGGCGAGTGACCCCGAATAATGACAACAATGAGGCATGCGGAGCAAATGCTACGCCACCCAATAGCAATGCCGACGACATCGAGCGCGGCACACCTGCGCCCCCCCCTGATGATGACAACCACAGCGATGAGGATAGTGGCGACGACGAGACGGTGACAAAGGCGGTGCGGCAATGCAAGACTCAACGGCGAGGGCGGTGACGTGGGCTGGGCACTTGTGAATCACGTCCTGAATGCTTCAAGACAGCTCCAAGTTCTTGTTTCCAAGAATGCACTTTAAACTTATTCTACTGCTGCCTGAAATAGTTCTTCTGGGCCTGTCTTATGGTGAGCATTCATATTTTTTCTTCTATGAAACAAGTGTCTGTGTCAAAGATGACGGTATTTTGCATGTGTTAACCACATGCGCATGCAACGTCATATCCTGAGTATGCTTGAGCCTGACCTGTTCAATACATTTGTCTAAAGAGGTCCATGTACAATGCTGATGAGAACCATGATTAGAGTGCTTCACAGGATTGAGGGTTAGTTTTGCCTGGGTGGGTATGATTTCTTCACTTTCTTGGTGGTACAGTTAGCAACATGTTCTGCCTTCCCCCCTGAAAAGAGGCCCCACACATTGGATTCCAATTATAAGGCCCCTAGCATTTGTAACAGAGTTGGGGACATGCCCAGCACATGTAGGCCACTACTGATTGGGGTCAAGATAGGTAACAGGGTTATCTACGACCTTGTCAGTCAGGGCCATGCTTTCTATGTCTCTTGCGCTTTCGCATTGCATCGATTGCACCTTCGTCGACTGCATCACCCTTGCGTTTACTCGAAATTCGGCCGGAAACACAGACAGGTTGTCTCGCATGAGGTGCCTTTTTCTTTACCGAAAGAGGGTTTGGTCCTTTTGGGACCCTCCGTCTGCGAAGAGGTTCGACTGGATGCTTACTTTTGATGGTAGTCAACTCTGCAGTGGTGGGTCGAGATGCCTGTTCTTCAATCTAGATTCCGATGAGTGGGCACTTGATAATGTGCTCAATAGAGGACATGCCTGTTGTTTGGCCATCAGTGTTACATCGCTCGGGGGCTCCAGAATCATCACTGCACGGTTGATGTGGACAATCGGCACAGCAGGTATTAGGCGGAGTTTGACACGGAGCGTTCGCAACTGTGTCGCAATGACATAACGATGCTTGTTTGAGTCGCCTGCAAAGAATATCAGAATCGCATACATATCAGAAAAGAAGGGGCTTTCCGACTACAGCTGCGATGCATTCTTCTCCCGGTATGGCATCTCTGTGATTACATTTTCGTCGCTCGAACGATTTTGCGAGATCGACTGCTGCCTGTTGTGACATGCCTTGAAGATATAGTTCGTGGATGCAACACTGAGTGATCACTGAGTAACAAGTTAGTTGGGTCAACCAGGACTGAGTAGCTTCGTACTGGGCTTGACGGTTCCCTGAAGCACGGTGCTCAGTTGCTGATGCAAGTCTGTCTTGGCTGCCACAGCTAATCTGCACATATCAGAGTCAACTAGGCATACATGAGCTCAAACCGAGGTAGCGCGGAGCAGACGTACCTAGGACCTGGTAGGGTTGCCGGAACCCAAATGATAAAGAGTACAGAGACATGAGCCTCTTGTATGTCTTTGCCCTCCTTTGCCTCATGATGAGCGATGCACTGTGTCGGTTGTTTGGCCTTGTTACACTGGACTCGTTTAGACACTGCACCATGAAACTCACGTCGTTGGGTGTAGTGGTGACCATTCTCAGGTGAGCAGAACGTCGAGCGGGGAGGGCATCGTCGGTTCACGTTCCCCAGCACCGCCCTCTGTCTTGACCTCGTTGGACACGTGCAGTGGAACGATGTATGTCCTGGTGAGCATTGGCCTCAAGTCCCACCATCTGCGACAGCTGAAGAGCTCAGACTATAGAGCGCTCGGTCCCACTCAAGTCGTCCTTGATACGGGTAGATACGCTGGCCGCGTGATTCATGACGGCAACTTTTCCATGTATGCACACATGTCCATGTTATTGGCGGCAGCTGACCTTGCTACGCAAGTCCAGACGTAGACCCAGGAACGTATGTTCTCTCGGTCATATCACACGACTACGTGTTTGATCAAGTACGCCAGCTGGCCTTGTTAATTTCCGCTCGCTGATCTTCAGGCGGTTAGTTCCGCGTAGATGTGTCGGAATCCACCAGCCCACCGCACGTTAAGCCCCACCTGCCCGGAACTCCATTGATGACCACTAATTCCGTGTCCTTGCGATACCCAATTGTCCTGGCGGCGCGGCACAAAAACGATTACTTCAGACCTCGCGAATCGTTCAACCTGTTGGGCATGTTCCAAAATCCAATGATGATTATCATGGTGTTAACAGGAGTGATGATGCTCGGAATGCCATATATCATGGTACTGTTGTTTTTCATTGATGACATACCCCGCTCATGTATCGAGTCAGAAAAACCTGGACCCTCAAACGCTGGAGGAGTTCAAAAACCAGCAAGGAAAGATTGCAGACCTTCAAAATTCCCTGCAGAGTGGGGATGTCCGGTCTGGGTATGTCCCCACCGTGCTTACCAATGGGTGTACTCACGCTGGCTACCAGGCTGTCGGCACTTTTAGCTGCCGAAGAGGAGTCCAAAGCGTCGGTGACAACTGGGAGAACTTCAGGGAGCACAACGACGGTGCAACAACGCAGAGGGGGGAGGGGGAGTAGACGGCGATGAGGATACAGAATGTCTTGACGTGACTGTTCTGGTGTAAGGATACCCAATCTAATTGTGGTGATTGAACGGATGGACAACCCAATCTGCTAAGGAAAAGGAGAATTGGGATGTGAGGTTGGTTCGCCCAAACGAGTGTCTGGGTAGTCGAGTATGTGACGAAGGTCTGTGTTCCTGCATATCGATGAGCCGGGGTGGATGAATGCTCTGTCCACTTGCCTCTGCTTGAATCGAGCGACGATAGCCCGGGGGTTCTGTAAAGATGCCTGGGATGATTCCACAGCATTGCTAGTCCTATCGAGCAGTTGAGCGAGGATGAAGCGCGACGAGGTGATAGACATACTGGTCATCGGCAGTGGAAGTCACTTCCAAAACGTACATGTTGTCATTCTTGCTGGCATCTTCCTCCACGCGGGCTCCCGGCGCAGGCAATACTTTGACGCCAGACAAGGCGAATTGACTGGAAGTGCTGCTGACGGTCGGATTGGCGGGGTCGTAGTCGAACACGAGCACATGTTCGTCGGTAGACCTGGGAAGCAGCGAGAGAGGAGAGTCGTCCGCGTAGCGATATTCAATGTCGGCGTGGATGAGCACACTGCTCTGACCGGTTGGATTGTGCTGGTGCGTCGAGTGAGCGATGAGGATGTAGCAGGGTGGCTCAGACATGTTGGAGCGGAAACACAGCTTGGATGCTCTACACATACTCGAGACTTTTCTTCTGGATTTCAGAGGCCTGCTATGCACTCATAACCCTCATTGTAGCTTGTTTCCTCGCCATTTCTTGCGTCGCCCTCCTCGAACAGGCGGTTCGAACCGCACCTCATGCATGGACCAACAACTGGGACACAGTCGTTCTTGGTGCGACGTACTGTCTAGTGGTCGGTCTTCGTCCGTTTGCTCTGATAGCACCTGATGTCGCACCCTCGTCAGCTTCTTCTGAGCATCGCGTTTTGCACAAAACGTCGTATCGCAGTCCGGAGGAAACTGCAGCGAATATCGAAAACGCACAGTGGGATCAGCAAACACGACCTTCCAAAGGCATGTACATCTCAGTAGTCGATGTCTTGTTACTCGATATTCCATCCAGACAGTTCATGAATATATTTCTCAAGAATATGCACGCTCCTGCTTAATCTCATACGAGTGCCAGCCACGGGAGACCGTGCATCCTGGCTGGGGGATACCCGGTACCGAGCATGGCGGCACTCGCTTTCGACGTAGCTTGCTTGATACCATTGCTGATATTGGTTTGCGTCGCTGGTTTGCCAAAGAAGAACGGGTGTTTGACCAAAACTGCAGATGCCCGAGCACACCTCGTCATACCCAACCTCCCTCCATTGAAGCCCCATTCCCGCATGATCCATCACTTTCGATTCATTCTGCCTCTTCTACCCAAGGATGACGAAGGACTGACTTTTCTACATTATTACGATTCTGCAATACAACTAGCACGTACTTCAATCAGGGAACCGACGGAGGACGAGTTTTCGCTGGGATTGCGAGCTGCGGATGAGATTCAACGAATGTAAGGTTTCCTTGTTGGCGTTGGGCATCAATTCACTACACATGGCACATGGTATAGCTTGAACGACTGTCGCATCGAGATGCTCGAAGAGTCTCAAACGCAGCTGAATCCGTCTTCCCAAGCGACGGTCAAGTCCTAGTCACCCCCGACATTCAAACTTATTTTACACATGCTGGTCGCCCGCGCTCTCGTCTAATGCAACCCTTTAGCATATACCTCTTGCCAACTCTTCCTGGAGCACCAAGCGTCCCAATAGTTGCAGACTTTTGGGTGCAACTCAATCTCGAAACTATTCTCTAGAGCGTGAACGCCCTCCTGATCATGGCTGGCCCCGGCAACAAACGCAATTCGAGCAAGCCATGCGGCGAGATGAAAGTCGTCTTCGCCTGGATTGTTGCCTCCAAGGAACCCTTTGTCTGGCAACGACTGTGGGAGATCGTCTGAGATAAACTGCTTCAGATTGCCCCAATGAATCGTGGACTTGTCGAAAAATGCCTGTTCGTCGTGGTCGGATGCGGTTCCTCGATAAATCGAGAGAAGGTGTCCGTTTCCAGCACGCTTCGAGTCGTAGAAGGCGCTGTGCTGGGTGGCGCCGGGCTGGGAAGAGTGACGCCCCAATGCATCCTGACCTGAGGAACACATCGGTCACATGTGAGTATTAGATGTTGGGGCTCACGATTCTGAATATAATCCATGACAAACGTCGCCGACTTTTGCTCGAGTTCTTCACTGGAACGCTGAAAACGGAGCTGGGTCAGTGGACACTTGACCATCGATGGCTGACCCTTACGGCGAGAAGGAGAGGAAAGTTTGGGTCGTACTTGTCCTCGTGGATCCTTGGGATAAAGGATGTTCCAGGTTTGACGGGCTTTGGGGCGTGCTTCACCAGATAGGATGTCACCTCTGCTGTGCTTGTGTAGGCTTGGCCATCTGTCGCTAGTGTGGGCAATGTGCCCTCTGGGTTCTTGGTCCATCGTCAACGTCTGCATGGTAAAAGAAATATGCACGCACGATGTTCAAGAATGTGGGGTCGAAATTGTCACCCTGTCTGAGGTTGATGACCCTGTGTTCGGTGTCGGACGGGGCGTAACCGAGTTCACGACTGGTTCGGGCAGACTGAGACTGTCAGGGTGCTTCAGCGAGGACTGGCTTACATGGCGAGCTGGGGCACCGAAGCCCAGACAGAGCGCGCGTATGTGAAGAGGACGGGCTTGGACATGGTGTTGGGTAAAAGCGTACTTGGTCTATGATGTCATTAGATGTGTTGGCGTGCAAGTCTAGTCTACATGTCTAGCACCATCCAACCACAGCACCGGTTCGGGTATACATCCCAGTCAGAACAAAAAGACCTGTTGGCTGTCGGTCAGCTGGGCAGTGGGGCGATCATAGACGACTTTCCTCGTCCTCGAGTTTGCTCACTGTACGGGGGGCGGCGTAGTTGAGGTCGGCGAGGTGTTTCCTGAATAAAGTTGAGAGAGTGGTGAGACGGAGAGGTGTGGACCTACTTCATCGCTGTCATCATCGGAGGGGGACCTAGTGGGTATTTCAGTGAGGGACTGGGGAAACGGGACGCGTTTACGTACCACACATGAGAACTTTGATACCGCCCCCTGATCGGGGCAGGTACTTTTCAATGTGTTCCTTGGATACGAAACCGACACCGCCTGTCCAGTTCGCAGGGGGGTTGTTGAGAACGTAGTAGACTGTGAAGCGGCTGGGGTATTTGGCGGCGAGTTCGTCGAGTTCCTTTTTGAGGAGAATGTCGTCAATGTTCACGTTGGCGTAGATGAGGGCGAGTCTGGTCTTGTCGGCAGGGTTCTTGAGCGCGGCTCTGATGATTTGAAGCATGGGTGTTATGCCGGTGCCACCGGCAATCATGCCGATGTGATGTGAGAGCGTGGGCGTGTACTTGAAAGCGCCCTTTGGACCACGAATCTTGACCTTGTCACCGAGGTTGAGCAGGGAGACGTAGCGAGAGATGTTGCCCTTTTCATAGGACTGGGAGAGGTCAGGAAAATAGGGCAGAGGGAGAGCGGCGCACCTTGATCAAGAGGTCAAAGTGGCCGAGGTCATCGTCACTACTCGTGGGGGTGTAGCTACGGATGATGTCCTTGCCGTTTATCTCGGCTGAGATGGAAATGTGCTGGCCAATGGGGAGACCGAGGATGTCGTCTGGACGAGGCAGCGCAAAGCGGTAGCTAGACAAGGATGAGCATGGAAGAGAGGGAGAGACGGAAAACAGACATGGCAGTGTTTGGGGAGACGACGATTTTCTCCTTGAGCGGGAATTCCTGAAAGTCCTTTGGGTTGAGTACCGGTGCACGTTCTGGAGATGGGTGAGGAGGGGCAGAGGGAGAGGCAAGATGGACAGACTGGCAGCAAACTTGAAGTAGATGAACGCGCTGCTGGCAATGGCAAGTGCGAGTGCGATGAACTGAGTGTACGCGGTATTCACTGCCATCGTCGCTTTGGTGTCGTCGAGGCCGATGAGGATGAGACGAGAAAGGTCGTAGAAGAAGTAGCTGGACAAGAGGTAGAGCAAGGCAAAGGTGGAGAGAAAGGCGAGGAGGAAGAGGCCCATCCCAACAAGCACAAACACCCTCCTCCTCCTCCTCCTCCTCGTCCCCCTCCAGGCGAGATCGCACATCCACGCTGGTCGTGGTATTCATATCCAATCGACATGATGTTCACAGCCATCCCTGGCTCTTTTTTAGTCTCCCCCTCCTCTCTCTCCCCCTCACCACCACCGTCCCCCCAACAGAAGCACCGTTCTGTCCGAAACATGAAAAACCTTTCGATAAACCTTCCATCCAACAACTCGACCTCTTCTCTCCTCTCCCCCATCGATCCACCCCCCTCTGCGATTGACCTCTGTCGTCCCCGTCGTCCCTCTCTGCTCTCTCTCTCCTCCGCGATACACAGGCAAGACGAGGACGGCTCTCCGTCCATCCCATACGCCGCTGGTCCTATCCAAATCCTTCCTGGCATCTGGCTCGGCTCAGAAGACAATGCCCGTGACTGGCCCTCTCTCCGCGACCGTGGCATCTCCGCCATCCTCAATGTCGCCAAGGAGGTCGTCTCTCCCCTCGACGCTGCCCATCCACAACCCCTTCGCCCTTTTGTGTCCACTCCAATCCCCATCTCCCACACAAAACCCTCCACTTCCACTTACTACCCCCCACACACCCCTTCTGGTCGTCCTGCCATGCACTACCTCAAGCTAAACTGGTCTCATGGTCAGCGCGATCTCGTCACCGATGGCTTTCCCACAGCAATGACCTTTATCGACGCTGCCATACAACGCAACCAAGGTGTCCTCATTCAGTATGTACTCACCTCTCCCTCCCTCCCCTTCTCTCACCCCTCCAAGTTGTCAATGTGGCGTTTCTCGTTCCGCGACCTTGATGATTGCCGTCGTCATGCGTGCTGCAGCAACGCACTCATCCAACGTTCCTCCTGACGTCTGGGAGCTCAAAGGTATGCAGGCTGCATACTCCTTTGTGAAAGACAAGAGTAGACATGTGGGTCCAAACATGTCGTAAGCACATGCTCCCTTCATTCTCTTTCGCGTGTTTCATTTGCCTTTTCATAGCCTCATTTACCAATTACTCGATTATGAAAAAGTCCTCCAGGGTGGCCATCCTTCTCCCGTATCCTCCGATCATGCTTCCTCGGCGAGCGAAGAGGACAAGGAGTGGGGTCGTCGCCGAAACGCATTCGCTCAAGAGGACGGCGAAAACGATGTCGTACAACAGGAAGCAAGAGCGCTCGACCGCGCAATGGAAGAACGTGCCAATGCTCGCAATCCACCTAGTTGCTCCCTCAACTCAAGAGTCGGCATGGGCTCCGCATGGAGGAACAGATACGGCCGAAAACGTACTGGATCCGTCGCCAGCATACGCACCACTGGCAGCGTCTTGAGTGAGGATTTGGTCGAGGCCGAGGAAGAGTCTGAGTTGTTGGGTGTCGGTGGTGCTTTTGACGACAGTCTAGAACCACGCCGCAGCCCATCCTTGTCTAGTGATTCTCCTGGTTCTCCCAGTGAGAACAATGCTCAAACGACCCCTTGTCAAAATTCTCTCCCAGTTCGTTCATCACACTCTTCTCCCCCACTCTCTGCACCCGCTACCAGGCTTTCCTTCACCATATCGCGAACCCCAGCTAGCCTCCACTTTAAAATTGCTCCTGGAAAGGGCAAACGACGTGCTCCCACACTGGGGACGCTCCCACCTGTCCCACCGTCTCCCGTCACTCCGATTGCAGTGCAGGAAAGTAAACCGACACCTCGACGTCGCAAACACTTGTCACGAAAGCAGGCACCTCCACCTCTTAGGCTCCAAGGTGAGCTGAGTAGCATCGCGTTTCCCTCCAACACTTCGCCTTCAAAATATCCCGTATCTGCGCTACCCTCACAGACCTTGTTCGTTTTTCCGCCTTCTCCCACAGTCACACAAACAGCTTCCATGCGTACGCCTGCTACCATGACCATCACGTCGAACGTGGATAACAAAACATATCCGTTTCCTTCTCAAACCACGCCGCGTGTGGCCACCTCGTGCTCTCACGGTCGTACACGATCATTTATTGGATTGGGTACTTCGGTGGCACCTACCACAGCTTACTCGCGTGTTGATGCACGAGGTTGGGTTGGGTTGGAGTAAACTGGGTCCAGCCGTACCGGGCAACACGGCGTCCACCTCGCTGGAATTGTGCATCCGTTCATATCCATCATCTATGTGCTATGCTGGTATTTTTGCATGCTCCACTATCATGTTGTGTCCGTGTTTGTCTTGGACGTTTCATTTTTCTCTCCTAAATCAAACTCCTTGTTGACTGCAACATTCATGTCTTGTAACACTAGTGCTACAGTTTGTCGTCGCATTCTGTTTGTTGGGTGTACGCCCATTGCTTGTTTTCCGACCCAGGCCTGCGCCTTACCCAAAAAGTCTGCCCACGCTGTTCTTCACAGCACTGATCAAGAGTTGACTGCCAAAGCCACCTGCCCCAAAGGACCACGCTGAGCCTGTGACACTGTTTGCCCATCGCCGCTTTGCATCTCTATCACTGGATGGCGTTGGGTGGAACACACGGGGTATATGTGATCGGAACGTACGCGTATGTGAAGCCCACAGCGTTGGTGAGATTGAATACCAGTGCGAGAACCACGATCGGCACGAAGCTAACGAAGATTGGTGAGCACTGATATGCAAAAGTGTGTCCACTCACGCAAGATTGAACCTGACGATAGATATCACCAAGAGAAGCAACCAAAAGGCTGGGAAGGCGTAGAGGGCAATCTGACCGAGTAATCATGTGTATCGCATCATTAATTGGCGACCTTTGAATCGTACCCAGAACAGTCTGCCATGCACAGGTTGATTGGCCAGGTGAGATGAATAATCACGCCACGCACCTGGAATCCACTGGATTTGCTGGCCGGGACGGCTGAGATGAATTAGACGGAGAAGGGGGGATACTGCGGCAGCTCACGTCTCTGGTCTCGAATACCCAGTAGCTTTCACCGTCTTCATCGACCTGGATGACGCCATTAATCAACGCGCTCGGGATGTAGGACAACGCACCTGGTTCCAAAAGCGCAATCCGACGAGCGTGCGCCCGGCAACATTCTCGGGTGTTGATTGGTTTGTGTAGAATGGATCGGAGCAAGGAGAGTGCGTACCCGGCAGTTCCAAAAATCCATGGCGAGCAATACGACTACGACGACTGTCTGTGTCGAGGGATGTCGCGTGAGATGAGTTTGGAAGGGTCAAAGACTGAGCGCACGGAGAGCACATAATTGTCGGTAAACAGGCCGCATAGGATGTACACGGCGATGGCAGCGATGCGAAAGAAATACAGAGAAAACAATGCAGCTGGGTGCGCAGACTAGAGAGGGATTAGGACTGCAAGAGAGAGAGAGAATGGCGCGTCGACCTGTCTCAATATGCCTGCGACACCTACGAAGGGTCAGCGGGTGAGGACGGCGACGAGAAGGTGCCCACCAGACTCTGCATCGCCCGGGGTCGTCGCGGGTGGTTGTCTGTGTGTGAGCTCGTCGGGCTCGATGGTGTCCAAGAGCGGTTCGCGAGTGCTCATTGCGGTGTTCGGCAAAGGTTTGTATGACTGTAAGGACACGTGCGCCTTGTCTTTACACGACGAGCACGACGCTGAGGACTACCACTCTCCTTTGACGACCACATTCGTTTGCCCTACATGTTCCATTTTTCTACAGATCGTCTTGCTGGACTTGACGAAATGATCTTGAAGATCTCCCCACCTCAAAAAGTACCTACGCTAATCCGTAATCGCTCCCTCCATGGCACCACCACCAGGAAACTCAGGAAACAAAACCCACCCCAGGAAACACGTACGCCCTTGGTTGACACACATAATCTTGTAGGTAATACCACAATCCATATCACTTTGCTCATCTCGCCTTAGACCCGCCCATCGCGTCCAGCGGTCGCCATGCGCCTACACACACCCTCTGGCCCGGGCGAGGTCCATTTTCTTTCCCCCCACGATCCGTCTGTTCCCTGTTCACCCATCTTGTCCTGCTTTCGCCCCCTTCCGCCCCTTCCTCCTGCCTCCACCCTCCAATTACCCTCCTTTCTCGATCTCTCTTCCCACTCTCTTGCGGATACACACTGTTCAACCCCTTCTCTTCCTACCTCCGTTTCCTTCCATAACTCTTTCACGTCAGTCCCTCGCTCGCACCGTGAAGTCACACGCAGAACAAAGAACAAGGTATTCGAGGGCCCTCAATGGGTTCCTGCCTTTCACCATCCCAACAGTCCTTACGTTCCTTGGTCGTCTCCTGTCAGACGACGTATTCTGCCCCATTCATCACCCCCGTCTCTTTCTTCTCCGCACATTCGCTCTGGTGCTGCTGCTCCGGAACCTTGGGCATCATCCACTTTCTCGCAAGTTCACAACATGTCAACAAAGGAGAGGCTTTCTTCCTCCTGGAAGAGCTTCAAGAATTCCGTCAAGAAGGGCGTGAAAACTGTCATTTCCCGCCTTGGAACATCCACAAAGTCTCTCAAGACGTTCTGTACTGGTCAAGACTTGCTACGTATCTGTGGTAATATCGACACTGCCTTTGTCCAGCCTCCCCTGTTTTGTGACGCTGTGCAAATGACCTTTGCCACGGAGCATGGCGGAAGCCCCCGTGCTTCGCTGGCGTCACTTGTTTCTTCCGACTCTAGGACGCTGGCGACCTGGCTTGAAGAACGACGTACCAGCGTATCCTGTATTTTTGGCGACATTCCTATGGAAATGTCTGTAGGAGAGTATGAACTTGTGGGCAGCTGGCTTGATCTGCGCCACTCTGATGGAGAATGGCTATGTGGTATCCAAGATTGTGACATGCACACCATCGGCGGATCCCCATGTGTGGTGAACGAGCATCCAGACGGACTACGCATGGCGATGCCATTCGACAGCGCGGATTTGCTGTCGGTAGTGCACCCATCGCCCAACGTGCCTCCTGCGTCATTCCCCCTCGGACCATCATCTACGCCATCGCGCTTCTTCTCACTGCCCCGTTTACCTAGTCAGTCTTTTGATATTCATTCCGCGCAGGAAGCGATGCCAGCGACGGTGAAGAAGATGAGCATGCCTGGTGGATGGACTTATAGCTAGCCAGCACTACAGCGGGAGAGTGTGCTATTTTGTACTGATTGTATTACTGGATGTCTCAAGTGTACTGGATGTGTATAGGATGTGTAGTAGACTGTAATCGTTGTAAACTTGGTCGTGTTGCAGAAACAAGAGCGTTGTCAAAGACAGTTGGGCCATTGTCCCGAAAAGGCAAGTGTTGAAGATGGTGCGAGACAGGCGAGGCCTTGACATGGATTCGGTATAAGGACGACGAGGATGGTCATTATATCTCTCGTACTCCCCCACCGCATCCAAGACACCAATGACCCCGCTCGTACACCCAGATCCTGGCCCTAGTGTTCACCCAACAACCCTCGACACCACCTCCGAGTTCTTCCAGGTCCTCACCGCACCATACCATCCACCTCCGAAGGCGCCTTCTGTACACCGTACACAACCCCACCCAGACCATGTTGCCAGGTGTCGTGCTACAATCAACTGGTCCTCACCTGCACCCAACACCACCGCACCCCCCACGAGCTCCGAAGCGCCCAGCTTGCTTGATCAGCCCATCTATCGACCCCATGGTCGCTGGGCTTGGACACACGGTCTCTCAATCGATGACCCAAGGCAACTTCTCTCCCTTCGAAGTGGGCACTCCTTTCAATGTCTTGCACGTGATACGATACTCATACACTCGCAGGGGGTGCCCAATGCTCTGCCTCTATTGACAGTGGCACTGTCGCAGACAAAGAGATCAAGTACATCTGTAGAAGGTAGGCTTTCCAAGCGTTGTCACTCTCCAGACGCTCAGACGCTATCCAGGTGGAAGATGAACAAGCAAAAGGAGTGGTATGGCTTTTACTCCGAGGTGAGACCTCTCGTGCCGAGCCGAGTTTCTGGTCAGCTTATTTGTCCGGCAGCTTGCCTTATACAAGTCGGACCAATACCTCCGACCCCTCCAAGGGGATGTTGTTCCCTACATCATCGGTGTTCATGTCCTGCCCGAAGCTGTGAGTATCACCATGGAAATGCCCCACTCTTCGTTCTGGATAGAATCTTCTCCGACTATGCCACACGCACTCAAGGAGAGAGTGATAGCCGCGTTCGAAAAGATTCATGCCCAAGGGGTCCTTCACGGCGACCCTGAGCTACGCCATATGCTCATCGGTGCCGATGGCAGGGTCATGATCATCGACTTTGGCATGAGCAGGGCGATCAGAGAACATACCTCTCTTGGCATCGAAAAAGCGGAACCTGAGGAATTCAGATTGGAGATGCGCAAAGTCAAGTACAAACTGGACTACATGGAAACACGGAAGAAGGAAGGGGACAAGGTTGACGACTATCTTCGCCGAGTTCGCAGGAACAGGAAGATATCGGAATTGTGGAAACGCCGTGCCAAAGGAGAACGTGTGGGGCCTATTCCGCAATACGAAGAGGACCCGGAGGAGTATGAAATGGATCCTCCAGTGAATGCACAGGATTTTCGGGAGGACTGGATCACGGCCTCAGACGATAGTCCGATGCGCGTCGTCGTTCCTGGCCAGACATCTGAAGAGGTTGCCGAGCAAGTGCAAGCATTCCTCCGGAAAGTAGAAGAGATGTACTCTGCCTCTACCTCTCCCCCTGCATCTCCATGTGCTTCGCCGACCAGGCGCCACCATTCCCAGATGTCACATAGTGATCACGAGGAAAACGTCGAGGACGCATCCTCAACACATCCACGAGCGAGCTGTTCTCGAACCCGAGCCCCGATAGCACGTCGTCTCAGGAAGCGCCAACCGAGGCGACACTCTGAACAGAACAGTCCGTCACAAAGATGTGAGGACGAGTTATTCCCGCTCTCCCCGAGAGACATCGAGGGTACTTCCAGGCGGCGTGACTATATACGCCACAAACACCTCCGAAACACGTACATCTCGGCACTCTCAAGTAATCCGAGTACTGCGGCGGTGTTCCCTAGTTCTGTTGACGTCCCGGAAAATCCAAGACGCCTGAAGTCAGAGGAGTACCGGAGGATAGAGGAGTCGAGACGCCAGGCGATGGTACAGTACTCGAGGGCACCCAAGGGTATTCTGAAAAGGAGACGGGATGACGATGATGTCGTTGATCGCAATGATCCGGTGGATGTGCATGCTCCATGCAAGAAACTGCGTTTCACCCAACAGCTGGTGCCAACTTCCAGGGGACGTGCGCCATTTCCAGAGTCGGTCAGTCGGCGATCACGCGTCGTCGTGTATTCCCGGGCTTCCAAGCGCCCAAGTTTACCCGCCGCACGACCGGAGTTGCTTGATTTTACGCTGCCGTCGTTCAGGACGCTTTCTACGCTTGTCGGATCACTACTACCGCGAGTTCACTGCCATGGATAGAGCACCATCGTGACAGCTTTCTTTCCGTTTCTTTGCCTCTTATTTTATTTCAAGTTTTGACTAGTATGATCAATCATAACCCAGGATGGTAATTAGCAGCGCTGTCAGTATTGTCACAAGACTCCTTGTGTTCGGTGTGCACACATCCAGGTAAGCGAGGTCGGTCTGGTCAGGTGGGTCGGCTGCCATCGGATCTCTCTTTCACCGTATGGAGTCCATCGTCTCGATCCGTAGCGAAAGAACTGAAACGTCCCGGTCCAGCGCAACACTGACACAGTAGTTTCACAGACAGGAAACATGATGGACCTTGCTCTGGCAACATCACATGCACAGCAGATAATCAGCCTGATGGACCCAATGAAACCCATATAGCCAACGTCAAGACCTTGCCTCATTTTACCGTTCCTGCTCCTTCCAGTGACACTGCCACACCATGTACGCATACTTATACAGCCCGGGCCCGGATTCGGATCCAACAACGTCCGTCCTGCGCACTCCCGTCCAGCAGAGATGGCTGAAGAAAAAAACGACGAAACCGCAGCTCAGTTTTACAAACACTCATCCGACCAGTCCCTCAAGGACGAAGAGTTCGCCGCTCATCATTCACAGAAACTCCACAGGCAGCTCAAGAATCGACATGTGGCCATGATCAGGTACATCACCACCTTCTTCCCCTTCTCATCCTGATATCCGTCCAGTCTTGGTGGTGTCATCGGCACCGGTCTCTTCGTCGGAACTGCCAACTCCCTTGCAGAAGGTGGTCCTGGTGGCCTTTTGCTCGGGTACATAGCCATGGGTACCGTCGTGCTCGCAGTCATGGTAAGCATTCTCTTTCTTGGACGCGTCTAGTCGCCAATCTCTCCAAGGTCACTCTGGGTGAAATGGTTGCATACTTGCCGATTCCCGGTGGGCACATCAAACTTGCCGAACGATTCGTGAACCCTGCCATGTCCTTTGCGTTGGGTTGGAATTACTGGTACAACTGGACAATCACTGGTATTTTCCCATCTTGGTTCTTTTCCATCTTCTCCTTCTGATTCCCATCCACAGCTCCTGGTGGGTATTATTTATTACCGTTCACGTTGTTATGGAATCTCACAGGAATGTGCTATAGCCGAGTTATCCGCTGCCTCTCTTCTGATCAATTACTGGCACCCAAACGTCAACAATGCTGTATGGGTGATTATGTGCATCGTCGTCGTCGTCACCATCAACATGTTGGGTGCCGGTGCCTATGGTGAAGCAGAGTTTATTTTCGCGTGGGTGATCAACCCATCTAGCTTGTTTCCGCTCTTCAATCTATTGCCAGTTCAATCAAGATTATCGCAATCACCGGTCTCATCATACTAGGAATCGTCCTTGACCTCGGAGGTGGTCCCAACCACGATCGCATCGGTTTCCGTTACTGGAATAACCCAGGTGCCTTTGTTCAGTACCAGGGAATCCCCGGTGCAAAGGGCCGGTTCCTCGGGTGGTGGGCCGTTCTCGACAACGCTGCTTTCTCCTTCATTGGCACGGAAATCGTTGCTGTACGTCAACTCACTCGATATCCACTCTTCCTGCTCACTTGCGCAGATCGCAGCAGGCGAGACAAAGAACCCGCGTCGCAATCTGCCAAGAGCAATTAGACGCGTATACGTTCGTATTCTCCTGTTCTACATTCTCGGTACTTTTGTCATCGGCCTGCTCGTGCCTTACAACAATCAAAGCTTAAAGCTTGAAAGTGGGACTGCGGCTTCACCGTTCGTCATCGCCATTGAAACTGCCGGAATTCATTATCTCCCCTCGGTGAGTAACCTGTTAGCACGACTCAAGTTTCCACTGATGTTCATCACGAGACAGATTATCAATGCTTGTTTGTTGACATCCGCGTGGTCAGCCGCGTCCAGTGATTTGTACACGTCGTCGCGTGCCCTCTGTGTGTTTTCCATGACTTCCGATCAAACTGTCTGACTTACCAGGTGATTGAATAGACGGTTTGGCGGTCGCCGGCAATGCACCAAAAATCTTTGCGAGGACATCCAAGGCTGGCCTTCCATACATATCCGTCGTCTTTTGTGCATCCTTCACTCTCCTTGCCTTCATGGCTGTATCCAGTGGTGCTGGAGCAGTCTTTGACTGGTTTGCAAACATGACAGCTATCGCTGGCCTCGTGACTTGGTTTGGGATCAGCGTGACGTATCTCCGCTTCTATGAGGGCCTGAAGGCGCAAGGTATCGATCGTAGGACTCTTCCGTACTACACCCGCGTCCAACCTTACGCCGCGTGGTTTGGGGCCATCTCGACCTTTGTCGTCTGTCTGGTGCGTCTTGCATACCATCTTTTTGCTGCACAGACCCACTGATTTTGTTTCAGTTCAATGGCTGGAGCGTCTTCCTCAAGGGAAACTGGAATACCGCAACCTTTGTCACGAGCTACCTCCCGTTCATCTTATTCCCCATTTTATACATTGGAGCCAGATATTATTATCGCACACCAATCATCAGCGCAGAGGATATGGATTTTGTGACCGACATCGCACAGATCGAGGCCGACGAAGCACCCGAGGACCCCCCAAAAAACAAGGTGGAAGCCTTTTGGAGGTGGTTGGTGAGTTGTTCAATCGTTTGCTCCCGCAACAATGTCTTGAATATTTTGGCCAAGATGTGAAATATGTCGGGAAAATTGCTTGAGCTACTTGTTGACATATTGTCGATTTGTTGTCACGGTATTGCTCGTGCCACTGTTGTACCCCATGTACATGTAGCAGAAATGTTCTTGATCTCTTGATGAGGTGTGGGTCAAAGATTCTTGACGAGTACGAACGTCCTCGTTCCTAAAATCCTATACAGGGATATCCTACTGTAACTCCAACAAGAAGATACACTAGATTTTCTTAATAAAAAAAAAGACCCTTGGATTTTCAGTTTCTACCTTACCTGAGTTACGAAAGAAGGGAGTGAACAATGTAGCTGATACAGTAGAAAGATGGCGAGTAACACGATGCAAGTGAACTTAATGATTGTATATATACGAGGCCGACCAGGGCCAGGAGCTCCACCGGCAAATTTGATGCAATCGGGGTTGTTCAACGAGAGTGTGTCGATGAGTGTTCGTTGTCTATGCTTTGGATGAAGGGATGTGAAGGTTAATAGCTACGTAATGTTAGCACTGGTTTGATTGGCAGAAACAACACTCTGATTACCTCTAAACCAATTCAGGGCCTCCGAGGGCGAAGGCGCGTCAAAATAGAGAATAGCTTTGTTGTCCACGATCCGCAATGCTACCATCAAAACTTGATGAGCCCTCTTTCTGGCTTCGGACACGGGAAAATCTCACCATTGCCATGGACAATACTAGCCGGTTGTGGTAAGGTTTGCATTCGAAGGACTGCCCAAAGGTCTACTGGGCACACAGGATCCTTTCCCTCGCTTGGATCACGACAAAGAACCAAAAGATCATTGCAAAGAATACCGACTAAAGGTCGGGGGGTCAGCTCAGGAGCCAAGCAGTCAACCTGCACGGCCGAAACATCGCCCTGAGCGTTGACGGTCTCAAATGATACAACAGTCTTGCGGACAACGCGCGTCAACATCAGTGGTCCATCCATGATGAGACGTCTTGCCAAGAGTTATTAATGGCAATCGACAATCACAGCAATGCTTACCGATGAGGTTGAACTAGGGGACTGGGAAACTTGCCTCGGATTCTGCTTTGCCATTGTACTAGCTTCCGTCGAGTTTCAAACTCTCGTTTTCCTTCGTTCATGTTACTGGCTAGCAGTGATATCTCAGCTAGAGCCCTATCGAGTGCATCGTCCATGAATGCGTAAGTAGGTGGGGTACTTCGGATCAATTCTTCAAGCTGTGAAGGCGTGAACGATGAACGCGACGGGAGGAACGGTTGATACTCACAAGCAAGCGATATCGGGGAATCCTTTGAACAGGCAGGAGCAGATACCCTTCCATGTTCAGTTGGGAGTGACGAGGGTTTACGCGGCAGCGTTTCAAAAACGTCTTGATGCGCTTTCTTTGGCCCGAGGTGAGGTTCGTCATCAGCTCATTCGTAGGGTTAGGATGGGAAATGGCAGTGTTGGAAAGGCCAGCACTGGCTGGTGATGCTGGGCTGACATTCCCCGTAAAGCCCTTGTCACTCGTCCAATACTTGATTCTCTGTACAGAATTGTCAAAGTTGCTTGAAAAGGCGGGATTAGAAGCTCTATCTCATAATACAAGGTATCAACATACTTGATGTAAGAAGAATACATCTTCATGAAGGCAGCGTGTTTCAGGAAGATGCCAGCGACCCTTTTCGTTACCTCAATCGAGAGTTGTCCGTCTGCGTCGAGTTCTTCACCCTTGGGCAGGCGCACCATTAAAGGAGTCGCAGCTTCTTCCAGCGCGGGGAGGAAACTCTCCTTGTGAAAAGAGAACAGGGCTTCAATGCCACTGAAAACAATTTTCCGCTCCGATGCAGGGATGACCGTTTCTCTTCCAGAACCGACACCACTAATGAGGTTTACGGGGGCGGCACTGGGTTTCACATAAATATCGACGAGTTCTTGCAACCCCTTGGCATAGGTCCTTTCGGTCCTAGCAAAGCGTTAGCTTTTACTCTCAAAAATCCAATTCGGACATACTCTACAATCTCTCGAATGACGAGGGCCCGCTTTCCCTTGTCGTCTTTGTATTTTCGCTCCTCACAAGAGCCACTGCTATCAGTAGTCGCAATACTAACTGTCTGAGAATTTGGTCCGCTCCTCAACCCTGCCATTGCCTCGGGTGATCGCAGCTGGCCAGATATTGAAGCTGCCCGAGACATTGTGCTTTCAGAGTTTGTTCTCTCTACGATCGTGGGCCTTCGGGACCGTGAAGCGACGAGAGTGTCCTCCAGAGATGTTCCATACATTGATAGTGTGGTGCCTTGGTAGAGACTCAAGTCATTCATGTCTTTCAGATATGCCATTATGGAGCGCAAGGCGCGCGTGTAAGTTTCCCTTGCTCTTTCTTCTTCCTTGCATACAGCAAAATTGTCTGTGTCGACAGTTACGGCTGAATTTGGAAACAGAGAAGAGACTGGCCCGTCCGTTCCAGAGATTGTGCCTGATCCCCGAGAGTGTGTGGGAGAGGGAATGGTTAAATGTGTCAAACCATTTCCATCCACAGGCAAAAAGCTCCTGCGCTTGGAAACTCGGGGAGAAGACGCTGGGGCGAGGAAGCCGCCAGTACTCGTTGGCTCTAAAGGTGAATTTGCGGAGACTGCAGGTTCTTCCTCGCTTATAGGCAATGACAGAGAGACACTTGAGGTGTGGGGGCCGAGCATTGGACCCAAGGTTCCGCTTGTCGACAATCGGACGTCGATTTGTGGCAATGCGTTCACCGGCAGTTGTGGTAGACCCGACATGGTGCTAACTGTGACTTCAGGGCGTAGTGGGCGACTATGAGAGGTGCTTGCACGAGTGGCTGTGGGAGAATCGGCTCTCATCTTTCCCATCGACATCTTTTTCAAAAATCCCCAGCGTCCCCGAGAGGCTACCTGCCTGTCTACTGGTGTTTGTACGGGACGGGGTGGGGAGATGGGAGGTGGTGATGCAAGGGAGGAGCGTGCAGATTCCGCGGGATCCATCTCCCCGTCCTCCCAGGTAACATCAAAAAGACTCTTCGAGTGGATGGGCCGGGAAGAGCTACGAGTGGGTGAGAGACTCGAGACACCCAGGCTCGCATAACGTTTGGGAATGGCCAGACGATCTGACTCGGGCGATCCTCCAATGTTGAGCAGATTAGAGCTAGAAGCCGATGCAGAGTACGACAACACAGGTGGTCGGTCATGCATCGCAGTCGAAAGATCCTCGACTAACCCCCGGGGTCGCTCAAAGCTCGTGCGAAGTTCTCCGGCGCTCTTCATCTTCCGCAGTTCATGATCGGTTCCGTGTTTCGATTCATCTGGGCGGTGATTCAATGACCTAGAGTTATCAAAGAGGGCCCCTGTGCGCGGCCGCGGTTTGGGTTGAAAAGATCGGTTTGGTGCCGTTTTGTTTCGCACCAGGCCACGATCTGGCACGGGAGGCACGGGAGGCAGGATAGCGGGGGAAGTAATTGACCTCTCCAGAGGAGGCGCTCGGATGGGCATGATTGTATCATCTTCGGGAGAAAGTGCGACACATGCATCAGGGTCGGCGCTGCGAGGGTCCGAGTCTGTATCGGTCTCGGTCCCAGGAGACGAGTCAGGGAGAGAAGCAGATGGTAAAGGAAACGCAGGGGTGGAAGGTGGATGAATCGGTGTGAGAGGGAGTTTAGAAAGAAGTGGTTCGACCAGCGCCTGCCACGGTCCCTGAAACGGGTTGCCGTCAAGATATAGCTCTTGCAAGAGCGGCAAAAGACAGAGCCAACTAGGAAGGGCATGCAATTTATTTCTCCGGATGCTGAGCGTATGGAGGTGCTCGAGCGAGGAGAGTGAGTCCGGCAGCGTGTTGATTCCGGTGGCGTCCGCGATGAGAACACGCAAGGCTGCGAGGTGAGACAAAAACACTGGCAAGACGCGTAGTGGGTTTGACGCAACGTTGAGCTCTTCGAGGTTCTCGCAAGAAGCGAGTGCTGGAGGCAAAGCGACGAGGAAGTTGGCGGAGATGTCCAGGGCCAAGAGGGAGTGACAAATCTGTGGTAGGGTATTTGCGAGGAAGGCAGGCATCGAGTTTGGAGTGTTGGAAGAGCCGACGAGGAGGTGCGTGGTGCCTAGGGTACGGTTCGTATCAGCAAAAGGGGGCAAATGTGGTGCGGGGGCGTACCGGGTTCGACCTGAAGTTGTACAACCGGGATGCCATCTCCCTTGACGATGAGACCACGCCCTTCCTCTGCGACGATTACTGCGGAAGTTCGCTCGTCGCCCTTGGCCTCGTTCGCGTCCTCGTCGTCGCCAAAGTCGTCCGTTTCGTCGCCACTGGTCAAGCCGACCTCGTCTCTTTCGTCGACGGTCTGCCACGCCATGTCGAAGCTGGGATTTTCACGAAGGCGAGGTATTCCAGCCTCGTGAAGACTGTTGGTGTTGCAGTGGCTGATGGAAGAAGATCGTGATCTGATGCTTGCCGAGTACTCGGACCAGCGTGCTTGATCTATGGGCGTCCTTCCGGCGGAAGAGGTGCCTTCTCCTGCAAGGACGCGTGCAACATCATCTGATGTGATTTCGAGGGCGATGCCAACCTGGTCGTCGTCACCGGAGGCTATATGGACGTGCTCGGGTTCGCTCGTGGCGAGTGCACTACCTGAGCTGGTGTAGGCAGAGGACCGTGTGGAGGGGGAGGAGGAGCCAGCGGAGGAGAGGGAGGGGAGGGCTGAGGAGAGCCTGTCTGATATGCTGGCGTAGGGAAGGCGGTGGGGATACGGATCGGGGAAGACGGCAGGGTCTATAGCGGGTACTTTTGGGGGGCGTGCGAACGGTCTTGGAGGGGAAGCATCGGAGCGGAAGGAAGCGTCGCTGTCTGAGACGGACCTGGCGAGGGCTGTACGGGATGCAAAGTGGGGAAGAGCGACAAAGTCTCGGTCAGGATCTGACATGTTTTGAGCACCTGGAAGTGCAGGAGGAGTAGGAAAATCTGGTACTCGGTGGGGAGTTAGTTCGGGCAGCAGATGAAAGGCAAGTCGGAGAAGCAAAGCGACCAGTAAACAAATAGAGTAGTCAAGCAACACCCGGGAGATGACCTACCAGGCTGTACGCCGTCCACACGGTCGAGGTCGACCCAGCTCGCTGGACGGACGAATGACTGGTGGTGTGCATCCATGTCGGACGTGCTGAGGGCGTACTTGAGTGTCGAGGTCAGCGGCGGGTCTGGCAGTGGCTTCTCGTGCACATTGAAAAAGGGCGGTGGTCGCGGTGAGCTTGGTGCAGACACTGACTTGGCGGACGGGCGGAGGGCGTGCGGGTGATACCTGCGGGGCGTTGAGCGACCACACCAGTCCATTCGACCCACTCACATGGAAACAAGAAAGACCTTCTTTATGTAACTCTCCAGCGTACAATGACAAGACATTCCCACTTGGTTTCTCACAAAACTCAAATGCCATATGTCTCTGTAGAAAACGCGACCTTTTTACCCCGCCTCGCCTTCCCAGTCTCCTCGAGCTCGACCGCAACACTGGCAACTGCCTTGTCGACGTGCGCGTGAGCATCAGTCACATTCGGCGCAGGCGTCGTGCGCCGTTCACCGACACCACCTTCAAATCCAAGGTGCAGCGTCTCAAACAAGAGCCGTCTTCGTGTACACTTGAACGCGAGGTTGTTTTCTCCGCTCCCATTGCTTGACCCCCCAGACGACGACAGTCCTCGGAGGACAGAACGTTTGTCGCTCGTTGGCTGGATACTGTGTCGAACAGGTAACCTGTCAGTACGTACCATTCCGTGGTGGGATGGGAACACCTTCACAAGCGCCGGGTTGGCTGGGGGACTGTCATCCAATGAGACACATCATCGCAATTTTATCCGCACCGCCAATGCTTGACATTGAGATCGTCGCATCCGTCAACCACCCGACCTTTTGAACCCATCCAGATCCTCCCCAGAAATCCGTACAAACGTGTGGTGCAAACGACACACACACACATCCCTGCGGATACCGACGTACGAGGCGCCGTAACCCATGCAGGAACCGCAACACATCCTGTGCGACAGTCAGTCACGCCCAGTCAAACACCCATCCCTTACCGTGGGCCTACAATCGCCCCAGTCGGCAGAGCCCAGGGCTGTTATCGACAGGCGAACGACTTCAGTAGAGGCTGTACCTGCCAGCACACCCTCCATCTGTCTCAGACATCCCTCCATCAGCTGTGAAACACCCTCGTTTGAAACTAATTTCAACGCCATGAGTCGCTTCGCATCCCGGGCTGCGTCTATCACAGACACAGGTATACGGCAGGTCAGGTCAAACACGGAACAAAACTCGTCCGCAGTCCTAAGGGTAGCCATTACCACTCGTTCTCATCATAGATAAGTACTCACGAGCTGGTCACCGTCGTCTCGAATTTCTTCATCTGTTCATACCGCCATGCAATCTTTATTTTTTCCCCGGTCCCCATCCCGTCGTCGTCGTCTTGGTTCGGTCTCAGAGTAGGCGTCCACATGCATTCCTTTGCAAAAGATATCCCATCTGCGTGGAGGATACACACCCTGTGGCCGTTTGCAATCCCTTGAGCAACAAAGTACTTTTGCACCAACTCGCCGTAAGCAGAGTGGAAATCGGGGGCAAGGATTCCAAAGGTGCATGAAAGGGGCACGCCTCCTCCCAAGATATCATCCAGAGATGGAATCCCGGAGGATGTCAAGATCGTCGATGGAGAGACAGGACATGCGCGAGTCCCTGGTGCAAGTCCAGCTTGTCTGGATGGTGTCCTCCGCTTGAAAGACATGGCCAGATCACATTACCAGATCAAGTAAATAAGAGCAACGATGCTACACTTGGTAAACTAGTCAAGACTGCTTAGCGACATATCCCGTGTATCATCCACCAACCGTTGTACGACCTGGTCTACAACGTGAGTGTCTTTGACTAAACTTTCTTCTTTTCTTCCCTCTACCGAATCCCTTCCGACGACCCTGATCGTGAATCCATTGGAAACGTTTGGTAACCGTGTAGAAGGGATAGGCCGTTGACCGGGTCGCTGAAACGGATTAAACTCGATCGGATACTGTCGTGGCTTCATCAAATCCCCAATTTGAGCAGCGCTCATACGTGGACCCAAGGTGGGCATTGCTTGGTGAATCATCTTTGGAAACGAGTCGCGTTGCAACTCAGCAGATTGTTCAGCGTACTCAGTGACACCAAACGGCATCTCCTCCATATGGCAGAACAAGATAACGGATGCCCATGTCTTGTAGGTCAGCAATCCCGCGTTCAGGGCCACGATAGCATCAGGAAGGTTATTTGTAATAGAGGCATAGCGTGGATCCCAGCTCTCGTAGTCACCATTCAGGTATATCGCCAAGGTACTCTGTCCCATGGATGCTGGTGCTTCATAGGTGTACACAGGCTCACTTCGCTTTGCCCTTGCAGCGATACTCTTCTTGTTTGCTTTCTGCACGATCGTGTGCACGGCGTAACCAAAGAACGTGAGCTTTATATCAGTGTATGGTAACAACAATGCTAGCTCGGAGAAACTGCCAATCTGCATCAGAACAAGCAAAGACCCAGAATTATGCACTCACAGGGGAAGCATGTTCAACTCAACTTCCGCTCCTAAGTAGTGAACATCAAGTGTTTGTCGGTCATCCGGAGAACCACAGCTGGGGCTTGTGACCTCCAAGATGTTGACCAACAGGTGGTATACAGTGAGGGGATAATGCATGAGGAGAACAGCAGGAGACCCAAAAGGCAAGGAACGCCACTGGTACCACGAATTCCAGTCGACCACGTTGGCTGAGGAACCAATCAATGGTTCACGTCCAGGTTCAAAGTGCAGCTTAGGAATCAATCTATCTTCGAGTTTCCATCCTGCCTTGTCGTCGAGGTGCCGATCAAGGAGAAGCAAATACCCATCTTGATAATTTTCAGCCGGGTTAATGGACAACGGATTGTCGTGGGTGCCCCTGGTATTTGGCTGGGTTTGATGCGGAGCGCTACCACCAGCTTCGCTCCAGTATCCATTTCCATCGGCTCCCAAAACACCAAAATAAGCACGTATGATTGATTCGGGAAAGGTGCCATCCGACTCGAGTTTCCCCCAAGGAAACAGCTTGAGGATAGCTCGCACTTGCGGTACTCTCTGCATATGGCGCTATGGGTGAAAATAAGCGACGGGTTCACACTTTTTGTTCTCTCAATTCCACACCTACCTTGTTTTTCTCGCAAAAGACCTTATGACCTTCCGTTCCAAATCTCCCGCTCTTCCAATCTGCGACTTGACACTGTAGCATTGACTGCTCTCGACAAGTCCGATATCCAAGCAACATAGCACATACCTTTCTGGAGCAATAGACTGCGGACTTGCAAGCAGAACAGACAGATGGCTATTATATCCCAAATGAGCGATCAACGCATCCCACTGGAAAGATCCAGTACCTTGTTCCACATCGGTGCGTCACATTTGAAACAACTTGGCATGATACTAAAGTCCAGCTTCTCCGGCTGGCCGTTCGGACGGGATAATTCTTCCTTGAGTTTGGCTGCACTCGAGTAGGTGAGGCGGACCATGTCCAAGGGTATGTTTAGCGGCATGATGGACGAAGAGTTTGAGAGTACAACGAGGCAAAAGCTCGCCTAGGACCACTGCCGAAAGAGGAAAACCTGCAGGACTGGCCCATCATGTCTTTTGCTCGTCCCAGAACATGAGCGGAGACATTGTAGTTATGTAAGCAGCCTTACCATGAGCCATCCTTGGTTTCTCCCCCAAGTCACTTATATCAGGTTGTTAAAGAATATCGCAACAGGGTGTATCCATGTCTGTTTGTTCAACCTCTTACCGATCATGACTGACCCCGTACGATTTAAAAGACCGTTAATATCGCTTGTTTCCTGCATCTTTTCAAAGAAAATGTTGGGAGCCCTTGTTTGGTATGTTGACCTCTTTCCATCTCTTTCCAGACGCCGACAGCAGACAGACGGACGGCCCATCTATGCTCCCCACATTTGAAACCTCTGATGAAATCGTAATTGAAAGCATCATATCGCATCGGCTCGCACCATACAACCTGACTCGAGGAGAACTGGTTTCTCTCAAATCGCCGATGAAACCGAACAGAATCATTTGTAAAAGAATCATTGGCCTTCCAGGTGATGTTATTTGTGTCGATCCAACAGGCTTGAAAGCTCCCTCGGTGGAACACGTTATCGTTCCAAATGGTCATGTCTGGATTGCTGGGGATAACTTGGCACTCTCAATTGATTCCAGAGATTATGGCCCTGTCTCCATCGGATTGATTAGAGGCAGAATCGTCGCTAGGGTGCGTAACTTGTATATCTCGCTCAAGACTAGGCAAATCCTTCTCGCTAGGTGTTTCCCTTCAACAGATTCCAATGCTTCACTCATCAAGGCACACATATCAACGGACGTGAGAACCAAGGATATTCACAAATTATTGATTGACATGGAAACAAATCACTCGCACACGGAAAGTTGACAGTATTTGTCGTCATCGCACAAAGTTCATCGAATAACCACCTTGACCATTTGGCTCAAACTTGAAATTATCAGTGGAAAGTCCGAAATTCCCTAACAAGTAAAGAATTGTCTTTGACCGTTCGCTTCATGAGACAGAGGCGTACCAAGAACAGTGTTCCCGAGACCCTTCAATTTATCCAGCATTTCAGCTGTTTCTTTTTCCCGGACTGCTCGTGTACGGGGCTCTAATGACTGAAGAGCTTTCCTTGACTGCGCCAATTCTGGTGATCCAGCTGGAAGGAGCTCTAGTAACAGCCTATAATCTGTCGGTTCCAAGTCAGTAAGGGCTATCATCTCACAATTTACCTCGGAGTCGGACCTTCTTCAGCACTATTGAGAGCGGACCATGTACCGATCTTCTCGTTCGATGCTGCCCGTCGTTGAAGTGCTTTGATGTAGCGCGGATCATCGCTGAGAGCTGTAATCTATTGCTCAGTTTCAGAGTTGTGCCATGCTTGTAGACCCACCTTGAGAACATGCATCCACCACGCCTTTGTAGTCATCCTGTTTATTTCCCGAGGTAAGATTAGTTCAACGAAACCAGACACGGACCACTCCCCAGTTTCGCGAGACATGCACCAATATTGGCATATAGGATTGCCCGTGCTTTCCCGCACTCCGCATCAAGGGGGTTCAGAGTGTCTGTTACACTGAGCTTGCTAGGATCGCCATTTGATGGTTGCTGGGAGGTATCAGCTTGATCAGGGTCTAGCTCAGTCGACTGCTTTCGTGGGGGAAGTTGGCCAAGCGCTGTCCTGTATGACACTAGAGCCGCAGTCCATTCGTTTGCTTTGAACAGATTATTCCCTTCGAGCTTGAGCTCGTTGGCTTTGTCTAGGCGTTCCTTTGCATCTGGTATAGATGAGCTGTACTGACATATGTTATGAAACGCGTACCCTAATGTCAGACGGGTTATCCATGAGCGTCGTGATCGTTTGTGAGAGGGTTGTGGGACATGCAACTTGGCAACCTTTGGTACAAGTCACTAGCCACGCTCAAGTAGTACTTGCTATTCTATTGAAACTGTCAAGTTCCTGTCTCATCGATTAGCTCTGTTCTTTCCTCCCGCGCAGACGGCTTCCGGCATTGGCCAAGCGCGACGTGTTTCTCACTCAATCGGGACCACAACGGCCTGGCAGTCCAAATGTTCCAAGCGATTCTTTGGACTAGTGGCACAGATGCCATGTCAACTACTCAATCTGCCTACCAAGTTCCTAGCCAGATTGGAACATAAAAAGTAATACACAAATTGCTGTTGTATGCTGAGCGAGTGGTACGTGTGGTCATTTCCACGAATGCACAGTTCGCCATCGATGTACCCGAGTGTCTGAGAGATTGTTGTGTGGAGCAGCAATATCTGGAGGTGGCGTCGGCGCTCTTCCGCGAAGCCGAGTGATAACGGCGATACGTTGGTCTTCAATTATCGTCAAAGGCTTTGTCTGCATGGGCTGACTCCAGAAACCTACTGTAGTCGTTCCTGACATGTTCATCCGTCAATTCTTCGTCCGAATCGAGTAAGGGATCCGTTGATGTCACAACATGCCAAGCGTCTGTTCATGGAAAACGGCGTCTTGTACTTGGCACGAACATAAGATATCAACGTCGAGTACTCACGTTGGAGCATGGTTCGCTGTGCCCCACGCGTGCTGCTTCCACTAGGTCTCTCTATACTCGCTTCAGGTCATGACCAAGGTTCAAAGCCTTCTGACTCACCCGTGGGTTGTGAATAGGGTGCAGGCTGATGGGGCGGGAGGTAGTGAATATAGGGTTTCTCGCGAGCACCTTCATAGGGTTGCCTTGAAGGACGGGAACGCTGTGAACCGGATTCGGGCACTGCGCGCGGTCAGTAAATCACTCGTGGGTTGCTACCAGGACAGCACCTCGCTGCGACGACGACGCGACTACGTTTTTTGCCTTCTTCTCATTTTCGATGGAATTCACTAGACGCTGCAAGAAGACATTACGCTGGGCGGACATGATTCTTCCCCATTCGATCTCTTCGGTCGTGTCGACATTCTCCTCAGCCATCTCAGCATCTGTCAACCGTCTTAGCCATGGAACTTTGCCGGGATTCTGGTGCGAGTAATCGTCATCGTAGGGGTTCGGCTGATCCGGACCTTCCAGATAATGAAATATTAGCCAAAGAAAGGCCCTCGCTCGGTCAGCGGAAGAGATGTTGATCGGAAGAAAGAGATCGAGGAAATTCAATGGTGGGTCGAAATGAGTGGCAGCGAGGGGCTTTACAGAGATGAGCAAGGTTTGCTTGCGATTGGTGGACGATACTTACAGCGGCGTGGTTCGCAAGGATAAAGATAAGATTGACAACACTGGTCGGAGGAAGTTGACGGGCGCGCTAGACGAGGCGTTGTGGACAGGTAAGAGAAGGATAATACATACACGCACGCTTTTCTCGAGGATCTCTTCCGGGGTAGAAGGTGGCATTGACTTGAGTTCTGATGGGAGCAGAGCTGCCTTTAAACAGTTCTTAATGCGGGGTGCATCCTGGGCATTGCCATCCGTCTTCTGTAGAGACGGAACAGGATGGTAAGTCCTGAGTGCAGTCTTCATCTCTGGAAAGACTAGAGGCTTGGTCAGGACGATCATATAACCATACACGATCGGCAGCATCGATGCATACAGGCCATTGTTGTGTTGATGCGTCCCACGTTTGTTAACAAGGATATCTTTGCTAGTTCGACTGCAAAGGCTGGGGTCTCGACCATTTTGTCCTTGAGTACCTTTGAGCATTTGCTAGAGTGGTACAAGGCGTTGACGTAGAGATCGCGAAAGTTGACCTTTGAGAAAGCACCCGGAATCTGGCTGGTGAAGACGGCATGTGTGTCCGAAAAGATATGGTCAAGGAGATCAAACTGGACATCCTCTCGGGTGAGTGGCTCAGCATCGATGCGCTTGATCGGGAGCGCCTTACGACTGAGATAGCCCACGCTACAAGACAAGGCGGTGAGCAAGTGTCGCAGTGTCAGAGGCGTCACATACAGCGGGGCGGGCTCGTGCGGCCAGCCAGAAGGTTCGGTGGTAGATGTCATGGGAGACACGAGGCGGTGAGGCAGGGCTACCTGTTACGAGCCCCCTGCACGTTCGCACGACTCCAGACATTGGCGCTGTCGAGCGGTCCCGCTGGCCGAGTGTCTGTGGCACGCCGTCAACAACAGGCGTCCGGCAGGTTGCTCGGCGACGCCAACAACGGTCCCGTCGCTGGTGCTGACGACGGCGACGAACTGGTAATATCACGTAATTGCAGTCTTTTGCTCACGCTTCCACCTCGATGGACACCAAGAACACATCCGAAGCACTCAGCTCGATGGAGGGCTTGGGTTTTGACGACGCAGCCAAGGTCTGTCTTGTGACCCATTCTCTCTGTCGCCGGCTTATCCCTTGTCTTCAGAAGGAGATACAGACAGTCCTCGTGCAGGGCCAACGACAGGCTCAGGCTCACAGCCAACTACTCGCCTTCACCAACATGTGTTGGGACAAGTGGGCGCATTTCTGACCAGATCAATTGAGTGCATCTTATTCCTTCAACAGGTGCATTACCGGGACGCCAGGCAGTCGTTTCGCCCGCGGTGAAGAAGCCTGCATCGTGAACTGCATAGAACGCTTTGTGGACACTAGCGAGTACTTGCTCGGCCAGATCCAGCGGCAACAACAGCTCCAGAATACTCAAAAGTCTTGATGGCAACTGTCTACGCATTTCTCTGTCCGTACATAACGAGTACACGTCTAGCTACAATACCAAGTCCATCAACCTCTTCCCCCAATATGCTACAAACAGTGGAACAAAGAAACAATAAGCCCCGGCAATTTCTGACCTTTTCCGCACTTCTAAAGGAATCACCATTGGTTTTTTCTCACTTGGCGTGGTGCCCATGTCCAAAAACTTGGTGATATACCTATCTTTCTCTGACCATAACTCCCGAAGCCACAAGTCAAACATGGCTTTTTCACATTCAGAAATATTGAGCTCGACGGAATTGTTCATCGGGTCCTTTGACTTTGAAATGTCACCTATAGGCACATCCTTTGCGACGTCGAATATCCGCAGGTGCATGTGAACCACCGGCGGAGGTACACGATCACAGAATATCGACCGCAGTGTGTAATATGACTGTCCAAATCCGCTTGGGGGAATACCTTGTGGAACAAACAGTGAATCAGTCGCTCCCGGAGCATTCGTATCAGCATTCTCACCCGGGTAAATCACCGTCAGATCGAGCAATTTAAGCGCGGGTAGTCGAGGTGCGAGTGATCGAAGGCTATAATGGAGTCCCGTTGAACGAGGCAGGAGTATATTGGAAAGATCTGGCTAAATCCTAATCATCAGCTTCAAAAAAGTAAAAGGCGCACAACATACAACACCCATCTTCTCTGCATACTTGGTGCTGATGGGCCGTGTGTCTTTGCTCACAAGAGTGCCTTCAGGAAATAGGATGAAGGTGAATGGTTTATCTTCCTCTTGTGCCTTTTTCCCAAGTTTTGAGAGTAGACTTGCAAGTTGGAGTTTGTCGGATGCCCATGAGCGGGCAAGAAATATAAACCTATACATTTGCATGCCCTGATATAAATTTAGTGGCGGCCAATAGGCTGAGAGCCACACGTACCGGCCCGATGATAGGAATCCACTTGAGGCTCTTCTTCAAAACGATGAAAACGTCCTTGTGTGTGCGCGCAAAGTACGTCAAGCACCAGACATACCACCAATCTGAGTAAACCTTGCGCAACTGAATCAGTCAAGACGTGCCGGAAACACGTCAAATGCGCACCTGGTGGTTTGAAATGACAACACACTTGGAAGGCAGCCGCAACGCTATGACCTTGCCCGACGCGTCGCGTTCTACGATATCCCGAATCTCCTCTTCCGTGAACTTGCCTGGGCCACCGGTTTCAAACGTAATAGACAACTTTGTCGGGGCGAACCACTGATTCATGAGGTCTGCCAAGGTAGTCATGTCATGTCTCCCGCATGCACAGCAAGTGCGAAACGCACTGAGCAAGGTAGCAAAGGCACCCTTGGTATACCTGATCCCCTCGTCGTACAATTGTCTCGAAGCTGGTCCCGGAACGAGTTTCAGCGGTAGGACGACCAAGATTTGGAAGCCGTGAACCATGAGGCATCCTAGAATGAACAACAGCAAGAAGAAGAACCCGTTGAGAGTCTGTGTCCATGTTCTCGGGGGTCGTGCATGTACGGGCAAGTGGTACAGCGGTTGGGACTGGTCTACACTCATTTCAAGAAGCAGGAATGAGGCAGTAAAGCGTTTCAGAGAGTCTGGGAGGTTTCAACGGGTGATTGTAACAACAGCTGGTATAGCATCTGCCATAGGGCGCATGCACATGCATGATGTAATAATGATGACCAAGTGACACTACCCATACTGAAATCACGTGAGCATCCACCCCAGCAAGTCAAATCGCGCCAGTGGTAAATGAGCTTCCTTTGCAAAAACGTAGGCCCTGGCGACGCAGATGAATGCCCCACTAGATGGTCACCACCGCGAGGATGGTCCTAATTGGATAGGTATCGAATGGGCAAGAGAACCCAGCCGATCCGTAGGTGCCACACCGCAAATGGGATACAAGAAGATGAGCACCGCAACGGCGAAGACCACGGCAATTAGAACGCCAACGAAGCACAGCAACGTCCACACGGCCCGACCGAGCATGGTGTGTGAATAGATATGTATGCTCAGAACATGGTTTGTGCCACGTACAAGAGGAAATTGTTGCCGATGTATGCATAATTGACAATGCAGAAGACCACTGATGTCTTTCAGGTTGCCAGTTAAGCTAGCCAATGTACTGAAGAGACCTTGATCGCAACCTGTGGTCGTTTCATCTCAGAAATCAAGATAAAATACCTGACGGGGTGTTGGCCCCGAGCGAATCGTGGGTAGACAGCACGTACCCGCATAGCCAAGTACCTTGTGGGTGAGATCATCACTACCATTCTCTCTCAAGCAAGGTTTGACTCACAGGGCTGGTGATGGATAGGAATACGTTTCGCTAGTTGAAACTGATTACCCAACCGAGTGATGGGTTCATTCCGGCAGCAATCATTGTACAAGCTGCACTCTTCCAGGTCCGAGAGTACGGGGAGGTGCAATCAGCGACATCATTGCATACAAAAACTCGTTGGAGATGGCTGGCGGAGAGTAGCTGTAGCAGACATGGTGGCTGTACCTCGACCAAGCGAAAATTAGTACGACGAGCCCAGTTGCAGTCTTCGCGGACACGACACGCTCTGCTTGCCCGACGCCGTTCATTTTGATGTCGTCTTGCCGCGAAGACACTGCTGGATCCGAGCGTGCACTTTGGACGACCTCCTCCTCGTCCAGACACGACTTTGAAAAGCTTTCCGTTCACGCTCACCCAAAGCCTCTCTACATTCACAAGAGCTACTTTGACATTCATCCCCGCCCACAGACGAGCCCACCACCTCAGTCACCCCCGGACGGACCCCGCTTTCAGAAGAAACACTCTCGCCGACCGACAGAACAGGACAGGGGCAAGGCAAAGGCGTCAGACTCTGCCTTTGCCTTCCCGACCTCAGATCTGCTCCCCGACCACTCCAGCTTTCTCTCTGGCGGTGATGTTACTCCAAGACACCCCCGCTCCCGCACGCGAACTGGCCCTTCATCCGCCAAATCAAGACGGTATGGCAATCCTGTTCCACCCTTGAGGTTTTCTGGCACCTCGAGCCTTGAAGATCCTCCCCCAACCCCTAATGATGTCCCCTCGATCGGTGGTTATGCCTCCCTAGATTTCCCCGTCGTCGTTGCTGCCCCGATCGCGGGTGTAGAGACCTTGGATGCCTTGGTAGACGGGATGAACGGTCTGGCTGGAACATCCATGGAGGATCTTTTTTCGCGGAACACATCACGCCCCTCGCGTTATGTTCCCCCTCTCTACCAACCACCCCTCCCAACCCCACCCCCGGGCGTCGTTCTTGGCAAAGGAAAGGGCAGACGGCGCGAGAAGGCGGTCATTTCAGATGACGACGACGACGACGACATACCAACTACAAAACCTCCCCGTTTCTTCTCGCGTTACCGCCATAACCCTGTTGCAAGCTTCTCGCGAAAGCCGTCCACCTCGACCATCACTGTCGATTCAACACCCAGTACTTCCAGCGATAAAATTATACCTCCAACTACCGACTCCAACGACCATGCATCGCTCACTTTCGTACAACCCACAGAGCGCCCACGAACTGTAATCCCATCTATATCTGACATTATTCGCAATCATGCACCACATACCCTTGAACGCACCCGACCCCCATCTGTACATACCCCGAGCTATGGTCACGGTAATGGTAGTTTATTAGCAGGCCCGGATGAAGAAGAGTCTGAACCGGAGCCTCTTACACCCGACGAGGAAGCTGAGCTCCTCAGCCGGTCATCTATGGATAGTATCGAACACGAGGTCAGACGGACATACAACAATCAAAAGAATTTTCAAATGACAGCTCCACCTTCCAACGGTCGTCGCGCACCACCTCTGGCTTCTTGTTCTTCGAATACCTCGGATGCCTCTAGCGCCCCTCTTGGAGCCCGTGCTGCCACCTCAGATACACATACCCATTTGTCTTCAACAGCTTTTGCATATGCATCTCAACACTCTTTCGATCCAATTCAATTCTCTCTATCTCCAACATCTACGTCACAAGCAATCGCTGAATACCTACGGTCTGCACGGCTAACAACACTGCTGAAGCTCACGCGATATCCACATGCTTCGTTAGACCACCCCCTTACAGTCAGTCTCGCGGATATGGGGGACCCGAATGGCTTTCCACTCGTTGTGTTTCTTGGGCTGGGCTGCGTAAGGCATATCATGGGTCTTTACGATGAAATGGCTGATTGCCTCGGTCTCCGATTAATTGCCATCGATAGGTAAACTGATTCGCTGTCATGATATCCATAACGCTTGTCTGATACATGTTAGATGGGGACTTGGTCGCACCGAAGTGCCCCAGTCAAAATCTGCTCGTGGCATTATGGAGTGGGCTTCTGCTGTGGAAGAAGTACTCGACCAGCTTCAAATTTACGAATGTAGTGTTATGGCTCATTCTGCTGGAGCCCCTTATGCGTTGTCGTTCGCGAATCGCGTGCCCGAGCGTATCCGGGGTGACCTTTGTCTTCTGGCTCCATGGATTGGTGGTGGTGAAAGTGGTATGTGATGTCTTTTTTCCAAATTAGCGATTGACCACTAAGAAAAATTGTAGGCGGCTACAAGTGGTTGAAGTATGTTCCAAATGGCATTTTGAAAACCGCGCAAGCCGCAGAATGGAAAATTCAGGCGTGGATGCTGGGCAAGCCACCCACCGTGGCCTTTCGTGGAATAGGATATACAGCTCCGCCGTCTCCAAGTAAGCCTGGTGACAATTATTCGGACACCACTGCGGACGTTGAATCACTCTCACAACCCGAGCAACTCAACAAGTCTAGTGTCTATCCATCCCAGTCGGACGTGAGGAGACGGATGAGTGTTGCATCGAGTCTGTTCAGTGATTATGATGATTTGAGAGATTTTGACGGTCGATTCGGGAGCCAGAGCACGTTAGGGGCACGGTCCGCGGTTCAGCAAACGAGACGAAAAGCTTCCCGGGGAATTCTTGGTCGACTGAAACCGTCCAAGTCTACGTCTCAGTCACAGCCTCCATCCCCGGCGGCGGAAACGATGCACCAGTCCAGTGTAGGAAAGAAGCTAAAGACCCTTCGGTCAATGGGCTCGTTAAAGGGCAAGGCAAACGCGAATGGGCACAAGGTCGACAAGACAAGCCCGCAACTCCCCCAACGTATCTCCGTCGATGTCGGATTGGGCTTGGGCGACCTTGATTGGAGCAATAAACCTGCGAGCCCGGTATCTCAAACATGGACACCGTCTTCTAAAAATGCACCTCTTCCGGTAAAGCCAGTGAACTCTACTAGATCCATTGACAGTAACATTGACAAGTCCGTCGTCACATCACCTCTTCCCAGGCAGGCGGGACGACGCTCCATCTCATTCAGTGCGTCCAGCGCAATTGCTCCCAGGTCAAGCCCACCCAGCGTACCTTCATCTCCGAGAAACAGCATTCTCTCTTCTCCATACAGCAGCGTTATCACCTCGAGCTCATATCAGGCTGCGTTGGGAAACGCTCTGATTGCTGCGTCCCACGCGGAGGCGTCGAAAGGCACTCACAGCGACCTGCTGCAGATTCTCAATCATGACAACCGTCCCTGGGGTTTCTCATATACCGACTACCCTCACAAGGTTCGGGTGTGGTACGGTGACCGAGACGAGAAAATTGCAGAGAATGCAGTGAGATGGATGGAACGTACAATGGGCGAGGATCGATGTTACGTCAAAGTCGTCAGAAGTGCTGATCATGCCCTCATGTACAAGAGCTCCGTCGTGGTTGAAGTCCTGGAGTGCGTTCGAGAGTTCTGGTGAACTGTCGTCCTCATCGACCCTATTGCTCGATTCCTTTCATCTCCACCATTCCGTTCGCTTTCCGGTGGAGCATTCCCCTTACCCTATTCGCACATTTTCTGCCTCTGACGCAGGAGTTTATTTATCGTACTTGAATGAGCAGTTTCGGTCGGCAGCACATTGGAAGGATCTTTGATGTAGGTTACTATTTCACTTAGTTCATTAGCCGAAGTTTTCGGTCAACATTAATGTCAGCTTGTACTTGCCTGACGCCTCTCGAATCAGTATTGGGGATCGCAAACCAACCGAGCTCGACTAGAACTGTTGGGATTCAAGGCGGCAGTCACTGCTGCAAAGGTCCAACATGTCAAGTATCCATGAGCTCCCAAGGCATTCTAGCCATTCATAACTGAGCTTCATGCACTGGTGATGAAAGTAGTTGCATGCCATGCGGCACAGTCCGCACCAGTACTAACACTTGGAGATTCGCTGTCACAGTCAGCCGTCGAGTAGCAGGGCAATACAGTGCACATCGCCATGTCAGACAAGACAGAACCACCCAAGAAAAGGGGACCAACCAACCCTGGCAAACTAGAAAACAAGGACACGCCTCAGCCAACCACTCCCAGGAAGAGGAAGGCCGGGAGAACGGCTCAGAGAGGGCCGTCAGCAGACCAAATCGCTGGTATTCCCGCTGAACCAACAGCGAGGGAGAGCCAGAGTCAGTCAGACCGTGAGCCTGCATGTTTCTGCCAACTGTTGTATTCTGACAAGGTTCACAGTTGTGCCTATCCAATCGACTACGCTGGAACGCCAACGGCAGCGACGTCCACAGGCTTTGCCAGCTCAGCGTCGAATATCTCTGGATATGCACCGGTCTCGCAGATCCAACATGTCCAATCCTGGCTCACGACCTCTCAGAAACAGGCGGGCTAGTGTACCCACAGGCCCGCCTCGCACCATGTTACAGCGTATGCGCCCTCCTCATACCGTTCCCAGAGCTTACCGGTAGCTGTTATAGACGCTTGGCATACCATACGCAACTCTGATCCGTTGGTTGATTCTGATGAGGAACCCGACGAGCACCTTCGGCTTGATTACAGTGGGTCCTTTATGCGCTGCATGTTTGCGCATGCTCACCCAGTCCCAGACAGGCGGATGCAGGTGATAACACGTCTGAGAGGACGACCTCCCACCCCCGACCTATGTATTCAAACCTAGCCGGTGGATCAGCTCATGGTCATGGTATGGACCGTGCAGTTCTCAAAGGGTATATTCTGTTCTGATAGGGAAGAGGAGCAACGGAAAAAAAAAAGTAAAGGGCCGCCATCGACTATTCAAAGGTGTCGGATGAAAGAACAGGTGCTCGCCGAACAATCTAGTCCCAGATGATAGAATACATATGCCTCACGAAAGAATATTACACCAAAACAAAAATCCGCTTCAACTTCTAATCACTCCGCGAGCCACTTCTCGCACTTCTTTGCATACTTGTCCAACAATTGAGCAAGGTCTCGGATGACGAATGTCAAAACAACGCTCGCAAAGAACTCGGAAGCACGTTTTAGCTTGACCTCTGCGGCTGACCTCAGATCAGCAGGGAACGCGGTGTAAACAGGCGCTATCGGTTGCGAAAGTAGTGCCTTTGAATGCTCATCAAGCAACTGAGCGTGCGTGAACAGTCTACCCAATCCAGCCACGTACACCGCTGGTGAGTCAAGACTATCGCATCTGATGAGCTCCAAACATACAGGCCGATGGCACAAAGTCACGCACTTTTTACCATTGGTAAACTTGTCAAACTGTCGGGTCAACTTTCCGCCCCACGATGTCACCTGATATGTTACGTGGGTTGGTCATGACCGTTGACTAGAAAGGTGAGCACTTACCCCACTCTTCTTGGAAACAAAACCTTCCCCTACGCCGAGTTTTTTTCCAAAGTTTGCAACGACGCTGTCGCAAATAGACGAAAAGTCTTCGAGTTTGGTTACCCAGGCCTCCGCCTCGTTCCGTCCGACACTCCCAATCCCAAGTGCTAGCCCGCTACACACACTGCCTGCGCCAAAGAACTCAACGCTTGATTGCTGCATTTCCTCCAGAGCAGAGCAGAGTACTTCCACAACACGAACCTTTTCCGGAACATTAGTAAGTTTCGCTCCACCTTGTGACCAGACACCCTGCGGGACATGTAACCGTCGCGTAATATATCCACCTGTTCTTGAACTCATGGTATTCGCCAGTAGCGTCATCATGTGATAGGGTTTCCGTTGACTATCAGTCGGCGGGGCAGGAGGAAGGGGAGACGTAGGGGTAGTGGGGATGTTTGTGAGCATCGCGGGTGGAGGAAGAAGCGACGAGGCAGGGGGAGAGAGTAGTTCTGTCTGTACGTGAAGTTGTGGTTGAATCTGTACATTAAGGGTGATGTTCTGGTTTAATTTCGACGAAGTAGAAATCTTGCGTCCGTTAGCAAGCGCACTTTGGGGGAGTGGCGGGCGTTGAGGTTCAAAAGGTGATATTCGACCATTGACGACGGAAGGTCTACGGCCAGGCTGTGAAGAAGCACGGTTACGTCCAGGAGTTGGAGCACTCCCAGAACTCGAGGGTGAGGTTGGTGTTTTGGTCGGGTGTGAGAACGAGGAAGGAGGGTTTGATTCGGTGGGTGATGACGGTATCGTATGCGTAGTAGAGGGCGGGGCTGACGTCTTACTCCGACGTTGATGTATTGTACTCATGGCAATTGACGAGTTAATCAGTGGTTGCGCTCCTGTCAGACTTAGTGACTCGCCTCGAGGACGAGAAGAAACAAACTGTGCAGGAGATCCTGGAGGCCTCGAAGTGGTTGTTGGTGCCATAGCAGTACGAAACGGATGGGCTGCACTAGTTGGTGAGGGAAGTGGGGGAAGTGGATGGTTATCACTTTTCGCTAGGCGCGGAGTATCAGGACGGCGGGCAAGAGAAGTGGTCAAATCATCCTCAAATTGAATATCATCTACTTGGGAGAGGTCATCAGTCCTGACACCTTCTTCCGTAACTGAAGTGAGCCTGGTCCCAGAGCCGGTCCGTGAGTGACCAACGGAGCCGCCCCGTGGCCGAGCAGCTTCCAAAAATCGAGCAGTTTGCGAAGAGGGTATGGTGGAATTGTAGGTCGACAATAACTCGTGAGGCGGGGGAGGCGGCGATGATATTGGTGGTGGTGCAGCAGGAGGAAGTACGGAGGCTGCTCTGGGTCTGCCAACAACTGTCGATTGGTGTGGGGTACGATTCACAGGAAGAGTTGTAGTACGGCTAAGGGTAGCTTGTTTACTGGGAGACGACGTGTCATTGTCCGTTGAAGCTGCGTAAGGGTGTTGCAACGGACTTGAGGAAAACTCGCGAGGCAGATGAGCTGCATTCAGTAACGCAGAGCCGATGCCTTCATGTGCATCCTGTTCATCGTGGACGTCACCATTCAGAGGCGGATAGTGAGGGTCATCCTGGGTGTGTTCGGTGACGGAAGATGAGGACGTATGGGAATCTGATGACTGTGATAGGGATGTGGGGGACGGCGGTTGTGTGGACTCTGTCGAAGAAGAAGGGGCATACACGGAAGAGGGGGAGTGGGGTATGGGAGGTATGCTGTATATGAGGCTCAAAATGTTCATCCGATCAGCATATGTGTCGTGCTAAACGACGGGAAGGTGAGTATGCCCCCAGGCTGTGTCACAAATCACATACTATTGACTTCAGCCGCCTAACTTCCTCTTCCTGAGCGACAACGCTGCGCCTTCTACCATTCCGTCTGCGGCCATCTGAAGTATCTTCTCCTCTTCGTACTCGCTCCATGACCTCACTTAAAAGAGCAACACTCCTGCCGTATGCTATGACGGCAGCGTGAGGGTCATCATTTGTTGCATCCAGTTGGACCGCTTCTCGCGCAAGCTCTAACGCCCGTGTCAATGCCCGACGCGAAGATGGTCGTGATTCAGAAGACGAATGTGGATGCTGCGGGGAAAGCAACAGACGGTCAGGTACAATGTCCTGAGTGCTTGCTTGGGTATTCAAATGGGTGGGCCGTGTCATGCTTTTTGGAGCGGGATCAAACGAAGTCTGGCTGAAAGTGTACGCAACGGTACTCGAAGGTGGTGGTGGACTATTGGAATTGGAGCCAGGGGTCGACGTTGAAACGTGATGTCGGTTGTGAGGAAAGGCAGCAACGGCTGTCAAGTTGGCAGACGCGGCAGCGCGACTATAAGAATTTTGACTGGAACTTGTACTAGATCGGTGCCTTGCGGTGAACTGCGGGTCGTCAAGAAAGCCTGCCGTTGAAGTCGGTTCTTCGTCTGTCGGGAATGCTGAGGGTGGATGAGGAACTTGAGGAATCGGTTGACTAGGAGGGGGAACGGCAGGCGGAAAATTCACTGCAACAGAACGGCGACGTTGCGGTGCAGTGGGCTGAGCAAACGAAGAAAATGGAGGAGACGAAGTAACGGCAGGGAAACCGGGTGGAAGATCGGGCCACTGGCGAGATCGCTGGAGGACTGAGGATTGTTGTGCAGAAAGGTCAAGCACCATACCGTCGGGCTAAAGGGAAATGTCTGGCGAGAATGAGAGCTGCCTGGCGGGGGGGACGATGATGAGTCCACGAAGGTTGTATCGACGAATACTTGAATCCGTGTCGAGTTTTGCAGTCCAAAAGGAAGGCGCTACACGGTGAGCACGACGCTGGTGAGCATACAGCACGACGTCGACGGTGTGTTGGACAACGGGGAGATCGACGAGGACAGCAAAACGATACCAACAGCCAGTATCGTCGGAGGTTGAAATGGCAAATGCACATGTTCGCTACTCAACGGTTAAAAAATGTGATTATGCCTAGGCACGACTCGACTCGACGGGCAGCAAGAAAGACAGGCAAACTCGTAAGGAATGTCAATGGATTATCCGATAATAGTGTCGCAGAGTAAACAACCAGAAACGAGCGGAGTAAACAGACAAGAGTAACGAACGGGCAGATGTTGGGTATAAGTGTCGAGCACAATTTGGGCACCCGTGTGCCATCAGTCCCGGAACTCGGCCTGCGATCCTTGAGCAGCCAGTCGACTCTCCAGATTTCTATCCGACAGCGTCTTAGTTTCCAGTGGTTCAACGAAACACGCAACACACCTCAAGGATTCCTCCTTCGCCAAAAGTTCCTGGCGCTTTTCGCTGATCTCGCGTTGCACTTTGAGTTCAATCTCCCGGAGCTGCAAGCAATCAACATATAAAACGCATAACCAATAAGTGACACACCTTCTCTTCTTCCCTACGAAGTTGTTCTTCTTTCAGACGGACACTCTGAGTAGCAAGTTCCTCTGGGAGAATAGAAGAGTCGCTGATACCACAAGCTTAGCAACACGGCATCAAACAAAGATGACAGAATCATACTGGGTGTCTGCATGCACCGTCCTCGACAGCTTCTCAGTACGGTAGGTTTCGTACAAGACGTCATGCGTGAGCGACTTCAAATCTCCAAGGTGCGAACTATTCTTCGGTTAGTATAGCACCAAGCGAGATATATAGAAGTATTACTTCAGGAGTGCACTTCGAAGCCTGCTGAAATCCGAGTGCTTCGGGTTGTCAACTTCAGCAATACCCCATGGGTATGTTCTTGCCCGAACAGGTTGTCCATCAATTTCAATTTCCTCTTCAGATCCAATGATGGCAAAGGGAAGTAGTGCCTGCGGGGGGTCAGCAACACAACCCAGAAATTGACGGGTCTGACTTGCTCACCCTAAGCTCACTGTTGTCTTGAATGGTCTCTTCATCGTCTTCCTCAACATCGTATGGGAAATTGTACACAGGTATGTCGTAGTGTTCAATGTCCTCCATAATCTACGCAGGTGGATGATGAGCGAGCAGGTCCACAGAGTGTCACAGATCACTGACTCGTTTCTTGAATCCACGAAGTTCGCTGGGGGTCAACGAGTCAGCCTTGCCAATGACAGGAATAACATTGACACGGGGGGACAAGCGACGCATTAACTCGATGTCCATCTCCCTCAGGCTGTGGCCCACTGTGAGTTGTCTATATTCGCCTAGAATTACTTGTCACGTACGCATGTCCTGTGGGAGGGATGAAGTAGAGCAAAGCGTGGACTCTGTTGTCACGGAAGCGAGGGTTACGTTTGATGCGAGATTCTTCGGCCAAAATGTCATCGTATTGGCGTTCAAGATATCCAACAATCTCTTGGAAGCTAAGTTGGACGGGTTAGAAGAAAAATGCCAAGGGAACACAAGGATACTAACGCGAACTCATTGTCAATGTTGTCACCAAAACCAGGGGTGTCAACGATGGTGAGAGCAATACGAACACCGTCCTCCTCGAGTTCTGTGAGATAGTGAGGCAAAAAAGAAAACAGTGCAAGTGAGAGACAGACATACCGACGTTGACAGGTTTGATCCTGATACCCTCTTCGATGTGGGCGGTGTCAGGATTGTCAGACACCTTGTGAGCAAGAACCTCGGACTCGCAAAGGGTGTTTACAAAAGTTGTGCGGCCGGTTCCAGAGGCACCTGGCAGACGTGAGGGAGGAAAGGAGATACGAGGAGATGGACGCACCGACGACCATGAGGGTGAACTGGACACCCTTTTTAACCTTGTTTCCTCTGCGTCTGCCAGCAAAAGACATTTTGGTGGTGAAGAAGCGAGCAGAGACGAGCAGAAAGTTGTCCAACCCGTTTTTAAAGCTCCGACAATCCTGCGCCACCGTCGCGCATACACGCACCATGTCCATCCTCTTCCGCCGCGTCCGCCTCTTTCATTCCTCCCCCCACCACACGGCCATCACGAAGAAACCGTTCTCAGAACTCCCAAAACGACCCACAGCACTGCCTATACAACTCAATGTTGCCGATAACGCGACATCTTGTACGCGACCCGGTGAAGCGACCGATCCAGGTAAGGTCGTTTACCGTGTCATCACCGCATGCTGAGTCTGATGCCATTAGCTCAAGAATTGGCGCGGCCTAAGCGTGGTCGCAAGCCAAAATCTGTCTCTCCTGCAACACCGGAACCCACCTTGCCAGGAACAGTCCCTCCACAGAAACAACCGCGTAATTCACTTGCCACCGAGATTCTGACAAACCAGACCAGGTTCCCGCACTGTATTCTGCTTACCCGGGTCGGCCAATTCTACGAGGTACGCATCATTGAAAACCCATCTCATCATATTCACAATTATTGGACAGTCATACTTTGATCAAGCAGAGAAAGTCGCGCATCTGCTTGGCATCAAGTTGACTTCTCGTGTCTGGGACAAACAGGATGTTCCCATGTGTGGTTTTCCCATCATGCACCTTGACAAGTACCTCAAGATCTTGGTTCAACAGCACAAGCGTTTTGTTGCCATGTGCGAGGAATTCCCGCGTTACGCGAATGGTCAGAGGCTTGAGATCGACAGACGAGTGGTTCGCGTCATCACTCCTGGTACTCTTATTGACGAATCATTTTTGAACCCCTTTGAAAATAACTACCTTCTCGCCGTCAGTGCCGATCCACCTACTTGTGAACCCAGCATCCGGGAGATCGGATTAGCTTGGATTGACGTCTCGACGGGAGAATTTTTCACTAAAACGGTTCCACTCGAAATACTCAAGGATGAGCTCACACGTATCAGCCCGCGGGAGGTCGTTCTGGCTCGGAAACTCAAAGATCGGCCACTAGATCCCGTTCTGCGACTTCTCGAAGGCGAAGCCATCTTTTCAACCTACATCGAATCCTCCGCGGCCTCGGGCAACATCCTCTCCCAATGTGATCCCATTTACACACCCAAAGAGTCCGCAGCCATCAATCTACTTACAACCTATATGCAAGCTAATCTCATGGATCACATGCCCCAGCTCCCTGCCCCCAACCGAGAGGCTACTGATGATCGCATGCAGATCGACTCTTATACGATCAAAGCACTCGAAATTCATAAGAGCGCAAGGGATGGAGGACCAACCGGAAGCCTTCTACATGTTATTAAACGGACCATAACTAACAGTGGAACACGTTCCTTGACCCGTAGATTGTGTTTGTCCCTTTCCCTGCATCCATATGGTCTGCAGTCTTCCAATATTTATTTTCGCCAGGCTCGCCGAGCACATCACTAAAGGAGATTGAAGCGCGCCAGTCGCTGGTTGCATTTTTTCACCACAGACCAGATCTGCGGGATGACATTGCACGTTTATTGAAAAATACCGAAGATACATGCCGCATCGTCCAACGGTTCCTCTCCTGTAGAGGAGAACCGAGAGATCTCCTCACACTCAATCGTACTATTCAGACTTGGAAAGCTATCCAAAGTAGACTTGGACTTGAAAAAGAAATGGAGTATCGAGAGAAAGACCGTGTTTGCGATGATGACTGGTTCAGCATTGACATCCTTTTGTCAAAAATGCTTAGCGTTCATGATTTATCTACGCGCATTACTTTGGCATTGGAGGACGTAGAGCCTCAAACGTTGTCGTCGCCGGATGAGCTCGTTGAAGGTGAAGGTGAGCAGAAACCTTCAGGCACTCCGAATGGGATATATAAGAGGATCATTCGACCAGAGTAAGTGAGACTCGCTGCTTGGTCGTTCGCACGATGATATAATCAAACGTAGGTTTTCGAAAGATCTGGGTGCATTGCATGATGAGTTAAGTAGTCTTTTGGAAGATAGAAGAACTCTAGAACGCAATCTTCAGATTCGATACAGTAAGATCTCTTGTCCTGCCACTTGATTACTCTGAATTTGTGCAAGATACTCCCTCCTTAACATTGCGCACGAGCCCTGCGCATGGTATGCACGTTCATATCGGGAGGGCAAAAAGAGACCAAATCAAAGTCAAGAGTGATCCTGCTTTCGTCGTTATCTCAGAGAACGCATCTACTAGCAGCTACTTCTATCAGGTATGTTATTTATTGTGCACTTCGACTCCTCACATGTATGAATACTCCTTAGCCTTGGTCAAAACTTGGAAGTCAATTTATAGAAACCACGACTGCGATAGCAAACACAGAAAGAGAGATCTTCCACTCCCTGCGCAATGAGGTTTGTCCAAAAATGTGTTCCGATTCGATGTGTGATCTAGTTTCTAATAGGTAAAAGCATTCTCCTCTCAGCTCCGACAAAACGCCCGAATAGTGGATGAATTTGACGTGGCACTCGGCTTGGCCAACCTCGCTGCTGAGTTGAGATTCGTCCGACCGGTAATCCTGGATGAGCGAGTATCCCATTTTTTGATCGGTTCCTGCTGGTCACTGACATTTTTGCAGTACTACGTACGAGGTAACAGATGGTCGTCATCCCACAGTAGAACTCGGCTTATTGTCGTCGGGCCGAGTCTTTACTCCAAATTCGGTTTCTCTTAAGCCTTGCTCCCGTCTGCACGTTATCACAGGACCGAACATGGCGGGCAAATCAACTTTTTTGCGACAAATTGCCCTGATTGCAATTCTGGCACAAACAGGGTCGTTTGTACCCGCCAAGCATGCGGTCGTTGGGATTGTTGACAAGCTGTTCTCAAGAATTGGAGCGGAAGACGATGTTTTCAGGGACAAGAGTACCTTTATGGTCGAAATGCTCGAAACCGCTGACATATTGCATCGAGCCACACCAAAGAGCTTGGTTAGTTCCCTGTTATCTCGAAAGTCGCCTAAATCGAATTTACTAATAGGTGATTATGGACGAAGTTGGGCGAGGTACGACGGTTAAAGACGGTCTCGCCATAGCATTTGCAACACTGCATCACCTTCTTTTGCACAATCGGTGTCGGGCATTGTTTGCGACCCATTTTCATGAATTGGCAGACCTATTGACATACGATGGGGTGAACCACCATGGCAGTGGTGTATTCCGGGATGTCGGATTTTACTGCACCGACATTCACGAGACGAATGCAAGTAAAGCCGCACTAGTCAGAAGTATATTGGACCTGATACGAGTATTTAGGATGGCTATTTCACGTATTCTTACCGCCTTCAACCGGGTGTAAACCGCAATAGCCATGGGCTCAAAGTCGCACAGCTAGCTGGCATGCCCAGCTCGGCGCTCCTGCTTGCGAGCAATGTACTCGTCGCATTGCAACAACATCACCTTATGGATCCAAAGGATCTTTCCGACATCGGAAGGGTATCGACAGCGGTCACGGCCGCATAAAACAAAACCCAAGTTTAACACGGACTTGTACCATACTAAAATCAATTTTCCTAGATAATAACCCTTTCATGCCATCTGCGAACGAATGAAGTTCAACGCCGAGCCAGCCTTGAACCATTTGACCTGATCCGGTGACATTGTGTGCCTGGTAGGAACTTCGAGGACTTCCCCTCTCAGATTTGTGACACGGAGGTTGATGACTGTGTCTTTATTGTCATTCATCAGATCCTCGAGGCCAACAGTTTCTATAATGTCACCGGAACCGATTCGAGAATAATCTGTCTTGTTGACAAACCAGAGAGGAAGAATTCCTTGTTTCTGGGTGCAAATCTCAGTGGTGTATCAGTGACATCCTTTGAAAGTACCTTCAAGTTAGTCTCATGAATACGAGCAAAGGAACGTGCAACAATCATAGCGCAGCCTGGGAAAACATCTCTAAACCCCGGTTTCATTCATATGAAAGACGGATTCATACCATAAAAGCGGGGCTGCAATGCAGCATGCTCACGAGCACTTCCTTCACCATAATTCTCATCCACGATCAGGGCCCACGGTTGATTTCTCGCCTTGAGCCTCTTGGCGATGGCGGGAATGGTGTCACTCTCGGACTGACATGCATCGTGATTATGATCAGACGCCACGTTCATTTTCCCACTTTCATCATTGATGGCTGTGATAACTGGAACGACAATGGTCAAGTCAGGTCAGAATGCGATGGCCTTGTGGCGTACGGAGATTTTCCGATATGTTGGTAAGATGACCCTTGAACTTCAACCACGGCCCCTACCAACGACGACCAGTCAGTGAAACAGTGGCTGGAAAATTTTGACCCACCGCAGCCGAAATATGATCAGTGGTGCATTTGCCTCTCACTCTCATCAGAACCCTCAGCGACGGCAGCTCGGGTCTCCGCGGATTCTGGGGTCCAAAGTGACTAGGGAATGGTTCCAGCAGTTCTAGACGTTGAGAATCCTTGCTAATGACGACCTGTATTTCAGGCTGAGGGACTGGTGAAGGACTGGGGTAATAATCCATATTTCCCGCGGCGAACCCTTCGGTAGGAAAGTCTTGCCCAGATGGTGGCGAGAACTTGAATGGCTCTCCGTTTGGCAAGTCTATGGTATCAGTCGCAGGATTGAACGATAATTTTCCAGAGAATGCCATGGCTGTAACGATAGTCGGAGAAGCCAAGAAGTTCATGGTATATGGATTTCCGTCATTGCGCGATTTGAAGTTGCTATACGAGTCTACTTGGACGAACATTGGCAGAGAAGAAGTTACTCACCGGTTGAAAGACGTCAGAATGGCTGGAAATAGATACGGCTGAGATTATGCACACACATTCAGTCCAAACATCACACACCATTCTCCTCACGTTTTGTGTCATCCCGCTTCCACTGAAAGATGTCAGTTGTGGCTTTGAAAGAGGAAGGAGATGCACCTGGCCAATACAGGGGCCACAGGCGTTAGCGAGAACGACAACCCCAGCATTCTGTAATGTATCTGTGATTCCATCACGTTCCATGGTCGCGCGAATTTGTTCTGAGCCAGGTGTGCATAGAAAGGGAACTTTGGCCGTCAACCCAACACTTTGTGCCTGTCCTGCTATCTCAGCAACCCTAGTCTTGAGAATGTTAATAACTACATCGCTTCCCAAGCACCTCATGGAACGTTCACCAGATCTTCGTAGGAGCTATTCGTGCAAGATCCAATTAAACCGGCAGAAAGCTCATCTTTCCAGCCATTTTCTCTCACAAAGGATCCGAACCTGGACAGCGGTGTAGCCAAGTCAGGTGTGAACGGCCCGTTGATCATAGGCTCCAAACTTGTTAAGTTCTAAATTGGGGTGTCACATAAGCGTGATAATAATGCAAGAATCATACATACGACTTCAATTACTTCGTCATACTCAGCACCTTCGTCAGCACTCAAAAAGCCCACTTTAACTGCTTCATCTGCGGCACGAGCTACTGGGCCACGTCCGGTCGCACACAGATATGCTCGCATGCTTTTTGTGTAAGGGAAAGTTGAAGTTGTTGCACCCACCTCGGCTCCCATGTTGGCAACAGTCGCCAGCCCTGTAATGTTGATTCTTTGAGCCCTACAAGTGAATATAAAATGCGTACCTGTACACGATTGGGCCATGACTCCGGGGCCAAAGTATTCGAGTATGCGGCCAGTGCCACCCTACGAATTGATTGGTAGGCGATCCCAGTGGTGACAAAGGAAACACACCCTGACAGTGAGTTTTCCTGCTAGATGTAAAATTAAATCCTTTGGCGTCGCCCAACCACTGAGTTGGCCTGTAAGGTGCACACCTGGAAACATAATGAAGTGGTGAAAATTAGCTTTACATGATGTAGTCTTACCGACCACGTGGGGGGCTTTCAATTCCCAAGGCGTGCCAGTCATGGCATCCACAGCATCTGCACCACCGATACCAATTGCAAGTAAACCGAGACCCCCGGCGTTTGGAGTGTGGGAGTCTGTAGACGAGTATTATCATCGTTGCACAGACTTGAAGTTTGACAACAGACCAGTGCCCAGCCTGTATTATGTAAATATTTAGTCCACGCATAAGCAGCAAGGAAACGCGTGTACATGAGCATCCCAGGAGCAGCATAATTTTCGAGAACAATCTGGTGGATGATACCGGACCCGGGCTTCCAGAACTCGATTCCATACTTCCGGGCAGCACTTTCAAGGAAGTCGAAAACCTCTTTGTTGGAAATAACGGATCTCTTAAACAATACATCAGTCATGTGGTCCCGAGAATAGACAAGAATCACCTGGAGGTCCGATGAAGCACCATTGGCTGCCTGGATGAGGTGATCACAGTGTATGCTTGTAGGCACAGCGCAGCGAGAGAGACCGGCACTCATGAATTGCAATCTAGAGCCATTTGAGCTCAAGCTCGAGAAACGATTTTCACACGTAGTGAGACTCACAATGCCATTCTAACGCACTTTGAGTTGGGTCATTAAAAATACAAGGAGGACTCAACTGCGCGGAGGCATCCTGCATGGCTACCCGTTGTGGGCTGAGTTGCAGGTAGGTTTCGCCTCTGATGTTGCCACCGTGACATAGATTCTTCTCTGGGTCTGTTAGATGGCTGTATAGAATCTTTTCTGCAAGTGTCAGTGGCCGATTGTTGAGCAAAGCCCGTACGCGCTCTAGTTTTTGAAGAAGTTCGGTATACGGTGGTGTGATGGAAGAACAATCCCTCTCTATGGGTGGGACATGGGTAGCAAGACAGCGTCTCAGTAGCTGTCTTGAATAAGCTGAACCCCGTCGAAGGACTGGCAGAGACATCGGGATCATCTTCGCTAGCACGCAACCCCAAACCTCATGCAGGCCATTTCCTTATTTGGGTCTCAATACAGACCACCTAATTCTATCACCAGAGAGGTTCAGCGGCACTCTCTGATCTCCATCCCGTCGCTCTTGCTTCCCAGTAGCCCCCTTTATAATTCCAGTCTTCACCGACCTGCTCGAACCACCGAGGGTATCGGTCCGCACCGCACTTTCGCCTGTCTCTTTGTAATTCCTCCAAGCGTGTTTTGTGTACTTCGGCCTCATCGACATGTCCTTCTTCAAGCGCGCGCACGTCCGGCCTGAATCGTGAGTCCGTGAGTGGAAGCTTACCCTCGAGATTAACGGTAATCTCATTCAAAGTAATCCCAAACGCCGTGAACCCGTAGTAGTCCAAAGTCTGTTTCGGGAAAGGCGTGATGCGCCAAAGCACGCGAAGATGCGATGAATCCAGGGCAAGCGCAATTTGATCGTCCCACTTTCCCTCGATGCGCGCACACACGACCCCAGACCTTGCGAGAATGACCCCAACGACCTCATTGGAAGCACCCCAGTAACCTGTCGGCTTGAAGTCAACGATACAACTGGTCCCACTGGTCGTATTTTTAATCGTCATCTTTCCGCAGTGTTCAAAATACTTGCTTCCCATCATCAAATTTCGCATAAAAGAAGACGGCTTGTTCCTACGGGAGCGATAAACATAGTTGCTCGTATTCAATGTATTTCTCTTACCATTCATACTCATCATTTCCGATCACGAGTCGTGTTGTACCTAACGGAATGATTTCCAAGCTTTTCCCTGCCGGAATGTGAGGTTGCCCAAGTGTATACTTGCCATATTGCAACGACTGACCCCAAAACTTGGTCTTGCCAGCGGATGTGCCATGTAGTTCCCAATTTTCTCCCTCGGCGTGATAGGCAATGACTACCGGGTTATGCGAAACCTTTTCGGCGATAAACTTCATCCGAATATCTTCGAACGTTTCTGCAAGCATCGGATTGCTGTGAGGAATTTCAGACCTAACATCCACCACACAACAGGATTCACTTACAATCCTTTCCTTCCGGAACGATATCTTGTGTGCGCGTAGCTGGATATTGCGAACGCGGCAACCATACACATTCGTTCGACTGGCTCATCAGCCTCAGCTGCCTGATCCAACAGGCTGTGGTACTCCAATTCCTCAGCTGTTCGTTGTAGAAGAGTCAAAGGCTCGTTGAAAGACACGGGAAACGCTATGGTTGTCAAATCCTAGGGAAAAGAAGATCACGTCTCGGTCTTAACGTGAGGCAGTCGAAACACACCTTGCCAACATTCTTCTTCAACATAGCAAATAAACTGCCTTCATCACCTACAGGCCCTGAAGGAAGATGTGTCCGCCTGACGACTTGAAGTGCACGTAGAGAGACATCATCATTTCGGGTAGGTTCGACAGTCATATAGTTGTCCTCTTCGCTGGATGCGCTTCCAAACTCATGCGAGCTCGAATGCCCGGATTGAGATGCAATCAGTATTTTCTCTTCGGGTGTTGGGTCCTCGAGGATAAACTCTTCGCCAAAGTTGTCTTTGGCATCAAACCATTCAATAGGTGTGCTATCGCTCAATTCACTCATGGATGATATCCTATTTGAATGATGGCTCAGCGTAGCAGCGGAGAAACTGGAAGCGGACAGAAGCTCATCGGACTTCTCTTCAGTAGGCTTCGGTAGCAGAGACCCACGCAACGTCGGTGGCAGTGCATCATTCTGCACTGCATAGAGTGACCGCAGTAGAGTTGCGTGATGAGATTTGAGGGATGCGAGCGCAGTGTCGGCACGATCAAGATGAACGCCAAGAGTGGTGTTCAGATTGGGACGGATTAAAGTGCCATCTTCATGGGTGATGTTGGCGCTGGCTACCAGAGCCATGAGTGGTCTAGCTGCATATATTTGATACAAGGAGAACCTACATTTTTTGAATTTGTTGAAAACTGATGTGACGTCCTTGTGATTGTGCGATCTCTCCTTGTCTAATTTGGACTTGAGAAGGGTGTTCTTTGAAGAATCTTCGGCGCGAAGTGCTGTAATCGCACTTTCCAACTCAGCAATTGCCTGACAGCGGTGAATATCACGTCCGAGAGAGAGATTCAGCGTACGTACCGACCCCATGTCCTCAACAATGGTGCTAGACTTGTTTCGTTGAGGTCTGGGCGCAATCTTGCTAGCACTTGATCGACGGCCATCTGTAAGGATGAATTTCCTGGTTGAAGTTGCTACAGTTCACACTGGATGATGGGGTGACCTGCTTGCCTGAAAGCGGACGTCCACATATCAAAGTCCTCCGATGTCAGACATTTGATATGAAACGTGGCAGAGCTTGAGTCTAGATGGATATCTTTTCTGCCCACGACGGTGGAAAGCGCAGCATGGGGTAGGAATATGCGGTCACGAACGGGGTGTTTGGGATCCAGCGCGTAAGACAGCGTCCCCGACTGGTGCAGCATAAAATAGCGACGGGCAAAGCCTGGGGATGGGGTGGGCTACGTCGCGAGGATGTAGGTGGGCCAGCGTACCCTGCATCCTTTTCCTCCTCTTCTTGAGCAACCACCCTTGGCACACAATCTGCTCCATGTCGGTGTCGTCGCACGTGTAAATCTGTCATCACTATTCAGCATCATCCCACGCTGCCTCTTATCATCCCCTACCATCTCCTCCTCCACAATGACTGCCCCAACGTACGTCTCGCACCCTTCCATTTCCCGTCTGACAACCCCCGCCGCAGTGGTGACATCGGCCTCATCGGCCTCGCTGTGATGGTGGGCTGTCGTCTGATCCACGCACCACTCACCTTATCAAACGCTCTCGTATAGGGTCAAAACTTGATCTTGAACATCAACGACAAGGGCTACACCGTCATCGCATATAACCGGACGACCAGCAAAGTTGACGATTTCCTCGCCAACGAGGCCAAGGGTACGCGATGATATCATGCTTTTCCCGCTCCCCTGTATCCCCACCCCTTGTAGGCACCAAGGTTCAGGGTGCACACTCCGTTCAGGAGCTCGTATCAAAGCTCAAGCGCCCCAGAAAGATCATCCTCCTCGTCAAGGCTGGTCCTGCGGTCGACAGCTTCATCTCTCAGCTCGAACCGTACCTTGAGGAGGGTGATATCATCATTGACGGTGGAAATTCTCATTATCCTGACTCCATCCGCCGCACAAAGGAGCTTGAGGCCAAAGGCCTCTTGTTCGTCGGCTCGGGTGTCTCTGGTGGTGAGGAGGGTGCTCGTTATGGCCCTTCCCTCATGCCTGGCGGCTCCCCCGCGGCATGGCCCGCTATCAAAGAAATATTCCAGGCCGCTGCTGCTCATGTCAACAACGAACCTTGCTGCGACTGGGTTGGTGAGACAGGTGCCGGACACTATGTCAAGATGGTACACAACGGTATATAGCACACCTCCCTTGACTTTCTCGAGACCTACGGATTCAACTGCAGGTATTGAATACGGCGACATGCAGTTGATCGCAGAAGCCTACGACATCCTCAAGCGTGGCCTTGACCTGCCGGAGCGGGAGATTGCAGATATCTTTGATAAATGGAACAAGGGCGTCCTCGATTCCTTCCTAATCGAGATCACAGCGAATATCTTGAAGTTCAACGATGATGATGGCGTCCCTCTCGTCACCAAGATCTTGGACCAAGCTGGACAGAAAGGTACCGGAAAGTGGACGGCCATTGCTGCTCTGGACGCGGGTACCCCTGGTGTGTTGCAGTCTCACAGACATACCGTATCCTCGCTTGATAATCAACATGATGCAATCTTTCAGTCACTTTAATTGGCGAGGCTGTGTTCGCACGTTGCTTGTCTGCTATCAAGGATGAGCGCACGCGTGCGAGCAAGGTTATTATTGGTCCACAAAAGGAACCCTTCCGCGGCGACAAGCAACAATTCATAAATGATCTCGAACAAGCTTTGTATGCGTCCAAGATCATTTCGTACACACAAGGCTTCATGCTTATGAGGGAGACCGCTAAAGAGGTTCTCTTTGCACTAATGAGGAAAGGTTGAATTTATTAATTCGCAGTGCAGTTGAACTGGAACTTGAACTACTCTGGAATCGCCCGGATGTGGCGTGGTGGATGTATTATCAAGGTTTGTCGATACATCCTACACTTTTGAACTGCCTCCCGATCCTGACGTGCGTGCACCTCAAGAGTGTTTTCCTTGGTGATATCACCTCTGCATATGAAAAAAAACCACAACTTGAGTCCCTCCTTTTCGATGGCTTTTTCAATAAAGGTACATTTTACTAGTTACATTTCTCAATGCAATATTCATTTTATCCTGCAGCTGTTCATGATGCACAGGCCGGCTGGAGACGCGTTGTTTCCCAAGCTGTTTTCTGGGGAATAGCTACCCCGGCGTTCAGCACCGCTCTTGCCTTCTTTGACGGCTATAGGAGTGAAATTGTGCCCGCCAACCTGTTGCAGGCGCAGGCGAGTGTTGCATTTGTGCGTAATGTATGTTTTATTGACTTGTGGTATCCTTGAAAGCGTGATTACTTTGGTGCACATACCTTCCGAGTTCTTCCCGGAAAAGAAAACGCGAAACTTAAGAAAGGAGAAGACATTCGTACGCTTCAATGACAACTCTGCAATGCGTAATACACATTCTCACCTTACTGTTCAGATGTCAAGTGGACCGGTCGTGGCGGAAACGTGTCTGCCAGCACATACACGGCCTAAGTGGATGACCTGTGTTAGCAATGTTGCGTACCTATAGAATCCACATGCGTCACTGAGTCTTACTTGACATAGCGCTTTTCAGGTTGGCGTGTGTACGATAGGCTAGTTTGTTTTGATAGGCACAAAAATGACGCCCAGTATAAGTTATGATGGTTGTAGATGTGATCCAACAAGCATGAGGAATGTGAGAAGGACATTTGGATTACACCATGTAACAGTAGTATTATGGTGGGGTCGAAATGATCGCAGCTTATCACTTCGATTCATCATGTGCGGGATTCTCTGTTCTTTACGCGCGTCCCATGACCAGCGGACAGTTCCTGGAAACGAAGATGCTTTCTGCGCCGTGTCCGACAAGTTGAAGCTTGCAAACGCAGCTCGAGGTGAGTACTTGACATAACCTGAAGTGCTTTCAAACATTGAAAACTGGGTGTATCAGGTCCGGATACACAAAACACTGTGACCATCGACCTTCCAACTTGCACCAGAGTATGTCCCCGTTCAGAGGTCTCGAAAGGGCACATACTGGAGCTCTTTGCCTCCGAGCTTCAGTTGAGGGGCGACACGCCGATCGTTCAACCTCACAGGGAGGGAGGGGACCTGCTATGCTGGAATGGCGAGGTACGTCAATCGATCGTGAAACCTATCCGAGCCGGCACCGATCGTACTATCCCCTCATTTGTGTAGGTATTTGAAGGTCTGGAAGTAAGTACGAAGCAATTCCGTTGGCATTTCTTTACGACTGTCGATCAACTAAAGATAGGTCCTTCTGAGAATGACGGCCAGAAGTTCTTTGACTGCCTTCGGGTTGCAACAGATCCACTTTCTATTTTGCATGCTATTGGAAAGATTGAGGGACCGTAGGTCCTTTGACGCATCTCTGACCACACTCACCAACTGTCCATAACCAGGTATGCGTTTGTGTTTTTCCAGGTCTGGCGCAATAGCTAGTGGTCAAGATTCTATGTCTCATCCGTTGTAGGAGTCATCGAAGAAGTTGTATTTTGCGCGTGATCCCCTTGGTCGGCGATCGTTCTTGATCCAAAAACCTTCGTTGACCAGGCCAATCTTCCTTCTTGCATCTGTTTCGGCTGGTGACGATGATGCATACAATTTCGAGGAGCTTCCCACCGACAGAATATTCGTTCTTGATCTCGATGCACTTCATGACCCGGAAAACGTATGCACTTTAACTCTTTCCCTCGGGACCTGATGAGGCAATATATCCAACGCAGTTTGTCTCCGAGTTCCACTGCAATTTTGTTTCCATACAAAGGGCAAGTGACGAGAATGTGCCATTCGTATGTGTAAATATCTGTTCATGAGTCTATCTGTTTACGGTCATTGGTAATAGGGAACCATTAGGAAAGTCAACCAATCATTGCCACCTGAAACTTTCTCAAGAATACAGGACCTCGATGCTGCTCCACCTTTACCCCTTCTAATGGCCATAGAACAACTTGTTTCTCAGCTGGACAGGAGTGTGATGCTACGTGTAAGAGACATTCCACATGCACCAGGAGGCGGAAACAATGCAAGGGTTGCTGTCCTTTTCAGTGGGGGAATTGACTCTACAATGCTGGCATTCCTTGCGCACAGGTGTGCAAGGACTTGGACAGACAAAACAACCCTGCTGATTCTTCTGTTGTTAGACATATTTCGCTGGACGAACCGATCGACCTATTAAACGTAGCTTTTGAGAACCCACGCAAGGTGCAAGTAAAGCTGGATGGCAACATTGGGGCTTTGAAAAAGAAAAGGAAGCAATCTTTGAAAACCGAAACTGACTCGAAGGATAATATTAATGGTCAGCGGTTGTCCTATACGGTTCCGGACAGGGAAACGGGTCTCCAAGAAGTAGAAGAGCTCAGAAGGCTATGTCCCGGAAGAGTATGGAATTTCGTAAGTCTTACCAAAGCCGTGCCCGGTGGGTGATCATCGATCAACAACTATTACAGGTTGAAGTCAATGTTCCGTACGAGGTGAGTGCAATGATAATTTTAAGCATCGTGTTTCTTACGGTTGCATGGGGCAGGATAGTCGAGCTGCAAGGTCTGTCGTCGAGGCAATCATGTATCCCAGCAGGACTGTTATGGACCTAGTGCGTGGAAGTGTCATTTTTTCTTGATTGCTACCTCATGCTTGATATGAGAGTCTTGCCTTTGCCCTGTACTTTGCTTCTCGAGGGGTAGGTCGCGTACGTGACTCCATTATCTCGGAATACAGGCCATATACGAGCACTGCAAAAGTGGTCCTTAGTGGACTAGGATCAGATGAGATACTTGGTGGATATGGTCGACATCGGAGTATTTTCGCAACCCAGGGTTGGCAGGGTGTAATAAATGAGGTGAGTTCTCGTGAAAGTCCCTTTCCTTGTCCAGTGACCGCCTCTGTCCTAGCTTCAGCTTGAGCTCGACCGTATACCCACACGCAACTTGGGGCGCGATGATCGAATTGTATCTTCACACGGCAAAGAAACACGGCATCCATTTCTCTCGCTTTCAGTCGTTTCCTTTCTTGCGGGACTGCCGGTACATTTCAAGACGGACCCGCGGCTAGAAGTGGGGATCGGGGATAAGATGTTATTGAGGCTTGCAGCGAGCAAATTGGGACTCACGGAGGCGAGCACGAGGAAAAAGCGGGCGATGCAATTTGGGAGCCATTCTGCGCGAATGGAAGGGGGAGAGCTTGATAGACGAGGGGACTCGATAATTGGTTGTAGCTGATTTGTTGTCCCGTGTTTGCCAAACGTACATAGTTGGCCGCTTGGAATTTGCTACTCACACCATTCCATGGCTCTTCCTCAAGCCGCGACCCGTCTGCTGGGTAACTTGGTTGTCCAGACCGCGTGAACGAATGAGCTAAGTCCTTTTTTTTAGTGCCGCTGGGCATTGCATTCGCAGTCGTGCAAGCCAGTATCTACGATGTGCCCGGGGGTTTTCGAGCAGTCATGTTTGATCGTTTCTCTGGTGTAAAGGACAAGGTACGCTTTTTTTCGCCTTCCGTTGTATTCATGGCGTCAAGTGACATGCAGGCTACGGGTGAAGGTACCCACTTCTTGGTGCCTTGGCTACAGAGGGCGATTTTATACGACTGCCGCATCAAACCAAGAGTGAGTGTTTGATTGGTGTTCATGGTTGGACTCCCAAATGATTGCGGATTAGAATATCTCGACTACGACGGGCTCGAAAGACTTGCAGATGGTTTCAATAACATTGCGTGTGCTCTCGCGGCCGGACACGGATCATCTACCGAAAATTTACCAGAGTTTGGGTTTGGACTATGATGAACGTGTCCTTCCCTCCATCGGAAACGAAGTACTCAAGGCCATTGTCGCACAATTTGATGCAGCCGAGTTGATTACGCAGCGGGAGGTGGTGTCGGCAAGAATTAGGGCGGACCTGCTGCAACGCGCAGGAGAATTCAATATTAAATTGGAAGATGTGTCGATCACGCATTTGACGTTTGGAAAAGCACGTATTCTTGGGGAACGGGATATTTGAGTAGAGGCTAACATGTTCTTTCCAGGAGTTTACACAGGTATGTGGTCAATGAGGAAGGAGAGGATCTGAGGGTGACACCCGATAGGCCGTCGAAGCCAAGCAAATAGCGCAACAAGGTATGCCAGACGAGGCTGTGGATGACAAGTGCTGACATGAGACCAGATGCTGAGCGAGCCAAGTTCGTTGTGGAGAAGGTGAGTACGGTGGACCCTAGCGGACGCGATGCTGAGGGGCGGTAGGCTGAACAAGAACGACAAGCAGCGGTGATCCGTGCAGAGGGAGAGGCGGAGGCTGCTGCGACGGTGTCCAAGGCGTTGGAGAGGGCGGGTGATGCGTTCCTTGCGCTGAGGAAGATCGAGGCAAGCAAGGCCATTGTGCAGTCGCTGTCTGCGAATGGGAACGTATCGTACATTCCAAGCAGTGGGGGGAATGTGTTGTTGAATGTGCCTACGAAGGGGTAATAGATATCGATGGCGTTGTTCCCATGAAATGTGGCTGTGTGTTCCTACGTAGGTTGACCAGATCACTGCGTTACAAGGGAGTGAGCGAATATTTTCTGTCCTCTCCTTCTCCCTCTCTTCCTCTCTGTGTTCTCTGTGTTCTCTTTTTCTCATTTTATCTCTATTTCTCCTTTCCGTCTGTCTTTTTCCATCGCTGCCCGTCGCGTCCTTCGCTCATCAGATTATCTCTTTCCTCCTGTCCGTGTTCGTATTCTCCTCCTCTGCATTCGAGTTCACCCGTCCTTCCTTCACCAGATTCTAAGTCATGAACCCCATGACCATGGGTGGCCCAGCCGAGGCTCCAGTATGTGTCCCATCTCTCCCCCATCCTTCTCCAACTCCCATCCAACAGAGGCGGGCTCATCTCTACGTCGGTAACCTGAGCCCTCGGGTCACCGAGTACATGCTCACCGAGATCTTTGCTGTCGCTGGACCGGTCCAGCATGTCAAAATCATCCCTGACCGCAACTACCAGCACGGCGGCCTCAACTACGGCTTCGTCGAGTATCTTGACATGCGTGCTGCCGAGACCGCTCTTCAGACTCTCAACGGCCGCAAAATTTTTGACACAGAGATCCGTGTCAACTGGGCCTATCAAGGCCAGCAAAACAAGGAGGACACCACCGGCCATTACCACGTCTTTGTCGGTGATCTCTCCCCGGAGGTCAATGATGAGGTTCTTGCCAAGGCATTCAGCGCCTTTGGCACCTTGTCCGATGCTCGTGTGATGTGGGACATGAATTCCGGGAAGTCGCGTGGTTACGGCTTTCTAGCGTTCAGGGACAAGACAGACGCTGAGCAGGCCATCGCTACCATGAACGGGGAATGGCTCGGCTCGCGTGCCATTCGTGTAAACTGGGCAAATCAAAAAACACAGGGTGGAGCTGCCCCTCCTCCCCGCCCCGCCGGAACCCTCGGCACTGCTCCGGCACCAATCAATTTCCAGGGTGGTCCACTCTCTTACGAGTCCGTTGTTCAACAAACGCCTTCTTACAACACCACGGTTTATGTTGGTAACTTGGTACCCTATTGCACTCAGGCAGACCTTATTCCACTGTTCCAATCTATCGGATATCTTTCCGAGATTCGCATGCAAGCTGATCGTGGGTTTGCCTTTGTCAAGCTTGACACACACGAGCATGCCGCTATGGCAATCGTTCAGCTGCAAGGTCAGATGGTACACGGCAGGCCCATCAAGTGCAGTTGGGGCAAGGATAGGGCTGATGGTGCAACGGTGCAACCTAGTGCTATGAGCCCTTCTCCAACAGCGGCTCCATATGGCAGTATGGTGAGCGAAGTGAGCTTTTTCTTTTGTTTTTCTCATTCATTCGAACCTTGTGTGTTTACAGCCAATGTACGGCATGCCGCCGCAGCCCAACACATACGGACAGTACGGCTTTGGTGCATATGCTGGCTTCCCGAATCAGCCAGCCGGGGGTGCCAATCCTGCTAGCCCGGGCTTAGCGCAGGCTGCTCCTGGTGCCGTCGGCAGTGGACTTGGCGGTAGCCAGCCAGGTGCAGCAGATGGGTCTGTTCCTGCTGGTGCTCCTGCCCCAGGTGCCCAAGCACAATGGTCCGCCGGGGACCCTAGTTCGTACTATTCCAACTACTGGGGCGGTAAGGTTTCATCAGATTCGGTGGATTTGGCTGACGGTCACGTATAGGATATTACAGTCAACAAGCTGCCCAGCCGGGAACTGAGGGCCAAGGCGCTTGAAATTTTTGCTACTTTGCATTGTTATATTCTCCTGATTCATGTTCTCGTGACTGTAGCCATGAAATTACTCGAGTCAGATAGCTCATTGCCTCTTCAGATCTTTTCTTTTCTTAACTCCGAGAATTTCAACCCAAGGAGACGAAAGAAGTTATGTATGGTATCTCCGGAACTGTCATTCGTACTTTGTTCTGCCTTGTTCATTATCTGTCTGTTGCACCACCATCCCGGTTCCCTATCTTGTTTTCTTGAGGTTGACACGCTTCAGCTTCCTTCTAGTCTGCACAACTCTGTTTACTTTTCAATATCCTCTGTAGAGGATGGTTTTCCATCCAAAATGCTATTCGTTCGATTGTGTGCGATGGTGCTAGGATACGATGTAGGGTACTACGGAACAGCAGATAAACAATCTACTCGGCTACAATTAGCCATTCGGACTCTGATCCTGATTCGTCTGTAGCCGAGATCTCTGCCCATCCGTTGTCGTCGACTCGTTCTGTTCCCCCTGGCGCACTCCATTTCCCGACGCCGTGCTGGAGGGAGGTGCTCGAGACCCGTCCGTGCCACGCCAGTTGACAACAGCCTGGTGTCGCGAGCGCATGTCTTCATAAAAATCCATCGCTTCGTTCATCTTATTGGCCTGTGTTTGCTTATCATCAAGCCAACGCTGGAGAAGCTTGGCATTGTCTTTGGTGAGGATCTGATTACGCTCCTCGATTTGACCGAGCTCGAGTTGCAATGTGTTTATCTCGTCATGCAGAACCTATGAAAATGACATGATACATGGCGTCAAGAGGGGAGACCAAGCACCTACTTGTGCTGTGCGATCCTTTTCGACCATTAGCTCATTGTGTTGGTCAACCTTTTTTCGCAGACGGTCGATCTCTTCCCGTGCTTTGCGAAGGTTCTCGGATTCGATGCGGGAAAGCTCCTCTTTTTCGCGAAGTGTTTCGTTCATTGCGAGAAGGCGTTGGGCATTCTGGCCCTGTGTCTTGTACACAGAAGCGAGCTCGTCCCGGAGAGAAGATATCTGTGACTCGAGAGATGCCATGTAAGCTGCGCGGACGGGATTCCTATACAGCGAAGACATTAGTCAATTGAACGCGTGAATGAGGGACGACATACTCTTCACCAGAGGCAGTTCCGGGGATGTATACTGTCGAGCTGGAAGGATTGGCACGGACCGAACCCACAGCTTTGAGTAGGGAAGCATTGCGCTCCTTGAGTAGCTTGGTTTGCTGTGCTAGCCTACGATCTGATGAAGATGAGTGTTATAATGTAGGATGTACATAAAATAGTGAATGTACATTGTTCAATGATGGATGCGAACGCGTTCTGCTTGACATTGCGTTCTGCGAGACGGAGGCGTATCTGCTCCTGCCAGGAGGGCTCTGCCATTGTAGAGAAACCGACAATATATTTAGGGTTAGGGTTAGGATATGTATACATCGGCAACTTGCGGCTAATGTTCCCACGTTACGGTTAGTTAAAACTGAAGAGGACTCTCCCTCTCTTCAACCATGGGCGTCGTGAGCAGCTGTTGCGAGTCTTGCTGTGCGTATCCCGCGCATACATCCTACCTTTTCTAGCTGAAATGTCCGCCTCTACCAGTCCGTTCACGCAGATCCCAACAGTACGAGCCTCTCCTGTTAGAGAACGAACGTGAAGCAGTTGCTGACCTCCTCCAGTACCTCGAGAGTGAGCCTTTGATCCATCCATCTTTCACCATTTTCTAGACTCGACCTTAGATCGCACGACGACCAATTTCTTTCAAGGTTCTCCCCTTACCGCTTTAACAACCCTCTCTTTCTCCGACAATGTGGACCTCCAACGCAGTGCCGCACTCGCATTTGCAGAGATAACAGAGAAGGAAGTTCGTCCAGTTGGTCGGGATACGCTCGATCCTATCCTCTTTCTGCTCTCCAGTCAAGACACCGAAGTTCAGCGTGCGGCCAGTGCTGCTCTCGGTAATTTAGCAGTAAACAGTATGTTTCGCTCATGTTTCCTGCACCTAACCCATGTGGATAATTCCCGTGCAGCTGACAACAAACTCCTCATCGTGAAACTTGGCGGCCTCGAGCCTCTCATTAAACAAATGCTGAGTCCAAACGTGGAGGTCCAATGCAATGCCGTCGGCTGCGTAACGAATCTCGCAACTCATGGTGCGCATACGCACTTTGATAAATTGTCTCTGATGGTTTCTATCCATGTACAGATGACAACAAGACTAAGATTGCAAAGTCTGGCGCCCTGGTCCCGCTCACGCGCCTTGCACGCTCCAAAGACATGCGAGTTCAACGCAATGCCACTGGTGCTCTCCTTAACATGACACATTCAGGTGCGTCATTTAAAGCTGAGCGCCTCTAGTCCCAGTAATACCGAGGCATGTTTAGATGAGAATCGGCAGCAGCTGGTCAATGCAGGTGCTATCCCTGTATTGGTCAGTCTTTTAAACTCGATGGACACAGACGTACAGTATTACTGCACGACGGCACTCAGCAACATCGCTGTTGATGGAGTGAATCGCAAGAAGCTTGCTCAAACCGAGCCTAAACTGGTTACCAGCCTCGTTGCACTGATGGACAGTCCCTCTCTCAAGGTACAATGCCAAGCCGCGTTGGCACTCCGTAATCTTGCTAGTGATGGTAATTCAATTTTCGTACATGTTATGCATCTCTCATTGTTGGGCTTTGTTACTCTAGAGAAATACCAGTTGGAGATCGTAAAGGCTGATGGCCTGAATTCCCTTTTGCGCCTTTTGCAATCCACTTACCTTCCCCTCATTCTGTCATCTGCCGCTTGTGTCCGCAATGTCTCAATTCACCCGCAGAACGAGTCACCAATCATCGAATCTGGCTTTCTTCAACCTTTGATTAATTTACTTTCGTTCAAAGACAACGAAGAAGTTCAATGTCACGCCATTTCTACGCTCCGTAATCTGGCAGCCAGCTCGGAGAAGAACAAGTTGGCAATTGTCAAGGCCGGTGCCATCCAATCTATTAAGGAACTCGTTCTCGAAGTTCCGATGAATGTACAGAGTGAGATGACTGCGTGTGTTGCGGTTTTGGCCTTGAGTGGTGGGCGATTTCTTGGCATAAGTTGATAAAGTTGACTTTGTACAGACGAACTCAAGGGCCAATTGTTGGAGATGGGCATCTGCGAAGTTCTCATTCCTCTGACAAACTCGCCTAGCTCCGAGGTGCAGGGTAATAGTGCTGCGGCTCTTGGTAATCTGTCATCGAAGGGTATGGCCATGATGAGTTCTTCGATGACAGCTTCTGATATTTTATTTTACCTTGATTCAGATGGACGGACTGCCACTGATGATTACTCGGCATTCAACGACGTTTGGGACAAACCCGATGGCGGAATGCACCGATACCTTTATAACTTCCTGACCAGCCCCGATGCGACTTTCCAACACATAGCTGTATGGACAATAGTCCAACTCCTGGAGTCTGGAGGTCAGCAGTGAGTTGATGTCGGGTCACCTTGACTGATGAATCGCACTAGATCCACAGCTGATTAGTAATATACGGAGCTCTGGTTTATTGAACCCCCCAATTCGCCAGCTATCGCTATCGCGGACACCTACACCCCCATCTTCTGTCGGCACACCGCGCTCACACCATTCCGCTTCCCAGTCGTATGCGGACACTGAGACAGGTGAGGGACAAGGTGAAATCCAGCTGCTGGCGAGGCGGATCCTCGAGTTTGTGGACGGTGACATGGATGGTGGACTGCCACGGAGTGTAGCTGGATCGCACATTGGAGGCTCGTCGCTAGGGAGTTCGAGTGGAAGAGAGCATGAGGAGCTCAAGAGGAGTGTACGGGAGGCGTTCTCTGGATCGCACCACTGAGAGGAGGATTAACGGGTGATTTTTGATTCCTTTCTTCGACTGTATGTTGGGGTCATTGTTACCTGGGCGGTTGTTTTATTTAATGACGGTCTTACGGTTAGATGCTCGGACGGTTGTTTCTTGGTTACCCGATTAGGCCAGTGCCTCCATTGTTGTCTGTGCTGCGGCCTCGTGTTGGTCCTCGTTGGCGTAGATAATGGGGGCGTGTTGTTTTTCTTGTCCCGGCTTTCCTTCTCTCCACTGCGGGTTTCGTTGACCGGACCGCAGTATTTGTTCCTTCTCGTAGACGATGCGCTTTCTCGTTCTCTGCGCTGCTCTCATTCTCCTTCCCTCGCTCACAGCTGCTCGCGGCTCTTTTTTGTCTCATGCACACAAGGTTGCCATCAAGCACAGCGCGACTTTGGCACACGATCTTCGGATAGCTTTCGCTGGTGTTCTCGTCGCGCAGCCGGGTTCTGCGCCGACTCAGAACGTGTACTGTGTCTCCAGTGGGGGCGGTGGTGTCATTGTGCCCGGTACGGCTGGCAACCTTTCCTCTCCAAACACTACATCTACACCAAACATCACTTCCTCCGTCCCATCTTCACCCTGGAAGCCAATAGCAACTTATTCAGGCTCCACTTTCTTCGATGGCTGGACATTCTTCACCGCTGCAGACCCGACCGGTGGCAACGTCCAATACGTGAATCAAAGTACTGCCCAAGACGCTGGTCTCATCGAAATCAATGGCGCAGGAAACGCCGTGATGAGGGTGGAGACAACTCCCACTGTACAGAACAATAGAATGAGCGTGAGGATCACCACAAATTTGACATTTAACCAAGGGTTGGTGGTTATGGACGCCGCGCATATGCCTACGGGATGTGGGACATGGCCTGGTAGATATCACTTTTTGCGATTATATAGATTGCGGTGCTGACAATTGACTGCACACCCTAGCGTTCTGGACAAACGGTGACAACTGGCCGTACACTGGCGAAATTGATATCATTGAAGGTGTCAACAATTACACGGATAATCAAGCTACAATCCACACCGGCGTTGGATGCAATATCTCTTCTTCCAACTCGACCTTGCTCGGCATCACGGGCACCGTTGTGGGGGGAACCGATTGTTCCGCAAGCCAGTCTAACAACGAAGGTTGTGGTGTACGTTTTGCCAGTAATACAAGCTTCGGTAGCGGCTTCAACTCGGTTGGAGGTGGTGTCTTTGCTAGTGAGTGTGTCGCTTGTGCCTCAAAGCGATGTTGACGCCTCCGAGACAGTGTACTGGGTTAACAACGTGGGGATTAAAGTTTGGTTTTTTCAGAGGGGTTCGATACCCGACGATATCACAGCTGGCGCACCACAACCGCAAAACTGGCCTACCCCTGATGCTTTTTGGGCCAACTCGAATCTTTGTAATATCTCCGAGATGTTCACGAATCACAGCGCGATATTCGACACCACGCTGTGCGGCGATTGGGCCGAAGGTGTCTGGGGCGGCACCGGTGTACCCGGACAATCAGTTAGTTGTCAACAGCAAACTGGATTTGCAACATGTGCACAATTCGTACAAGCGAGTGGTGCATCATTTAATGAAGCCTGTGAGTCATCCACCTTGACCGGATTTTATGTTTTCAATGTTCAATAATTCGCCGGGCAGACTGGGAGGTCTCAAGTGTTAAGATATACCAAGACACGTCTTCCTCATGATCATAAACTTCCCTAGAGGATAGTATGGATAGCACATTCGGCTGGATATGCTGTATCTCGTAGAAATTAGATGTATTTGTAATAGCATTTAGATGTCTTCTCACTGGTCCTTGCTTCGTTTCCACGTTGCAAGATATTCAAAGGTGCTATCCAAGCGGTCACCTCTACACTACACATGTCATGACCTGAATAGGTTTCACGATCTCCCGCCCTTCTTCTTCTTATTCACCACCTTGAACCCCCATTCCTGCTGCACCGGCTTTGGTTGTGCCTTCACTACATCAGCAATAGACACTGGTTTACTGCTTGAGCCCAAAACACCCGTGCTCCCCCGTCGAGTTGCTGCATCAGCTTTTCGCTTGCTAACATATTCTGATGCAAAACGACGGCCGTCCAGAGTCGTGCTGTTCGCGTAGATCAAATCAGAGATGATCTCAAGGGTAGACTGGTCGGGATCAAGAGGGAAAGAGAGTAACATTGAAGTTATTTCTTCCACTGGTTTGATAATAACATGAGACACCATGCATCACAGGTCTTGGTCCACTCACAATTAACCGAACTATTCAACCCTTTGAGAGACTCACCCAGCCACTTCAAAAAATCATGAGATGGTGCAACCGAGAGTTCCTCAGCGCGTGGAGTTGCAATTTTCACAGGGCTGGCTACTGCGTGACGACTGGCCGTACCATTGGTGCGAGGCGTTGCTGTAGGTGAAGGGCTATTTGGAGAGGCGTTTGTCGGTGCGCGAGCCATATTCGTTGCGGGAGTGGGTTTGCCGTTGGGACCTACGGTCGTCCAAGGACCACCCGCGGCTGGAGCACTGGGTACAACCTAAAAGACGTCAGCAATAGTGCAAAGAAATTATTGGAACATTACCTTCAGTGTAGTCTCTGCATACGCCCGACGTGCAGCCGCGGACGCCATGCTCTCTTTCACAGTCGACTTCTTCCTCCTCTCTTCCTCCTCCTGGATCTCCTTCATCGTCTTCTTGGCTGTGGGTTGAGGGGTTGCGTTCGTCCATACCGGGGTTGCAGGCGGAACGTTACTGACTGTTGCAGTTTCCTTTGGCAGTATCTGGTTTCGAACGCCCACTTGAGATGTGGGCAAACCCCAGGGGGATGTGAATGGCTGACTCTCTTCGATAGTAGCACTACCAGCAGTAGCATTCACGCGGGCGAGGCGTTCTCGTTCCTTCTCAGCAACCTTGCGCGCCTCAGCTTTCCTTTCTTCTGCTTCTTGAATCTCCCTCAGACTTATCGTTGCACCAGTCCCTTTCTGCTTCTTGGAATCATCGTCGATAGCCCAGACGGGCTTTGATTGGCCGGCTGGAGGCGAGGGGATAAGCAAATTATCTTTGGCTACAGCTAGAGTGGATGGAGATACAGTCTTTGATGCCGGCGCCTGGACTTCGCGTGTCGTCGACTTGCGTCTTGCTTTTGGTACTATTTGGCCCGGGGTATCTGGGAGGAGGGTAGGGGTGATCTCCGGCAGGACAGAGTGCGAAAGTATGGTCGTTGCGCTGGTTGTTACAACATCCGTTGACTGGGCTTGGGCCGATTGCGTATTGGATAATGGGGGGACATCGTCAATGGGAGACACCGCAATGTCATCGGTTCCCTCCTCGTCTTGCTGTTGCAATTTGTTATGTTGCCCGAGGTTACTGAAAGTGAGACTGTTGGGACCGGGAACTTCGCTCCAGACATCGTCTGCGACGGGTAAAGAGGCAATCAACCACGGCGAGGGGTCGACTGATTGCGCTGGTTGAGGCACCACCCACTCCGATATCTGAGGCCGGGCAGGTGGCGCGATTGGTGAAGACGTGGCAGGGGATTCAAAGGTCCTGGAAAGCGAGGTCCACGGGGAGGTGCTGTTCAGTTGTACAGCAGAAGTTGGTGTTTGAGTAGCATTTAGACCGTCTGCACTGTGTGGTAGTAGGTCCCCATACGACGAAATGGACTGACGGTGCTGTGGTGTTGCAAAGGGAAGAGAAGGGGGTTGCGTAATTCCTGTTGGAGCGTTAAACTGGGACCCGAGGCCATTCACTATATTGCTGGCAAACGATATCCCATCTGCATCGGATGGCTGACGTGCGATTGAGGAGTCATAATGACTGCCGACGCTCCCGTACGCCGCGTCGCCAAAATGCTCCTGGTTAATGGCGTGGACGTGGTTCAGAGACAGGGAATTCCCTGTAGCACCAGATCCTATACCATTAAACCCATTGGAATAAGGGTGTTGTTCACCGTCATTAAAGCCTTGACTAATTTGCCCTTGCCCGGCCGACCAAGGCGAAGTATCACTGCCCCCATTGAAGGTGTTGAGCGTATCAATGGTGGGCACCCTCCCCGGGAAGTTGTTACTAAAGTTCCGTGCATCTGGGATCGGTTCTTGGAATACCGTTCGTCCTGCGAAGGTACGACCTCTAAAATCGGAATCGCTGGAGTATACATTGGTTCCTGGTCTACCACCAAACATAGATGGATCAGGAGAGCCGTTTCCGAACCTACCGCCACCGAAGGACGATGAAGGCGACTCGACGGGAGAAGAGCCATTCAGTGACGAATCCAAGGTAGTCCGTAGCGACTGAGTGGGAGCAGACTGGTATCCATTGAACACGGTCTGTTCGTGAACCGGAGAGTGACTCTTTGGCGAATCTGTGCGAATGACAAGACCGGGTGGACCATTAGAGACTTGAGGAAGGAAAATTTTCCCTCCAACCGCACGCCTTTCAAGTATTCCGACAGCAATCCAATCCACGTCAACTTGCGTGCGCTTCACAAGGAGATCAGGGGTAAAGTAGCCTTCGTCAAACCATTTTTGCATCAAGTCAGCTCGGAAGGGACCTACAATTTATCCAATCAACAGAGGTGCGACCATTCAAATCTCAAGGCATGCCTACCTTGTACCAAGCCTTGAGGGTCCAAGTATGACCATTCAACACTCGCAGGATCAGTCAGGCCAAGAGGGCCAGACATGAAAGGATTTATGGTTGATAAAACTTGTGGGTTTAAGATAGGTTTGTTCTGCGCTTCTGAACTCAACCGCGTTATGCTTTGCCTGGCTGAATCAAATTCCTGGGAGGAGACTTGGCCATCCGGCGTAGGGTCCGATGTAGGCACATCGGGACGAGAAAACAAATCCGTAACAGCAGCCGGATCACTATCGTGAGCATTGGGCGAGTGATGTCCCGCGCTCTCTTCCTCTTCTTTAATCTCTGAGCGTTGGGCATCCTCTTCCTTGCCATCCATCCGTGCAACTATTCCACCACTAGCACCAGCAACACCTACTGAAGGTCGTCTCCTCGACCAAGCATCGCCATTGTTAAGAACTCCATCAAAACCAGACCCAAAGGCACCGATCCTATTGCGAGGTGAAGGAAGCGCATCTCGGGGTGAGGTCAATGTGGCGCTTTGGGAAGTTGAAAGAGAGGGTTTGCGCGGTAGAGAAAGTGGAGGTTGATCTTTGGGGAACGGATGTGAGTGATAAGAGAGTGCATCGATGACTCAGAGGGAATCACCTGTGCTATCTCTCCTCCTTGTTGAAAAAGGGCCGTAACGCAAAGCGGTGTTTGCTGCAGAGTTTGGATGAACCAACCGTTGCCTATCGGACGGAGAGTGTGTGTTCATCAAATCAGTTGACTGACGGCGACGTAGTTCAGAATTAAGAGGCCCAGCGAAGAGCTAGACGAGTCGTGTGAGCAAAGAGGACTGAAGAGGGTGGAGAACGGGTGACAGACCTTCTTTTCTGCCTCTGTCATTTCACGGAGAGCAGCTGGCTCGTTGGCGACGTCACGGACGATACCCTCCCAGCGTTCCACTTCGAGGTTGAGGCCACCCCTGCCACCACCCTCTCTGTAAATCCTAAGCAATTCGTCTTTGGTATACCTGAATGGACGAGATTCGTCATGCTTGACTGGTTCCTGTGTCAGGGGAGTGACCAGAGCAGAGTACGTGGATGCAGAGGCCAGCAACGCCTGAGGTGGTGGAGAGGGCGGGGCTTGCTGACGCGCAGGGCAAGACTGCGCCTTTGCACGCATCCATTCTGGTCCCAAGTGCATTGTAGTCGTAGCAGCCATTGGATGTGATTTGATTTCAAAAGTCGACTTGTGGAAAAAGTCGCGTTTAATTACAAGTACTACCCCCTCTGCTACAGTTTAGGGCAGGTCAGTACTACCCATGGCTACGATTCGTAACATTAATCACTGTACATATCCGTCTACCTCCTCGACTACATGATGCAACGACATTTCTCAGATAAATACAAGTCCATTCGGCCACCGCCACGCTTTCCCTAACTCCAAGATGCCATGAATTCAGGCAAATCGGACGATTTATGCGATTATGAACCCCGTACCCATGTGGGGGAATGCTTCAGGCGATGGACGATTTGAATTCTCATATCATGAGTTTGAAGGGAACTGCACCAAAAATGTGGGCCACATGCCAGCAGAAAAAGGACAAGGAGGGTTCGAAACTAGATGAACTCTCAAGTCCGTGAGCTACATTTCAGATGAACCTTGTAGCCATCCTTGCCTTTGTTGATAACAATGGCACAATCCCAACTGCCAATGTGTTCTACCTTCAATGAAAAGGACGGGGGATTGGGAATAGAGGGTCCAACTCAGAAAATGATAAATGGATCCTGTACAGACTGTCAACTTTGCAATTGCCTTTCAGATCATCCCATGCATCGAGTCTCAGGCTCATCACAAGACATTCGCTAATATTCTCTGTATGCGCAGGGTCAGTATTCACCAGAGAAAATTGCATTCATGGCAGCTATCGATGAGTTGGGCCAGCTAAAACTTAAAGCCACAGCAAAGACTGAACGATACCTTGCCGCTTCTTACCCCAAAGGAGCTTTCCTCCGCCAATCCGCTTTTCTGAGATTGGCCCTTTGTTGTCAAATGTAACCCTTTGACGGTTTCTCAGCTAACACATGAAGCTGAGTTTTGCGTATGCGTAATTTCTGTCAGTTGTCGAAATCAATATTGCGTCCACAACTGGAGGCGATAACTGCGTTGGCGGTCAAAGAGTTATCCGTAACGCTGGGAAGCGTGTTTATTTTTATTTTCTTTATTTTCTTCGACTGGATAGATCTCAGCGTGCTTCAGTATCTACCCTCCATCGATGTACGCCAAGTCCTGCCACGTCCATTAAGAATGCTCACATCTGACACGACATTCACTCACCTTGCAGCTTGCGCGCTGTAGGGACAATGTATCCAACTAGAAACAGCACCCCAAAGGTCATGCAGATCGCACTGATATAGTAATAACCGTCCTGCTCTGTCACACATTCCCCGTTGATGTCCGCACAGAGCTCCTTTCCTCGTTCCGACACACATTCAGCAGCTGTACCGCACGTCAGCCTCCCCCATCACAGTGTGATCCTTCCTTCATACCTTTTACGAGCAGCTCCGTGTCTGCATCCTTGACTCTACAGTAAGCCTCACTAAAAAAGTCTACGCCTTGCGAAACGTCAGTCAAAAGCCACCTATCCAGGTAAACCAACCTTTCAGAATAAAATACTTTGGCCAGGTGCCTCCCAGATTCGTAAACGTATTGAGCAGCTGTGCATATCAAAATACATAAAGATTGCAGAAACCCTGAGGCCTCACCGTCATGTACGTCCCTCCAATCACTGGATCGGAGATCCTCGTGTGGAACGCCGAAATGCCAACAAATTGAATGGTGCTTTCAGGCAGATGAGAAACACGCTGCAACGTAGGATGATGCGTCACTCACGACGCAAATCCCTGCAAAACGGTGTGTACCACCAAGTATGCAAAGAACCCATAAGATAGTGGTGGTGTTGGAAACCAATAAACGATAAACGTGGATACCAATGCGAAAAACAATCGTGGCCAAAATGCCCATATCCAAGGACGTAGTGGCTTGTTTCCACTTGACCACTTGGCGGCAAGCCAGCCGCCGAGGATTTGAAATGGAAAGTCTATCAGGACGACAATGGCAAGGTCTTCACGGCCTAATCCTTTTTCGATCATCTTAAGACTCGTAACCGAGTCGTTGGCTTGAAAACCAATTTTGGCAAAACAATGCATAATGATGAGGGCTTGCACGTCTGCAGGGATAGTATATCAAGAATACCAGATAACCGTAAAACCATCATCACATACGTTTCAATTTGCAAATGTTCCAGATGGTTTTGTAGACAGATGTGACCGTCATCTCAGAATCATCAAGAGACTCGGTCCCCTGCAGCGAGATTTAGTTTAGGACCCAAAAGCAGCCGTTTGTGATCCCGCGCACCTCTTTCTCGAAAAAAATGAGCCAAAAAGTGACGCCAAAGCATAACAAACTGCAAAACTGTAGATATGTGCTCATACTCAAACGTGGTATTCCCCATTTTTGGCTTTGAAAAAAAAAAGTCAACAAAGATTGTATGAGAGACAAATTGACGTACGAAAATGCCTCGCTGTTGAGTGCCAGGAATACCGTGAATGATGCAAAAAATCCCGTGTTCAAACCGATTGTCTGGCATGTGGATGCATAAGACAGGTTTTCTTGCGATAACAGAGTCAAAGCCCAGCCATCAACTGCAATGTCTATACATGGTGCCATATTAACGACCGCGAGGAGTCACACTTGACAAAGATACATGCCTTGCGTTGCGGAGAAGAAGACAAGGGAGGTGAATACGAAGGTAAGTTCATGCACGTTGTCTGCCGGCTAAAATAAAGTTGGGTAAAGACTAAACAGGGAAGGGGTGATGGCGAACATGTTCGAATAATCTCTCTGCGTTGCTGGAAATGTAGAGCATCATAGAACCAATGATGAGCTGCATTGGAATGATCCACGACTTGCGGCGACCGATGGAGGAGAAGAAGGCGGAATCAACGATGGGTGACCATAATAGCTTGAGAGAATACGGATAATTGGACAGAGCGAACACTCCGAGTTGTGAGTAAGATAAATGTTCGCGCAAAATGAATGGTACGGAGCCTGAGTCAGAAGCCGGTCGTCAGATGAATAGTTGAGAGGGCAAAGGTCCATACCGAGCGCAAGGCCCAACTACGGGTATTCGGATTAACACTGCACGAAAGAGACGGGGGTTACTCACCGGCACTCCCTGAATAAGGTCTGGGAGGGGTAAGCCTTGTAAGAGAGAGGGGAGGGAGAGGACGGACAAAGAATGATGAGCAGTGACATTGCTCTTCTGTCTCTAGTCGAAAGGGTCTTGGTTTTTTTCCGGTCGCCATCAAAGAGGACTCTGTTGTCGTCCGCCGCGTCGTACTCTTGCGACAAAAGAGACAGCTCTACAGCGTCGCGCTCGGCTGCATCTGAGACCCTCCTTGCGCGTGTCATACTCGTACGCGGGGAAATGCGAATACTATCCAAAGAGGAGCTGACCGGTTTCTTGTGGACTTGCATGTCTACCTGATCTTCTACGTTGAGAATGGGCCGGTGGCGGATATGAGACTTCGCGGGTGATTCTGGACGACGAAGCTTCGACATGAAGGTGGTCACTTTCCAAGTTAAATCCGTGCCAGATTAGACCACACGTCGTTCACATATAAGACATGGCACGCCATTCGCTCTGCTCACCCCCGAATGCCATCGACACTGTATATCGCGCTCGCTCTGGCTCTGCTGTGTGTTCTACGCATTGTACACCTCAGACTGTCCTCCATCCTCGCCTTGTGGCATGTCCCTGGCCCAAAGCCTCACTCACGGCTATGGGGGGAGGAGAAAACGCTCTACCACGACTCGCCCGGCGTGCTCTACGAAGACTGGCATCGCAAATTCGGTAGAGTCGTGCGCTTTTCCGGTGCATTTGGGGTTCGTCTTCGTGCATATTTTGAACCCCTGACTGAGTTGGACCTTCAAAGCACCAGATGCTATCCATCACTGACCCCCGTGCGATCAGATACGTTCTGGGGGAAGGCACATATCAGTTCCCGAAGCCCAATGGCGTGAGGACGTGGTTCCGGCTACTGCTCGGTAAAGGCATACTTTGGGTGGAAGGTGACCTGAATACACTTTCCCATTCCGAATCCCCATCATGATAGTCTTTCTCAAGGTAAAGAGGCTCATGAAAGACAGCGCAAGATTGTCGCACCTGCACTGAGGTAACCAAAGATGACAGGACGCGTGTCGTTGAACTCGATTGATATTCTAGCACCCAATCCATAAGACTATTAACGCCCATGTTTCATGAAAATGCCGCAAAGGTGAGTTCTGTCAGTCCACAACATGCGTGCAATCACTGACTGATGCCCGAGATGGCCACTCAATGGCAAAAGATTTTTGACGATTCTCAAAACCTGGAAGTCACAATCGAAATGACTGATTGGGCTGGCCGATTTGCGTATGTATACCAGCCAAGTTGCAACAGGCCGCTCATATATTTTGAACAGGCTTGATACCATCGGACGAGCCGCGTTTTCGCATGATTTTGGGTGCCTTGATGGCCAACCGCATGCTCTGGTGAATGCTCTGGATTCCCTCACAAACCATGAGAAGACGAAATGGACATTCTATATGCGCGCCCTCTTTTGGTTTGCTCCATGGATTTTACACTTTGGTAAGAAAGGCAGCCTCATCCGTAGAACTCGCGAGGAGCTTGGTGAACTGGCCATGTTCATTTTGAGAGACGCGAAGATTAGTAACGACTGGGATAAAAAGTCGTTCTTGACCTCGATATGTATGCCGACTACTCCTTTCTCCCTTCTCTGTGGCCAGGCTAACTGACCAACAGTAAGAGAAGACAGATCATCAGTGACACCTCATTTTGATGATGAACAAATAGCAGCCCAAATGCGGACGATCATCTCTGCGGGTTACGAGCCCGTATCCTCTACAATCGCGGTGAGCGGGATCTATCACTTTAGCGATACCTACAACCTGACCCTCCGCAGTGGCTTTTCTATGAGCTGGCCATAGATATTGAGAGACAACAGGCTATTCGGGATGAGGTGTCCATCTCATCTGATCCGCCATATGACTCATTGAATAATGACTTTCCGTTGTTACACGCGTTTCTCATGGAAACACTACGCATGCACCCTCCCGTGTTGGAGAACCACCACCAGGTTACTTCGTCCATATGATTCTCCACACCACGACTGACAATGACCCCGAGGCGGCCGAAACCATTTCCATTCCCTTGTCCCAGGCCCTTCCTGGCTCTACCGACCCCTATCTCATTATACCGAAGGGAACCGTCTTGTCCATGCCGGTTAACGTGGTTCAAAAGGACAGGTCCACGTGGGGATCCAATGCTAATTCTTTTTGTCCAGAACGATGGCTGCAACGTGGTGCTCGAAATAGTCGCGATCTTTTTGCATTCAGCCTTGGGTGAGGGAGACTAGTTAAAGACCGCTTCATCTCGTTGACCATTAATCCAGCCCGCGAGGTTGTCTGGGCAGAAATTTCGCTTTAGCTGAGATCAAGGTGCGCTCAGAGACAGGATCTGTGACAAATATTGAGACGTGTTCATACAGGCCCTGACTATCATTCTCTTGCGTCACTTTTCTTTTACGTGCCACTGTGAGATAGAAAGCTTCCAGACATTTGTGATCCGACCCAGGGTTGTGGGGGAGGGACCGAGTTCTCTCCCTCTCCTTGTCAGAAGAATCCTGGATTGAATTGGTCTTGATGTACTATAACAATTCTTTGTTACCCCACTCCATTCCAAGGAATTGCTACATATCCAACTAGGTCTATTCGCACACCAAATCACGGAGCAAATAGCGAGGGAAGATAAATAAGTGTTGAATACGTAGGTAATCGAGATACCAGAGCGTGCATTCAATCCACCCTCTGCTTTTTAGACTTGTGCTTTTCCAAGTCAATCTCTTCCGCTTCGTCGTCGTCATCCTCATCGCTCTCCTCGTCCTCAGAGTCAATCTCATCTGATGGAACGTTTCCGAGGAAGTAGTTGGTCGCTTCAACAAATACCTCATTGGCAATAGCAGGTCCAAGCTAAAAACCGGATCTGAGTCCTGTGGCATGCACGTTCCCAAGTTGACTTACATCAAATGGATCCGAAGAGACTTCAAAGAAGTTGAAGAAGCTGCCGGCTTCTGCGGGCATGTCAGAGTCTTCCCCGTCTTCTTCCTCAACTCGAGGGTGTAATTTTGTTAACGCGTTCTCAGGATTTTTCCAATTGATTTTGTGGGCCTGTATAAAGATGATGAGAAAGGTCAAAGCACACGCGGCCAACGTGCATACTAATGGTTTAATATCGCGGGCCCACACGAAAGCAAGCATCGAGGGAGTCAAGCCATCCTCGTCGGGCTGCTCATCAGCAGCTTCAGGTGGTGGTGCATACTTGTACTCTTTTTTCAGAACGGAGTCGGTAAAGTATGGGTTTGATTTGAAGTACTGCATGGGGAGTGAGCATGAAGACATAAACACGGCAGAAAACTCACAAACTCGATGGTAAAGCACCTTGGCTCGTTTACATCACGCTCCACCCACAAATCTTCCAAGTAACTCAAGGCAATGCGGTCGATGTTGTGCTGAGCTTGGAAGCCAACCAGGCGATGGTTCATCAACGCTATGGGCCAAAACTTGGGTATCGCTTTCGCGACTTCACGTCGGTTTTCATAGACAGGACGCAAAGTCTGATGTCCGCGACGCTCTAGGGTGAACCAAGTTACATCGGCCTTCATGCCTAGAGAAGATGCGACCTACCCAGGAGGAGTTCGGCACGTTCAATTTGTTTCTGGACGTCTTGCAACTTTTGAGCATGCTCGTCACTGAGCTCCGCGCTTTCGAGAGGGTCTTTTTCGGTGTCGATTCCAGGAGAGGCGCGTTTTTTCCCGGACATTCCTACCAACAAAATGTGGGCTACTCGTACAGGTTTTGGTTATATCCAAACTCCGCTGTAGAGTTCAACCAAGCACAAATTAGGCAACTCAGCAATACAAGTCCTCAGAATGATATCAGGGAGGTAAGACGGTTCTTGACCTAATCTACCCTCTGTTTGGTCCCCATCTCTATTTCCTCCATCTTGCTCACAGTCAACGTCCTTTTTCTCGCCGTCGGGGTTGCATTCGTGGGGAAAACTTTTCCAGACAAACCAAATTTCCCAGCGAACGAGGCTTTGAAGCCTTTCCCGTGTTGTGCAGAGCGGAATCCGGGACCTTCGTAGTAAATAACGTCCGTCGGTGGTATCAGCCTCGGCCACGAGACGTACTCGATACCATAAGTCATGATGAACGTAACTGCAAGAGTTGCGACAACCAGCCAAAGCATGAAATAGTAAAGGAGAGAATAATCTATACCGAAAAGATCAGGAATTGCAGCCCCAAACACAAACAACCCACCTGAAGTTCTAGGCAGTGTGAGACCAGCACAAATCATGAACAGTGAAAACGACATGATGTAAGGGACCTTGATGTTATGTGTTTTCTTCACTTCACTTTTTCTTTTTGCAATCAAGAATGACTCACAGAGCGAATGACAAGTGGCCTGGTGTCTGCCAACAAGGAGACAGTAGTAATTGGGTTCCTCCGCGGATTCCATGCCCCAGTCACAAGATCAAAGCCATCCTGCCTGATGCCGTCGAAATAGTTGTTACGGACGTAGCGCATTATACTCTTGTAGCCATCCTCAAGAAGACCTAGCTTCGTTCGCTTGCTTGTTCTCGTGAAGTCCGTCTTCAAAGCACCGGAGCCAGCATAGGCTTTTGAGATTAAATCCGCATGATCGGCCCACACTGTACGGGCATGAATCAAGGGCAACACGAAACATTAAAACAAAGGCTCACGCTCTCGGAAATCCCTGCTAAACGCTTGGAAATCATCTAGTTCCTCGCCCTCAGCCAGTACACCCAGTACCCTGAGTTGGTGATTTAGTGTCCACTTCGCCAACGCGGCCTGCACGACGTTCGTGCGATCCAAATTGTCCATGCAATTTGCACGGACGACTCCCCGTTGCATTTTTACAGGATCGGGCTGGGACAAGTCGAGGTGGAAATAACTGATCTAGGTTGAGCAGGAAGATATCCATCAGAGATAGTATCCATACCTCTGCTTCAGAAGATCATCCTGCATTTTTTCAATGAGGATGTTGATACGGTCCCAACGCATATTCTTGCATTCATGGTGAAAATCAAAATGTTGATATTTGACGTCTGGCAGCTCGGCCTGGAAACAGATGTGTGAGCGGCACTATAGGTGCAATTGGCAATAACACACTTGGTTGACTGCCCGTTCATATGCATCTTTTACAGGTTGTTCATGACCCTTCTGGTTCACCAAGCTCACCAAGCTCTGTTCGCCGTATATTGAAATCTGTTCTTGTAGATGACGACGCAAGGCATCGACCTTTGAGGACATTGAGTATTTTAGTAACCCCTCCACAATGAGTTACTTGCAGTGTCCTGATTGTCCATGATCAGCAAATCAGGCTTGTACCTCAGTGTATTCACTTCGGCCCAGTACACTGGAACGCTCCCTCGAATCTGGACAAAACTGAGTTGGTGCGAGAACTTCTCGACGTTGGAAATGCGACCAGCGGCTTGCTCTTCAACAAGAAGTATCTGCTCTGTCTCGTTAAAGTTTGCAACATGCCCATCCTGGTCTACACCCCGGCGAAAATACCGTGTACCTGCACGATACCGTGACTTTCGACTAACGAGAGATAATTGAATCCGGTGTCCATGGATATAACCAGTGCGGACGTCAAACGCTATTACTGGTATCGGCACGGATATGGGACGCGTCCACCGCGAACACTCACTGCCGTATATTATAGGAAGGATATAGGAACCAAGCTGTTCGTGTTCCGGTGTCAGAGCTGTACAGTAATGGATGGCTATTTTACTTACGTCTTGTGCAACGCTAGCGTCAATCAACTTTGACTGCAAGAACCTAAAAAAAGTCGTCAAAGTCCCATTGAAAGAGCACAAGTTGGGCGCACTTGTTCCAGAAAAACCTGTCATCCGCCTTGCGAAGCTTCAGACACAAAACTCGGTCTAAGTGAAGATAGTCACCTGTTCCCAGAGAGAGCTCTCGCGGTTATTCTCCTTCTTAGCCCATTGTACTTGTGAGCGTGTCGACAAATCCCATCCATAGCTGAACAGGAAATGACCACCGAGAAAATGGGACCGCACGAGTGCGAGCAAGTGTCTCTCTACAGGATGGGGCACATTTTGAGTGGAAACATTAGAGTTGAGGGGAAGGATGTCGATGTCTGCAACCCGGTATATATCGTTTCCCATAAAGCGAGCTCGATGCTCGCGGCCAGTCAGTATGATGACATACTCGGCTGTTACAAGATAAGGTGAGCCCTTGAGGAGTGAAAAAGGCGTATTTGACAACGCACACAGTGTCAGAGAAATCATTCCAAGTATCCCATACACTGTCTTCTTATACCTCGAGGCAGCAGGCGGTGCAGGCATGTTTGGAGCTGAATGTCTCGAGCGTCAACAAGGGCAGTGTGCATCACGAAGCCAAGCAGACTCACGGTTGAGGACTATGTCGCCAGTGGACCTGTGTATGGTGAGTGACTGTGCCCCGAGCGGTTCGACGGGAGCAAAAGTGTAGGCATCGTGGCCAACGGTGAAACTAGACAAGTGTAAGTGCCAATACGGACAAGAAGGCGTCGACGGACAGGTTGAGTCTTTGATGTACAGGCCTCATTGGGGGAGGAAGCAAACGTTTGGCTGCCTCGCGTTTGTCTGAGTCTGAAACGACCTCCACTTTCGCCATGGTCAAGCTCACCCCAGAGCTGCTCGCCCAAGCACCCTCCGCAATAAATCCCGTCAGAGAGCGCCAGCTTGATCTTCGCGGTAAGTATCCCTGGGATTCATCGCAGATCTCGCTCATGCCGCAAAGGATACAAAATCCCTGCCATCGAAAACCTGGGAGTCACCAAGGTGTCGTCTGATCACAGCTATCGCCGTCTGCCGTCTCATCAGACTCGCTCTTTTACCAGGACCAGCATGATGCCATAGACCTGACAGATAATTCCATAACTGCACTTGGAAATCTGCCCCTCCTCAAACGTCTACGCACCCTCCTCCTCGCCAACAACCGTGTCTCGTCTGTCTCCACATCCATCAACCTCTCAGTCCCAAACCTCGCTACTCTCGTCCTCACCGCAAACGCTATCGCCGAGCTCGGGGACCTTGAGCCCCTGAAAGAATTAAAAAACCTCAAGTATCTATCCTTGATCGGGAACCCTGTTCGGGAAAAGAAATGGTACCGCGAGTGGCTTGCGTGGAGAATACCATCGCTGAGAGTTCTGGATTTTCAGAGGATCCGGGATAAGGTGCGCCAGAAATCATTTTCGCATTTGTCCTCGATACAGCTTGAACGCTTCCGTAACGTGTAGGAGCGCCAGACAGGTCGATCGCTATTTCTCACCGCGGAAGGTCTGCCTACTGCACTCGCAACTACGATATCCACGAGTGTCTCAAAACACGGCACGAAGGTCGCCATCACAATCGACGAGCCCAAGCCAGTTCCACTCGCCGGCAAGGCAGGCCGGCTGATGTCGAAGGAGGAAGCGGAGAGAGTCAAGCAGGCCATCGCAAAAGCGACCTCAATCGAGGAAATCAGAAGACTCGAGAGAAGTTTAAAAGAGGGATACCTGCCAACCATGGAGGCAGTTGGTGCTTAATATCTTGTAAATTGTATTTTTCTTTGCCTAATCTTTCGATTTAATTTGGAAAAAAGGTCTTCACGAAGCAGCGTTTGCCTCCACCTTTGAAGATGCCATTGACAAATGATAAAAACCATGTACGCCAAAGCCTCAATCTGTACCCCATGTTTTCACAGTGTTGTATTAATGTTATCAAGAGTCTGCAAACTCCAAAGCATCACGAACTCGTGCTTGGGACTGGTCACAGTCGATTCACGCCTGTAGTCCCAGAACATTCGGTATCGAGGTATCCCTCAGAACGCTACCAGCTTCCAAACTGAGAAATTTTCAATGTTAATGATGGCACCTACATGTTGCACACGAGAAACTGCGCGAGCATATCTCGTAGCGACATCACTTGGGCTAGGCAGAAGGGATCGAAGGACCCAAACGTCTGCACTGGCTTTCTGCCTCATCCTCAAATGATGCCAACGGTATTTCCAAGTCTCTCGTAAAGACGGTTGCTCTCCAGGCCCAGATGGTGCGCCAAATTTATGCGAGTCTGTGTAAAATGTGTTCTTCGGGTTCATATGCCAGTCTGAGTGCTCCGATCTAAGAGTGTATCGCCCAATCTCCCAACATGCCCCCTTGCCTACCCATTCGTCTCCTTGGACCGGGACCCATGGCCCGTTCATCACGCGGAGCACCATTCAAGACAAGGTGCTTATCCACCAACTGGGTGGATTCGTCAGAAAAGACCCGTCCATGCAAACCAGCATCACATACATCGTTCAACGTGTTTGTTGATTTTGTCAGTGTGGATAAGAACGCTGTGAGTTGCACATCTTCATATTCCTAGATTATAAGCAGTATCGTGATCGTACGGGAGCATATCGCACTCGCTCACAACCTACCATATTGAATTCCTCATGAAAGCTCTTATTCTCACTCGCAGGAAGGGATGCAATCAGAGCTGAGATTGATCGGAGAATTGTGTGATCCTTGGGAACCTGGCCTGTGGTATGGTGCGTTATTTGGGTGGCGGGATCCACTAGCAACCAATGTTCACCTGCAATCACGTTCGTGACGTACTGTACAAGTACTAAAATTCGTTCGTGAAGCATCTTGACTGCAGCCCTTTGTGCCTGCAAATGCGACTCCACTAAATGAGGTGAGGCATTGCGAAGTGTTGAGACACTCAGATGCTCACAGCTAGTGCTCCCCCCTCCACCCTTCGCTGTCCAGTCGACAGCGATGCGTTCAGCTTCTCCTGTTTCAACTTTGAACGGTGCCTCGATAAATACAGATCGTGTTTTTTTGTCTCTTATTTCCACAGAAGGTTCATAGGCTTTGAATGGAAGGGTTTGACCAGCGATGTCAGAGGAAGCGGATGGATGTGAAGAGGGCTGAAGTAGAAGTAGCAGTGGCGTGGAGCAGTAACCTGTAAACTAAACAGCGGTATATCAGTTGTCGGAGAGACCAGTGCAGTTCGAGCGGACCTGATCATGAAGCGCTATGTGATGAGAGGTTGGAGATGGTGCGACTGTGTACCAACCAATAAACTCCAGTGAGGGGAAGACCAGTTTATCTGGACCAAGATATGATGTAAAGAACGCCCCAGGGACAGGTGACGCACACTGATCTCGTCTTTGCACTAGAAAGCCATGATCAACAACGTCATCGCGTCCATCCTCGAGCGCCAACTCAAAGGTATTGACGATCTCAACCTCTCGACCATTTTGTGTGCCGAGCAATGCACCAAGCACTATACGCAGTCCGCAGTCCGACCATTTATCATGCGAAAGAGAACACTTACCAAATGGGAGGTGTGACCCCGATTGGAGTTTTAATCGTGTAAGATGTTCAGAGATGTTTAGGATTGGGAGGGGGTGACTGTAGCATGTGCTGTTGAGCCTGTTATTCATCAGAGCTTATTTAACTTACAGCAAGAGTGAAAGGCTGGAGGTTGTTGTTGTTGGGAGGACGACTGATTGTTCGTCGACATCCATCGGATTCATGTTGGTGGTCACTTGAAAGGGGGTCAACTTCCGTGTAGAACCAAAAAATTCCCATTAGCCGACTCGAACGACTGACCTCGTCATTACTAGTGACGCGCTCTACCAACTGAGCTAAACGGGATTCACTGCCAACACGATTAAATGATTAACACGACAGGATAATCTTGTCGAACGCGAAAGGACCGGCCCTGAACTGACCCAAGTCGTGTTCTTGTGCAGCGTAAGGCAGCTTCACTCGTTCTCACAATGTCTGGCTTCGATGCCAATCGAGTTTTCACTGTCAATGTGCATGATCCATCCTCTGCTTCAACCTCAGCGGATACTCCCTCCCAGACCGAAAAACTTCTACTTGATTTCTTGCTGCAATATAGAGTAGGCGGTGATTTCATATACAGGTCTGCCTATCCCCCCACCTGGCTGGATCTCATTGCGACTCTGCTTGCTTCATAGGGATAATTTACGTGCAAATCTCCTTTTGAAGCAGTACCAGTTAGAGATTGATCTTCGTCACGTTAGCTTGTACAATGACGAACTTGCACACGCGATTCAGGACCGACCAGCGGACATTCTTCCCTTGGTGGGTCGCTTTCCTTCTCAGGTATCTTGTCTTGTTCACGTTCTCTAGTTTGAAAATGCCGCTACCAAGGCAGCCAGGTCGATCCTTTTCCCTCTAGCAAGTACGTCTGATGAGCGGGCGGAAACTGCTCTCCAGTCTATACCAAAAATCCAAATAACCATACGCTCTGGCCTGAGCATGCAACGATTCCGTGACCTAACTGCGGACACCATGAACAAACTAGTTCGCATACCAGGCATCGTCATATCTGCCTCCGTTCTCTCCTCTAGATCCACAAAGCTCCATCTCCAATGTCGTGCGTGTAAATCGACCAAAATCATATATCCTCCTGGTGGTCTCGGTGGTCTCGGTAGCGGCTCTGACAGGGGCCTCCCAAGGGTGTGTGACGCTCCCGAATTGGAAAATCAAAAGAAAGATTGTCCATTGGATCCCTACATCATCATTCATGCAAAATCCAGCTTTGTTGACCAACAAACGCTCAAACTCCAAGAAGCACCTGATATGGTACCAGTTGGCGAACTCCCTCGACACATCCTCTTGTCGGCCGATAGATATCTTACTGGAAGGGTTGTCCCTGGCTCTCGCATTATCGCGACCGGAATTTATTCCACGTTCAATTCGGCGAAAAATGTGAGTTTTCGTGTGTAGTCTTCCCTCACCCCATGTTGCTAAAACCCAGTCTAGAAATCTGCGGGACCCGCCGCCCTCCGACAGCCGTATCTTCGTTTGGTTCATATCGAGTTGTCGTCTCCATCAGCAGGTGCAGGTGCCTCAAACCCCTTTGGGGTGCAGTTCACGCCCGACGAAGAGGAAAACTTCACTGAAATGGCACGGGGTGAAGATTTCTATGAACGCTTCGCAAAGAGCGTAGCTCCTAGTATTTATGGTTGTCTAGGTCTGTCTCTACCGTGTAAAGTGACGATGCAACACTTATCGTATCCTAGACATAAAAAAGGCAATTACTTGCCTCTTGTTCGGGGGCTCAAAGAAGGTATTGCCTGATGGGATGCGATTAAGGGGAGACATCAATGTATTACTACTCGGGGATCCCGGTACAGCTAAAAGTCAACTACTCAAATTTGTCGAGAAGGCAGGGATGATATATGTGCTGTGGCTGTTGGTTAACGGTATTTACAGGTTGCCCCGATCGCTGTATATACGTCGGGAAAGGGATCGAGTGCAGCAGGTCTGACTGCTTCGGTACAGCGTGACGCAGTCTCTGTGAGTATATGGAGAAATGTTCGAGATATTACTAATTTAACTTGAGTAGCGCGAGTTTTATCTGGAAGGCGGCGCCATGGTCCTCGCGGACACAGGTGTAGTATGCATTGATGAGTTTGATAAGATGCGTGACGAGGACCGTGTTGCCATCCATGAAGCCATGGAACAACAAACGATATCGATAGCAAAGGCAGGTATTACTACGGTCCTGAACTCCCGAACAAGTGTTCTTGCAGCTGCCAACCCGGTGTGGGGTAGGTATGATGAAGGGCGAAGTCCAGGTGAAGTAAGAATATTACTTTTTTTTTGAGCGCTTCGGGTTTTATGTGAACGCTGCCTTCTTTTCCAGAACATCGATTTCCAGACAACCATCCTATCCCGATTTGACATGATATTCATAGTCAAAGACGAGCATAATGAACAACGGGATCGGGTTCGTTACTTGTTCCTCCGTCTTCGACTATATCCTTAACGTTCCAAATAGATGATCGCGAAGCACGTCATGAATATCCATATGAACAGACCAAATCAAAATGGCGAAAATGACGAGGTTGTCGGTGAAATTGACATTGACAAGATGAAGCGATATATTGCATACTGCAAGAGGTATGCTTGGTTTTTGCATTGTGACCCCTGGTGTCAATATGCCTTGTAGCAAATGTGCACCTCGACTATCTCAGGACGCACAGGAAATGTTAAGCAGTCATTTTGTCAGCTTGCGGAAACAAGTTCAGCGGGTCGAGCGGGATAACGATGAACGAAGCTCCATACCAATAACTGTTCGGTTTGTCTAGCGGTGAACTTTTCCTGCTTTCGTGTCTAACAATTTCACTGTCAGTCAATTAGAAGCAATCATTAGGATATCTGAGTCACTGGCGAAGATAACCCTCTCTCCTATCGTACAAAATCATCACGTAGAAGAAGCAATACGCCTGTTCAAATTCTCCACTATGGATGCGGTGTCTGCAGGTTCCGTCGATGGGATGTCTCGGGGTGAACTTAATGAAGAGATGAGTCGCATAGAAAAGGAGCTCCGAAGACGGTTGCCTGTGGGGTGGAGTACAAGTTATCAGAGTCTCATTAGGGAGTTCGTCACGCAGCAAGGCTACTCAAATCACGCCCTTGAACGGACGTTATACATCCTGGAGAAAAGAGAGATCATTAGGTTCAGTGGACAGAAAAAAATTGTTCATAGGTAAGTAAAACAACGTTAAATGGAAATTTCTTGCTCATCTTACGCAGGGTCGGGGTATGACTTTCAGCGCATATAATCTTCGCTTGCTCTGTTTGTCTGTTAGTTCAGTACGTTCAATGTTGTATATCTTCTGTATTCAGGCCCACTTTGCCACTGCATATTGATCGACAATCTCCGAAATTGTTGTGCAAACAATCGCCCGCCTAGCTCAATCGGATAGAGCGTCAGACTTTTACGATTGCATTGTGCAAGGCGGTGATCTGAAGGCTGCGAGTTCGACCCTCGCGGTGGGCTACAATCTTTTTAATATCATTGTTCGATGGTTCCGTGGGTAAGTTATCTGTAATCACTGAGGCGCGTATAACCACTCTTAATAATCCCAGAAGGTTGGCTGAGGGGAAGATTCGGAACAGTGATGAAAAACAATGCAAACAACAAAAACGCACGTAAAATCTTTAGCCCACCGCGAGGGTCGAACTCGCAGCCTTCAGATAGCCTAGTACATAAGAGTCTGACGCTCTATCCGATTGAGCTAGGCGGGCAACATAAACATGCAATCTCCAGTCTCTCTTGTTTACAATATCACGTGACCATGTTGAACATCCTGACGCGCCTCATCCTGACTCCTGACTTCACTACAAAATGGTGCCGGATAAAAACTCGGAATCGAGGTAAGTCAAGACAACTCTTTACCTCTGTGATTCTCTCACTTGCCTGATTCTGTTTACATTAGTCCTCCCCTCCACGTAGTTGAAATTTCATCTGACTCTGAGGGTGACTTGTGGGTGTTGACTTTTGTTCTGTAGTCCCCGTGTTTCAGTGTTGGATGCATCTGTAGGTTTTCTCAACCATGCCGGGGGTGAGAAATTATCAGAATTTGGGTCCCCCGAAAATTTCTATGAATTGACTACAGCACGCACACATTCACATCGCACAGCAAAAGTAAACACCTGAAGTCAGCTTCCTGGGAGAACGATATTATCGAGCTAACTGACAGCGAGTCGGACGACTCCTCGGACCTTCCGAGTCTATTGTCTCCTCTGGTTAGAGGATCGCGAACGGCAAAAGGTGTTGGTTCAAGTAAACGACGGCCATCTTCCAAGGAATTCGTGTCTTTGTATGTTGATACTGATGATGAAGGGGAATCTAACAAGGACTGTATTCTAGTTCTGTGAGTGTTTTGTGATCTGGTGATTTTATATACCCATTGTTGCCTAGGAATGATGCCCCGGGCTCCCGATGGCCAATCAGAAGAACCCTTCCTGCCGGAGGTGTGACAAAGACTCCTTGTCCAAGTACTTAACGGATCCAAACAGATTCTCATACATGATGTAGGTCAAGATGTTGCACGAAGCAATCCGGTTTTCGATTCTCCGAAGAAAAACACTGTTCCCGTGTTCCCTCAAGTCATGCGAGAGCTGCCTGGTAACAGCCGTACGAGACCTGTGCAGAAGGCGGAAGAACAAGCTCGACAGAAGTATGCCACCGTACTCTTTACAGAGCTTAACAAAGAGATTTTTGGTGATCGCCTTCCAAAGAATACTACTCTTGAATGGAGCAAACGACTGTTGACCACTGCCGGGCGAGCGCGCTGGCATCGGCAAGTGAATCATGCCTCTACAATGCTGATTGATTATCTTTCATTTAGTTCACAGTCGGGCATAGATACCACGAAGATTGAATTGGCTTCCAAAATCTTGGACTGTAATGGTCAGTCGGTCTTGATTTCCAGCGCAATGTTACGCACTTTGATGTTGAACGGGTTATTTAGAGCGCATTCGAAACACCCTTTCGCACGAGATGTGTCATTTAGCATGCTGGGTGGTTGATAACCAGCCTCGGGAAGGACATGGACAACTTTTTAAATCATGGTTAGTGTCCTGCCGCTTTGCTAATTGGCCTACGATACTAAAAATATCATCAGGGCAGACAAGGTAATGAACAAATACCCGGATATTCATATATCTGTAAGTTCGTGATTACCACCAAAGCACTGCAGCTAACGAAGTCAGACCCGGCATAACTACGAGATATCGTACCCGTTTGAATGGAGTGAGCCTCAAGCCTGTTGTCTTCTTTTGGTACCTTTGAACTCATACGATTTTTAAGAATGCGAAAAGTGCATGAAGATGTAAGCACAATGAAGTCTTATCATAAGAGTCTCATCGGTTGCCTTCAGCTATGGTAGATATTCCAAATCTATACGGCCAAATGAATGTGGTGAGCGCCATCTGCTCAAATCTGGCATTTGCGGCTGCGTGATAATCCGTTGGGACAGTGTGCGGTGCCTGTAAAGTGGGCAAGTTGATCCCGTTATTTATTGGAGGGTCACGGAAGACACCCAAGATTAGTCGCTTGGCTGTGGTCACACCTCGAGGTATAGACGAATCTTCTCTTGTATCTAAATGTCGACTGATCGCTGCGACATAATTAGAATCACCGTATCCACTTCCAACAAATCTTCAAGAGAGGGAGGTTACGGACCTTGTGATTGCTCTTAGAGACATAACTATCGACCATCCCACGGACTTGTAGAACACTGAAGATTCCCGGCATGTATTCCGTGGCTCGGGGAATTCCCAAATCAGACCTAGTCCAGAAGATTCAGAGATGTAAAGGGCTGGTATAGCGGGTTGAAACCCCTGAATATCTGGAATCCGTTGTGCTGAACATTCTGTGTGGGACAAACAGGCGATGTCACGGCTGGAAGAGATCCTTCAGCCTGGAGTGTACCGGGTACCGTATGATCAACTAGGCTATGCAATACCATGATCGTCTGATTACGCGCAATGGCTCTGTGAACTTGTGGGGTTCGTAAATGGTCAGTGTGTGATTGGAAGACAGCCCAGAGGGTTAATAGACACTAAGAAAAAGTGAATTTGCATGTATATAACAGCTTTGAGAGGGGGATGTAACATAAGGAGAGACGAGAAAGGCTTCGATACTGTAACCCCTGAATGATCGTTCTATAAACTGCATCTACATATCTATCCCAGCGTAACCTGGTGGCTGGATGAGGCGTGTACGAGTCATTTACCACTCACCCAAGCTCACCCATTCTTCGTCATTGATATGCAACCATTCGTGGTCAATCATATCCCGTGCTTCTTTACGCTCTCGCTGATCGACCGCGAGCATAGGCTCCAAAAAAGCGCAGAGTTCTGCAGAAGCAGCATTCGATAAAAGATACTTTTCCGTCATCACACGGCACAGTGGCCATGGCTTCAGAGTTTTGATGTACCGTAGGGCACCTGAAACACGTCATGAAGAATCCAACAAGATGTTTTGGGGACAGACCTGTATGATCAAACAATTCCCTACTGTACCTGCCCCCCATCTTTGCTTCCTGAGGGAAATCGCCCATTAGCTCAATGATCTGAGCCATATGATCGTCATCCTTGGTAAACTGTTCCCCCTGCCCATGTGGATCGAAAAGATATTCGGCAGTCAATAGTTCAAAAACGACACATGCGACACTCCATATATCGACACGGGTTCCCCAGTCGCGTCGCCCTAGGATAGCTTCTGGTGCACGATATTGTCGGGTTTGAATTTCCTCGGTATAATGTTGCTTGGAGGGTGTTGCATTGCCTAGGTCTGCAATCTTTATGGTGAGCGGGGTGTACCCAGGGGTTGGAGGTGGCTGTGGAGTAGGACAGGTGGTGGTAGTGGATGAGTGGCTTGGGGTGGAAGAGTTGGTCCGTGGAGGGGCGGTCTGAGATAGCAAGGATGGTCCAATGGGAGCGTGGGGAATGTCATTCGAAGAATGTGATTGGATGAGAGGTGAAGCCGGCGGTTCCGCAATAGAGTTGCGCGCACTCAAAGCTTTCTCTTTTAGGTCAGAGACTGTGATGGAAGCCATCTTAGATAATGCGGGAATATCTGCACTTTCCACGGAAGTTGGTGGAGTACTGAGGATGCTGTTAGTACCGACGTGCACTGAAAAAGAGGAAGCGGTTGATGCCGTAGATGGACTGGCCTGTGACAAAGGCTGGTCAATAGGAGCAATCTTGGGATCGGAAGGAACGGTATGTTTCGATGGTCTGATTACAAAGGAATTTCTGTGCGGAGAAGTGGCAGGCAAGAGATGGCCATGAACCCTTGGGCTGCTGGCACTGGCGCTGACGCTACCACATCTAGAAGACGGGCTAGACAGGGGCTGTGAGTCGAAGATCTCAACATGACGTTCGCGGGCGGGGGTTCGACGGTTTGGAATAGTCATTCCCGAACGAAACCTTGTTGGGCGAGGCACACCAACTTGACGTGAACGGGGAGAAGGAGACACGGAGAGTTCTGCGAGGATGTGCGCCTCGATGTCCGGAATGGAGATGACTAGGCGGGAGCGTCAGGACATGGAAGCGAAGGAAAGAAAAGACATACGAATATTTTCTGGCTTGATGTCGGTATGTACTAGATCGCACTCATCGTGAAGGTACTGGAGACCGAGAAGGACCTGCCTGGCAATCAACTTGACAAGGGGTTGGGGAACGCCCTTTTTCTTGTTACGCTCAATGAGAGCCAAAAGGTTTTCTCCGAGTGGTTCAAAAACGATGCATATGTGGTTCTCTGGCCCGGGGTGCGTGAAAGAGTCAAGGAAGGAGACAATGTGGGCACGACCTGGATGGGCCATGTTCGCTTCTGAGACTTTGGTGAGAAGCTTTATCTCATCGCGGGCAGTGTCGGCATAACGAGTAGCAGACTTGACAACCTTGAGGGCAGAGTAGCGGTTTTGGCTATGGGGAGATGAAAAGGGGAAGGAAGAAGAAGAACACGGGGCGCACTGGGAATCAAGAACGAGCCAGACGGTAGAAAAGTGTCCCCAACTGTGAAGAGTGAGAACGAAAAGGCAAAAGAGGGCAGGTGGTGTACCCAAGTTTTCTAACGACGAGATAGCGACCGTCTTTGAAGAGGTCGTTGATCTTTACGGGCAGATAACCGCCAGCGTTGTAATCTGCTGGCGATTCCTCCTCCTTCGAAACATTGTCTTGGACGGGGACAATTTTTGGGCCTGATGAAGTAAGGACGTACTGATATTTAGCACATGGTTCCTTTGGGGCCATTAAACGGGAGGTCGAGGAGGAGATGGTGGTGGTGGACAACCAACCCGCTGCTACCCGAACTAGCTCGGAGCGGAACACGGCAAGTGAACAAGATCACATATCAGCCCCAGAGACGCTCTCACCGCCCATGTCCACGACGGCGACGACGACGTTGCAAGACATCTACAAAACACTCCGCCATGCCCGTCTCCTCCTCCAAGAACTTCATCGGCGCCGTTAAAGACGAATGGCGGCTCTTTAGGTATCCGTGCTTATCCACCGCTGAGCGTCTCCTTATCCATCTCTCTCGCACAGCGACTGCCCTACTGACTACACGATTGGCTCACCCATCGGCTTTGGCGCATCCTCTGTGGTGTACGCAGCCATGTACAACACCCCTCCTCCAGAACCCCGTCGTCCATACCCATGTGCGCTCAAAGTACTTGATCTCGACTCTCTCCCACCACATTCCCTCGCTCTTCTTCAGCGCGAGACACAGCTCATGTCTCTCTCAAAACACCCAAATGTCCTCCGTGTGCGTGGGAGCTGGATCGATGGCCACAAACTCTACATCGCTCTCCGTCTCATGAACAAGGGTAGTGCCGCAGACATCATGGGATATGCATGGCCTGGTGGCATGGAAGAAGAAGTCATAAAGTGTATCCTCAAACAAGCCCTAGAGGGTCTCAAGTCAGTCCACCTTCCCCGCCCAAAAGTCTCACTAACACCCTTTCGTCCAGTTATCTCCATATAAACGGATTCATTCATCGTGACATCAAGGCAGCAAACCTTCTCGTAGACGACGACGGAACTGTTCTAGTCGGTGACCTTGGTGTCGCTGCTCCCCTCGTAGACGATGGTGAACAATTCGCCAACCCTCACATCAGTACTGCCACTTCTATCTTGACACCACCTCGCTCCGAACATTCGGACGATGGCATGCATCTTTCACGTCCAAAGTTTGGGAAACGCAGATCTTTTGTTGGTACCGTCCGTGCTCGCTTACTCACATGCTCAAGCGCTTTTACTCACCCATCGCTGATAGCCATGTTGGATGGCCCCAGAGCTCATCCAGGGAAAGCGTTACGACGCCAAGGCTGATATTTGGTCATTTGGAATTACTGCCATTGAACTCGCGCAGGGTCGTCCACCACGATCGCGGGAAAGTGCGCATACCGTCCTGCTCGAAACGTGCGTTACCACGTAATCCACAAGCTGTTCGTTCACTGTGCATCGTTCCTACAGCGTTCAGGGAAGATCCCCAACCTTAATTAGGGAGGGGGGCGTTCATCGCTACTCCCGTGCCTTCAAGGAGATTGTCGATGCCTGTCTCGCCAAAGATCCCTCGAAACGGTGAGCGGTTCTTCCTTCACTATCTGTGGTTCACACACTCATCCACGTGCAGCCCAACAGCAGGAGAGCTTTTACAAACCGCATTTTTCAGGACCGCAAAAAGGAAGTCACATCTTGTCGGAACGATATTAGATGGACTCCCTCCACTGACCATGCGTCAAGAACGGCGTCACCGCCCAGAAAGCCTGACAATTCTGCGTACCACAGATTCATGGGACTTTGGTCTGACTATTATCAGTTCCAAAACTCCGTCCCCAATCGAATCCAACCCAAGGAAGACCAGGATCGTGAGCATGGCATCGGAACGCAACCACGAGGATGAAACGGAAAATTGCCACCTATCCGAGGACGGCAATGCGGAGGTTTCGCAACAAGCTACCGTGGAATCTAGCGCGACGACCTCGTCAGTCATGTCAGAAGTTTTGTCCTTGCCTCGTCCCACAAGCCCGATTCCAATTGCCGGCCGTGACGGTGTCTCAGGCTCAGGACAGTTACAGTCTACGCCGTCATCATACTCCTCGGCTACAACACCGCCTAGTTCGACCCCTCCTTCAACGTCTTCGAGCCTTTGGGAAAAACTTACTCGGAGACCCTCGCGCAATGCATTGACTGACGGGGAGCCCCCCAAGGGAAACAGTATTTCACGTTTCCTAAGGAGACGTGGTTCTTCCTTGTTGACCTACCAACCTACCTTGGCACCTTCGTAGATTCATGTCCATTGATATCTATTCCGTAAATACATCGTCTGGATATCGAGTACATATTTGACGGTTCCATGTCACTTGTAAGATACCGTATGCTTAGTTACCTACATACATAGATTCATTCCTGCTGTACTTACTCGTGTGGCACCATACCTAGCAAGTTCGGCGGTTCACGCAGGTCGTCTAATTGCATTCCGCGAACTACATGAACTATAAGAATGTCATGTAAACGTCTTCTACCCAATGATAAGTTTCCCGTCAGCATCATTGAACTCATAGGGAGGAATCTCGAGATTGAGCTACGAGGAAGATGCGTTAATGACGAATGCCAATCTAGAAGAGCGGACTCTCTTACTGGTGCTGGCCCCTTGCGCGCACGGCCAGCTATTGGATCATATGAGCACAAGATATTCTGGACCGGGGGAAACTTACAAATGTCGTAATGCGAACCATGGCAAGGACAAAACCATCCTCCAAAATCACCTGCCTCGCCAATTGGGACACAACCTAGATGGGTACAAACACCGAGCATGACCAGCCATTCGGGTTTCTTAGTCCGTTCTTCGTCGCTCTGTGGATCCCTAAACGCCCGCCAACTAGCACTCCTGGCCTCCTGGATCTCATCGGGAGTGCGGTGACGGATGAACACAGGCTTTCCGCGCCATTTAATGATCACGTTTTTGCCCTCCGGGATACTGGCGAGTTCGACCTCGGTCTTTGCGAGCGCAAGGACATCGGCAGAGGCGGCCATCGTCTCCAGGAAGCCAGTGATAGCAGACTTGGCGACAGAGGCGGACAGGACACCTAGAGAACCAACCATAAAGTAAGACATGGCACGGTTGGCATCATCTGACTTGGGGCGATACGCGGAAAAGTCGGGGACCTCTGGAGCATCTTTTGCAATAGCAGAGGTATGGAGGAGACGGGGCTGGTAGAAAGACGTCGCAGTCGGTGCTTGTTTCGTAAAAAAAGAAAGTCATGTTTAGGACGTATTTGCTTTCGGATTAAGCTTACCAGCGTATGTCCTAGAGACAAGGCCGATGGACGCTGTCCTCACACCGCCAGTGAAGTGCGTCGGCGAGTCCGAGCGGGGTGCGGCGCCGTGAGCGTGGCCGTGGGGGGCCCGAGCGGTGAGATTAAGCCGGGGTGAGCTGGGAGTACCACTTGGGAGCACGCGGACGGTGGGCGGGAGGTTGACCGACTTTCTGACTGCTTGGAAGGAGGCCATCTCTGGCGGTGGTATTGAAAATGAATGTAAAAGACTTTCAACACCCGCCTGTTCCCGAATAGTACAGCCACCAAAACTACCAGTCCTCGATCCCTGGCACCTTGTAGCCAAACCAGCCATCGCCCCAACTCTCCCTCACGAACAAGAGCACGACCCACATCATCCACCTCTTCACAAAATATCCTACCGTATTGTGTTCCTTCTTCATGCTGCCCCTGCGGTTTGCCTCGTCCACTATTCCATCCACCCGGGGTTGTCGATCTGCCTGAAAGTCGGCCAGTAACGATGTCCAGTCCAGTCCATTAGCGTCAGAATTACTGGTCACAGCGGTTCCGATTTGCATCCGCAAAAGGTATGCAAGATAGCCCGCATCCTCAAGCGCTTGAGATGCTCCTTGCCCGGAATGTGGAGGCATAGCTACAGAACCGAACTGACTTTTGGCTTAGCTTCCGAGGAGCAATATTCTGCGTACCATGAGCAGCGTCGCCAATAAGCACCGTACGCCGACTGTGCCATCTTTCTAGCTTGCGAACTTGGGACACTGGCCAGACAAATGGCTGATCATCAGAAGCCCCTGCTGCAGCAATCAATTGAGGGACGGGGAACGCCCAGTCCGAGTAGCGCTCCCGTATCTGTGAAAGGCACCGTGAGTAGTGGGGCGGACCGAAAAAGTTTGCTCACCTCGAGCAAAATCTGCTTCTTTGAAATCTTCCATCCCTCTCGTTCTCGTTCTGGTGCCTCGTGCGTCGTCCACCTGAATTCGGAATGAGTATGGAATATGCGTGTCACATTGGGATAGCAGTCTAATGATATTTACCATCCTACCTTTTGTCTCTCCTTGTCAAAAATTGCCATTCCAACAAATCCCTGTCGTCCGTGAATCATTACACACGGCCGATCCGGGGTAAGAAAGCCGGATAGTCCGGGAACCCTATCAATATTGACCAGCATCCCAATGCCGACCCAACCACTGTATTCTGGCTTGGGCGCGGAAAGCCCAAGACATTTATACATGCTTCGAGGACACGATCAGGATGGTGGCCTTTCGGAGGAGGGCTCGATATTACCTTGGACGAACTGTGCTCCAAATACCATCCGCTCCAATTAAGAGGTCGACCTTCTTTTCTTGTGGTAATCCACTATGGATCCAATGCACGAGCACACCGTTATCGTATTCTTCGACGGACCGCACCTGAGCGCCCCATTTGACATCGAGCCGCTTTTCTTCAACTTGGTCTAACAAGACATCATGAAGGTCCGAGCGCATGACGACAGTAGAGGCAAAGCCATAGCGCTCTTCTGATCCTTGGGGTACCTTGCCGATCAAACCACCGGCCGAATCATTGATCGTGATCCAGGGTGATTGGACACCGCTATCCCGCTGAAGAAGTGTGTGCGCCAGACCGAGTCCGTTCAAGACATGCATTCCGTTGGGAGCGAGCATCAACATTCCGCCTTCAGCAAAAGTAGGTCGACCCATGCGACTCTCGAGAATAATGACATTTGCGTTTAGACGGGAGAGAAAAAGAGCCATTGCCGCCTGGTTTCATACGGATTAGCTCTGCGTAAAAGTAGAGATTGAATGATGGACTTGCCCCTGATATCCCCCCACCAGCTATGATGATCTCAACCATTCTGCTGACAACTGAAACATGTTACCAACATTTATATCTGACTCAAGAACCCATTTCAAGTCTCTGCCGCTGGGACGCGTCGACTGGCGAGCTGCGCTGATGCTTTGCCGAGCGGCAGCGTCATCCAAGTCGGAGGTTCAATTCGACAATCTATAAACGCAATACAAATAGCATCCCCAGGCCATGGAAGATTGCGAACTTGAGGAACCAACAATTTGCTGTGCCGACTGACCCCAGGAATACATAGTAATTAATATTGCCTTTCTACACGTGTCTATGTCTAAAGAATCCGCCATCATATCAACAACAGGTGCATTACAGTGTCGATGTATGATTTCAATGCAAGTGTGTTTCCAAGCACGAAAAGACACGCTGTTTGGGGTACTTGGGTGCCACCGCAAAACCCTGCTGTTTCGTCCATCTCCTGACAATGCTGGGATCTATCGCGCATTTGAGATCACAGTTCGGCAGCGAGTGTGATACGACATACAATCTGTGATTATGCCATCTACGCCAAATTGAACCAACTTGTCGACATTGTCTAGACTATTCAGCTGTAAAGTGCGCTCAGTCAGTTTGGAATGGTATCATAGATTCGATCCATTAAACTGACTGTCCATGGCTTGACACTCATGCCGAGCGCATGTGCTTCCCAGACCATGGCTTGTGTAGTGAAATCAAGATCGTCCCCAAGAGTGACAGACGAAGGGATGAGGCAGGTTCCGCACGGCGAGAAAATGTCCGCGTGGATAGCACGTGCAGCCTGGACTATCTTTTGACCGGGGGATGGTCCAGGGAAACTGTCAAGGTGTAAACCACCAAGCCACGGGCTGGTGCTATTGTCTGGCATGAAAGCAGTCCCACTGGTTCTAGGTAAGCGCACTAAAAAACCGTGCAATAAACACACTTACTCGTCGACCAACGCAGATGTAGGGATGAGAGGGTCAAGTTCCTGTTGGATCTCAGAGCTCAAGGCGTAGAGTTGATCCGAAAGAGGTCGTTACCTTCATTGCAATTAGGGTTCTCCAATCGAAACTTTGATACTGAAACCCAGTGTAGGGAGAGATTTGGTCGTATTATGACATCACTCACCGTGATTGAACGATAATAAGGACTATTGGAGAAGATTGCATGCTGTTTCTGAACAAAATCCTCAACTCTCGCGGCGTGATCAGGGTGCTCGGGGTCAATCTTTGATTCTATATTCCACATGATCTGATGCGAGGGATCTGCACACTCTACAAAGTCAAAGACTTCCTGGAGTGTTGGTATACGGGCCCCGGGATAGAGGAGTTGTTGAGCTTGTGGTAGGTTAACACCAGTAGATCCGGAGGGTAAAGGACTCATACGAAAGTCAGCTTGTCGCTTTGATCCACAATCGAGCGTCTTGATCTGGGCTAGTGTCAAATTCGCAATGAATTTTCCAACATACGGATATGCAGGGTCGTCGGGGAACTTGCGCGCACGGATGAGAAGATAAAGTACAAAGATGCCCCTGCGACTTACGACAGGATGGGTATCTACGCACTTTTCTGCTATTATCTGGTTGTCATGCCATGCAACGACTTGGCCATCCTGCATTGTTGAGGTTCCTGAAAGGCGGATGTGGCAAGGGTACTGACCAATGTGATGCCATTGTCCAGCTCCAGAGTCGTTGCGCCGTCAATGAGTCCCCTGTCTTCGGCATGAATGACCAGTACAAGGAGCAGCACACTTGCGAGCCCACCATGCAAAGCTCGGTAATGTATTTTCAACCGTATTACCTCTGCCACCTCGATGGGCCTATTGGCGTGTTGGGAAATGATTGACAGGGTGCGAATGAGAGTGCGTACCTGTACATCATAAGGTTTATTGTTTGATAGAAATGCCTGTCGCGCGGGGGAAGCATGCACAGTAGACAGATGCAGAGCGACAGATATTAGGTATGCAGGAGCAAGCATGGGAGTCTGTCAGCAGAGAGACCCCGCACGGATAGAAGAAATACGAGCGCATCGCCATAACAATCTTATTGGGCGGCAAGGTTGGACCACTGTCAAGACGAACGTTCTTCGCCTGGACTAGCGGATATTTTTCCATGTACGAAACAAATTACTTGATTTGGCACGTCCCGGAGTCGAACGTGCAAGATCTTTACGGTAAACCAGTGTAACAAGCCGGGGAACACGGGGGTCAATAAAGCAAGGATACAATTCATCTAGAGTGTGAAACCATCAGACCGGGTTGACGCTCTGTACCTGTATTGGATTCGGCCGAACAAGGCAGGTTCAGGGACGGGTTGGAAGAAACCGCAGATCACTAACCAAACGGATTAGTGCATCATTGGCTAGGATGCACTGGATGTGGCCCGCAGGTGGACAGCGCTAGCGACCATCGTGATCGTCTGACAGGTTAGTGACGTTTGCTAGTCCGAGGTTCTTGAAATCATCGCGTTCCATGAGTCCCCTGCAACGTCGTATGGCTTGCCAGGGGTCTAGAGAGAGAACAGGAGGCTCACTTGGACATGCGACACTCGAGATACTGTTTGCTGGATGCTCTGCACGGTGTGGAGGTACCGGCGTTCTTTTTGAGACAGGCCATGTACTGAATCATTTTGTCTCTGCATTCGCCTGGGCCAATGTCAGCTCGACCTCGATGAACAAGACCAACGTTTACCGTCGTGGTCGAGTGGGAATGAGCCACGATCAGGCGGGGTCGGCTGGAAACCGACAGCGATAGAGGGTGGTCGTCCGAACGACATGATGGACGTGGGAACGATAGCTCGTACGTTTAGGAACATACTGCAAGTACAAATCACATCCACTCAACGCGCCTTTTCCTTTTCCTTTCCCTTTTCCCTACGATGTGCACCCGACTCTGACTCTGATCCGTCCTTTCCGTCGTCGTCCTGTCGGTTCGCGGGCGGCGATGGCGCGACGTTCGGGGCAGCCAAGTTCCGCCCTTTGAGGACGACGATCTCTTTCAGCCACGTATTCTCTCGCCGGAGGTCTGCAGCCTCGCGCTCAAGTTCTTCTGTCCTTCCGGTCAGGTCTGTCACTGTGCGCTCGAGACTGAGTGTCCTGAGCTTCTTCTTGACCCTAAATCGCGCTGTGCACATCCGTTAACACGACGACGATCCGTCTAGATGGTGGACCCCTCACCCGAGGCAGCCGTGTTCCTGCGCCGCTTGTCTTCAGCGATCGAGACCGCATCCTCGAAACCGTCCGGGTCTTGGGCAGTAGACGCGGTCCCCGCTGCAGAAGCGCTAAGCTGCGAAGAACCTGCGCTCGGCGATACGGCATGTGGAGGAACTAGCATAGGTGGGTTCATGGGGTAATATGAAGATGGACCTGCGATGGGTGCCGTCAGGTGTGGTGGCACGTTGGTGGGTGGCCAGGAATGGCCATAGTGTGGAGGTGGGCTTGCGAGGATTGGATATGGGTACGTTGGAGGACTGTTCTGAGATGCTGATCCTTGCAGGGAAAGGAGGGCATGGATGAGGTAGTTGTATGTCTCTGGAGGGAGGTGCGGGGGAGGTGCGGAGGGCACTGGAAAATACGTGGGGGGTATTTGGGAATTCTGGTGAGCGGTGAGCACTGGAGAGCTGATGGTGAGGATATGCCCTACGCTGGAGTCATCATTCTTGCTCTGCTGGTCGTCGCGGCGGTCCATGTCGTCTTGCAGCACAGAATAGACCTCTCCTCGTCGGGCATGACCACCAGACAGCCATCTCTAAAGTGTTGTCCATATCGACAGACCATTTCGCAATCCAGTCCCATAATGACGGAAATGAGTTATGTAATCCACAGTACTGCTCCTCCTCCTCCTCGTACCTATGGCATGTATTCGCTGTCGTATTTTACTCAGATCTGACCGAACAACAGCTGATCAGAATCAGATCAAAGGACGGCAACTTTCGTTTCCAAGTGTCGCCAACGGACGACATTCGTCTGCTTGTCCACAATGCAGGTCTTGTCCTGTGCACTCCTTTACTACACCTAATCCCTTGCTCTCCAGATCATCCAGACTGCCAGCAAGGATGCCAATCCGGCATCCATCACCATCTCGAATCAGCCTCGAGGAAACGAGACCCCAGTCACACAGCTCACCGGTCGTAATTTACAGTCGCTCGGCTTGAAGTATGGGCTCATATTTCCACATATGCCCCTGCTCACCATCGACCCAGACATGGCGATCTCATCTTTGTCAACTACAATAACCTGGCCCCATCTACCATTCCCGTTCCCGTTCCCTCTCCAAACGGTCCGTCACTCTCAAAGAATATCAATATTTGGGAGAACGTGCATGAGGACCCAGTCGATCTCTATTGGCGATCACAGGACGGAAAGATCCCCCGTAGCCGCGACTCCCGCTTTTGCAAGCACGCGTCCAATGGCATGTGTGATTATTGCATGCCACTGGAACCCTATGACGCGGCCTACCAGGCTGAGCACAGCATAAAGCATTTGTCATACCATGCGTATCTTCGAAAGACAACTCCAAAGTCATCCACTTCTGCCGTTCAGGCCCTTCCCCCACTTTCCCCCACTTCCTACAAGGTCAAGGTACCATGCCCGTCAGGTAATCACCCTTCGTGGCCAGCAGGAATATGTACTGCCTGTCAACCATCTGCGATCACTTTACAGTCCCAACCATTCCGGATGGTGGACCACTTGGAATTCGCAACACAGTCTATCGTTGAACGGTTCCTTCAAGCCTGGAGATCAACCGGACTTCAGCGTTTTGGCTGGCTCATAGGGCGCTATGAGCCCTATAATGAGGTCCCAATGGGCATCAAAGCTGTGGTAGAAGCAATTCATGAACCTACCCAGGAGGGCGAACTCGATGGTCTGACTCTGGGTATTCCATGGGAAGACGAACAACGTATCAGGGAATTAGCTAAAACTGCATCGACTCCTCTGTCAATTGTTGGTTACATCTTTACGGATCTGGACCCAACTCCAGACGATCGCACCAGGAATGTCTACAAGCGACACGCCCAGTCGTATTTCGTTTCTTCACTCGAGGTCATATTCGCTGCCACAGTTCAGAATGTTAACCCCACCCCTTCTCGATCATCATCGAGTGGCGTGTTTGGCTCTCGCATGGTTACAGCTATTCTTACCGCGACAGAGGACGGTCAAGTTGACATTTCTGCTTATCAAGTTTCCGAGCAAGCTTGCGCCATGGTTGCAGCCGACATGATAGAAGCCAGCGTGGAACCCGGCATCGTCCGAGTGAAAGAAGATGATCGTGACCAAGACTCTGCACGTTACGTTCCCGATGTGTTTTATCGGTACAAAAACGAATACGGTCTTGAAGTGAAGAAGAGTGCCAAACCTTGTTTTCCAGTGGAGTATCTTCTCGTCAATGTAAGTGCAATCCGCCCTGTGCTTCACGGGAATTATGAGACCGTCGACAGGTCAGCCACGGTTTTCCCCAAGAACCCAACCCGATGTTCCAATCGACCGAGTTCGCTATTGAAAATCGTCCTGGACTCGAAGATCAGCAGGTCGAGAAGATTCTCAAGTCGCTCCATAACCTGGGAATCCCGTCTCAAGAGGGCACGTTCAATGCGACCAAACGTGTTGAGGTCGCGAGATGGCTTAGTGATTGGCACTTGATAGCATTCCTCGAAACCACCCAGTTACTCTCACCAGTACGGTTTCCCATTGTTCCGTGACTCGCATTTTGAGTTGACCCCAACTGCGCAGGGCGACATGAAGATACTCGTGCAGACAGCTACTTCTCACAGATTGCTGGAAGACCCCAGCGTGCTAGACGCCTTTTTGAAGACAGACGGGTGGCAGACTCTAATAACCTTTGCACGCGAAAGCGCACGTGAGCTTTTCGTGTCTCATGATATTACCTCTCAATGTAAACATTCGTGCAATAGCCGCTCGTCCAGTGTCGTCAGCTCCACCAGACCTGGTACATCATAATGATGAAATCCCCCAAGAAATCTTCGACCAAATTGCCGCGGAAGAGGCGGCTCGGAGTGAAGGAGGGAGCAAGTCTCGAGTCAAGATTTGCCCTCATTGCACATTCGAAAATGTAGGTGGAGGTCATGACTGTGATGTCTGCGGGTTGCCACTGGGCTAAGTTGTACGCATACACGATGTTACTCGTGTCGCTGGTGGGAAAATAGAATGGACCAAGCTTTTGTACGGTATCGCTTGTACATCATGCATCAGCGTCAGCGCCGATCGTCAATACAGAACTTATGATTGAAGTTATTAACCGAGACAGAATAAACCGACACTTGTGTGACAAAACGTTTTGATTCAAACACAACATCCTATATGAACGGGGGAGGCATATCAAGGAGGAAATGGTGCTCAATGAGGGGTCCAATGCCTGAAGGTATCGATAATCAAAAAGAGGGCTCAGGCCAAAATCCACCATCCGGCGAGCAAGAGGCCAAAGAGGCCACCGACGGCGCGAAGGACAATGACGACCACAAGGGCCTTGCGCACGGCAGCATAAAAATTGTTCAATGCAGTTCCAGACCAGTTAAGGCTATGTAAATCAGTCAGTATGCGTAATGTAACGCACAAGGAATGGTTACCGTCGATCATTTGAACCGCCCTCGCGAATGCTACTTTCCCAACCACGTACAACTTCACGGTAGCGTTTTCCAAAGACCCTATATGCTGTTATGAGCAGACTAACAAGTCAAATGGCAGGGCAGGCTTACCAGATCCAAAAGTTGACGTCCGGGTATGAGAACCGGGGAAATACACTGGCCAGGCTGGGAGCAACGGCATCAACGCGCATACCTTCACTACCGACAGGACGGAAGGGCAGTTGCAGGTTATGTGCGTGTTGTGAATGCAGTGATTCGGGTACCATATTTGCCAACAGGTCCAGTGTCATGCCAAGTGAGAGACCCCACAGCTTAAGCTGATGGTGTGCAGATGGTTTCTTTCGTTTCCCGGGGGATGCCTTGTCGGAAACGATCCCCTTTTCAAGAACATCCTGTGTCGATGCGGTGTAGGGAGCGGTAGGGAGCGGTGCTGATCCGATGGGGACATCAAGGAGAATGGCGGGGAACTGCATGGTCCCGATAAGAACGCGGACCAAAAGTTTTAGGACGGCAGCGTGACGGGGGGTCAACCTAGAGGCTGCATCTACGGATACACTAGACCACTTTCCTCTCGAACTAACAGGTCCGACAGATTGTGGTAACACGGTGCCGACGAGCATGTCGAGGGGTGTCCAGTGGATGTGGGTGCCCCCTGCAGGTTCGATTGAGAGGGCACGTGGAGTGAGCTGCAAGAAGACAAAGGGGGAAAGTATCATAAGTAATCGTTTCCCCAGGGAAGTGGTGATTTCCCGGTCATCAAGCTGTCCGATACATGTAAAGTCACGCTCTGCGAGATCCAAACCGATTTCCTCCCATGTCTGCCGCATAGCTATGTGTCGGGTGTTGAGACGAGGAGAGGATGGTAAGTGAGGGGATGTACCTGTGTAGAGACCACCTTCGTCGGCTTCCTCCATCCTTCCTCCAGGGAAAGCGAGGTGAGCTTCGGTCCTACTGTTGCGATGAGCGCCGCCCTCGGCCGACAAGGTGTTGAGACCGTCCGAGGACGAACCGGCGTCTCTCTGCAGAAAAAGTATTTCTGGGCGGGCGGCGTGGTCCCTGACCCAGTCGAGATCAAAGAACTGGTTGAGTGTCGGAATGGGTGCATCGGATGGAGGCGGCGCCGTTGGGGAAGGTACGATGCGAATGACGATGGCGACGGCAGCACGACGAGGTTCTAGAAGTAGATTTAATACAGGGCCGAGAAGGAGAGGAGAGACGCACGCGTTGCCGGCGATGCGATGATGCGCGGGGGTGTCGTGCGGATGCGCTGGAGGGCACGCGACACAAGCGGAATGATCCTGTCCTGTTTTTCTGAGGGTGGGGGATGAGCAGGACAAGGAGGGAACAGAAAAGGACTGACCCCGCGACATGTCCGTACAATGGCGCGCACTCTGAGCTCGGTGTCGACACGACGCTTGTGTGCGACGACGACCATGGCGTTGGGGTGTGGACCCGGGACACCAGTGTGGGACATCTGCCACCCTGTTCCGCTATTCCCATCCCGATTTTCGCTGGCGTTAGAGCGCTGTTAACCGTCTCTTATGTCCAGCAGGCAGCTGCGTGGACGACCATGCAGCGGGCGTACGGATGAGCAGTGTGACTGAGGGTTGTGTGGTGGGAAAGCCCCCGCCTAAACGGGGTGTGTCTCCCGACCGCAAGGACTGCGAGCTTGGTTCTCCACCCGTTCCAACGTGTTGCATCCACCACTTTCCTTCACACGTCCATTCTATAAAGAACGTCGTTCGTCGCCAGCCCACCCAACGATTCTCTCTCCTCGACCACCACCTCACTCGACATGGGTATGAAATACCGCCGTTATCTCGCCGGCGAGCGCATCTATGGCTGTTCCAAGTGCAGGACCCATCTCGCCACCATCCACTCGATGATATCTCGAGTGAGTGTGTCTGCGCCTCCTCTCTTCTTGCCACTCACTACGCCCAGGCATTCAACGGCCAGCACGGCCGCGCCTATCTCTTTGACGGAGTGTAAGTGCCCATCGTTGTGTCTCAACAACAGCTCAGACCACCAGGCAGCGTCAATGTCGTCGAAGGCGAACCCAATGACCGCCAAATGACAACTGGCAACCACACCGTCCGGGACATTTACTGCGTCAAGTGCGCTACTATCCTAGGATGGAAATACGTGTGTATGCGCTTGTTGCCACTGCAAGCATTCTCATGGCTGCTACTGCAGGATCGAGCATACGAATCCACCCAGAAATACAAGGAGGGAAAGTACATCCTCGAGCGCAATCTCCTCGTCGACGTTCAATAAACGTTGCCCAACACACGGCCACTCCAGTCTACATGGTATATCAACGTCGTCTTGACGGTCAACACTGCTAGAGTGGCGACAAGTCAATATCGACCCTATTCACATCTCCCTTTCTCATCCACCATCGTGACAGCTAATCTGTCATCCTAATTGGGCATGCGTCTCGGCCTTGTCTTTGAGGGTCGCGAAACAGGGACCTGACATCGACCGATGCCCGAACTGTAACATCCGCACACACACACACAAGAGCGTCATTTAATCGGGACTTGCATTCATATCCTCTCTTTCTCTCCCAGTCTCTTTCTTCATTAATTTTTTTGTTCGGGTTGCAACTAACACATTTTGGAGAGTAGAGGTTCCTCGGTGTATCATCTATCTGCGCATAAGCACTTTTATGGAATCAGTAGCGTTTGTATGCATATTTCGTACGGAACCTGTACCTGCACTAAACGGGCGTCGCCGTTGTTTGCCCGTGTTTGGGTGTGATACTGCCGAACCCCAACGGTACTGTATGGCCTTGTAGAACTCCCCAGTGATTTGCAGTATAAATCGACCCAACGGCAGAGTCGGGGACGCGGTGTCAGACACGCTCCTTGCATGGGTCAGTCTCCTCTCCTCCCCGTCCGCCCTGCTCACCGTCCTCCACAGCAACCCTCACCTCCCAGTACGTCTCTTCGCCACTGGCTGGCCCCTCCGCGACGGCCCCGCCAAGGCCTATACCGCGTCGCAATCCCCATTTCGCACCATCCCGCCCTCTCCGCCCCTTTGCCTCCATACCGCAAAACGCGACCGCGAAAGCCGTTAAACTCATCGAACCTCCCCAAAACTTCAAGACGACATTTATCCTCGACCTCACGCAGGGCGAGCTCAGTCGACAAGACTGACCCCTACATGAAGGGGCGTGACGCTGTCTAGACATTTTCCTTGTAGGCTGCGTTTGGTTCTTATTCGATTATTATACGCATCCCTCTCTGTCTCATTAGCATACATGCACACATGTTCCAATATTGGCACTGGGCCGATCATCTTTCCCATATCTATACCTGTTCCGTGCCCTCTTGACACCCTTTTTACATGCCAAGTACTAGTCCATAATAGAGCCTGTTCGTTCACCGTGTCAGCCACTGTGGAACCTGGTCGGCTCGTGCATCAAGGATACCCAGTTTTCTGATTGAATTTACGATGGTAAACACTCGCCCCATCAGTTGAAGGTGGACCTCGGTTCCATGCAACAACCGAAAACGAGGTAAAGGCGTGTTTTGAACTTAACCTTGGCGTGTTTTCTCCACCCGGTCTCACCTGGATCATATAAGAAAACTCGTACTAATCACTCGTTCCTCGCCTCATCTTTCCCGAGACAAACATCGTGCTTTTCTGGACGCGTTCATCGCTGCAGAACCAAATGTTATTCTTATCGTTTTACGCTTTGTTCCGGTGGCAATAAGCTTTGAAGATGTGCAAGCGACGTTTGCGACGTCCAGGGCCAGCCTAGCTTATTGTTGTGCTTGCCTTGATCGGCAAGTCTTGTCATCTGCAAGTGTGGACAACTCAGTTTACGCATGCTCCAAGAGACCTGAGAGGCCTGTGAGCTGCGGAGGAGGATTGAAAACCGTGCGAGGAACGCCGTTTCAAGCGAGTGGAGCGACCACAGAAACCCAGTTGTGGATGAGAACATGGTCGTCGAGAGAAATTACCGGATTTGGGCTGGATTGGGACGAAAAGGCGACGAGTTTGAGCCCATCCATCAGCAAACTGGGTGAATAGAAATACGACGCTTCAAAGGAGCACCGAGTTCTTCATCAACGCCGTCTTCTATCCTCACTGCATTTCCAGCTCATACTGGGCCGTTCTTCGTGCCTTCATTTTTACGACCTTGCACGATTTTGCACGACATATTCTTCCTTTTCTCCCCTTTCTTTTCCCCTCTCCCCCTCTGAACATCCAAGGTCTGCACCTCCATCTTAAGCCCCCTTTGACGCTAAACCCACCCCCAGAATCTCACCCCACACTCCATCCTACTTATCTTTTTTTCTCTCTACACAAGATCCATTTCTGTCAACGAGCTATGGACAGTTGGCGAGTAGCCGTCTTGGGTGATGGTGGTGTCGGCAAAACCGCATTGGCCGTCCAAGTATGCCTTCCTCTCATATTCCGGCACGCGCGCTAATCGATTCCGTTCCAGTTCACCCTAAACTGCTTCGTCGGTGAGTTGACATGACTGATCTCATCCCTAATCCATCGGCTCACTCTTCAATCACAGAGGTAACTCTCCGTTTGCCCACTCCCTACGTTGGTTGATTTCCTTCCCACTCCAGACATATGACCCGACGATAGAAGATGCCTATAGGAAACAACTCATCGTAGACAACAAGATGTGCTTTGTAGAGGTCATTGACACCGCGGGTCAAGGTATGCCGCCACTTGACACTCGATACTCCAGATCTCATCCCTTTTCCAGAGGAGTATGCCACCCTTAGAGACCAATGGGTACGGTTAGTATCCCGCACTACCATTTCCTAACGACTGCTCAGCTCCCGTAGTGAGGGCCAAGGGTTCATACTTGTGTACTCGATCGCTTCGCGTTCGACGTTCGAACGACTCGAAGTTTTCCGACAGTCGATGCTCAAAGTCAAGCGTCAAAAACCAATATTCATGTTGGTCGGCAACAAGTGCGATAAGACCTACGAGCGCGAGGTATCACGCGAAGAGGGCATCGCACTTGCACGAACATTCGGATGTGAGTTCATGGAAACGTCGGCCAGGACCGCGTACAACGTCGAGCTACTTTTTACGAATCTCGTTCGTGCGCTACGACAGACGAAACGGTTGGACGCTGGTGGTTCGAATGGCAAGCAAGGTGATAAGCCGCCCAAGGATCCCAAGAAGAAGTGTGTAGTGATGTGATGGACGTTCTTCAGGGTTTTCGGTGTTTAGATTTTGGCAGTCCCCTTTACCTCTCTGATGATACCTCCGTCACCTTTTGCTCTTCATCTTCATTCACTTTTTGGGAATGCATCCCATTCTTTCTCTTTCTTCCCTCTCCTTGGTTTTCTTTTCGACTTTCCAGGTTGCTGTCCTCTTCTAACCTCGTCACATCATTTCGTCGTCTCACGCTGTGTCATACGTGATTTAGGTCTACGATGTATTTTGCAATGCATGGAAACACCCATCTACACATCCCTTTAGGTGACTTGAGCTCGTTGTGTGGCCACGTCGAACATTTGGTGAGGGTATAAAGAGGGCAATGAAAGCTATGCGAGGTCCTTGCTGTCCCCCATGCTCCACGACTTTGAGTTCTATCCACCCCAAGCACCCGACTTTCGAGTGTGGTCCATTCCTGACCAAGAGGAATTCAACGTGCACAAGAGGGCACTTCAGACATCTCAAGTCTTTCGTTCGCCCTCGAATTTTTATCTCTCCAACGCAACTGACTCGACACGATATTTACAGAGAACATGTTCCTGTGTTGTGATCACTTGGTCAACACAGATACCAAGCTGCTAGAGTTGGACGAATCCAGTGCAACACTTCGTCTGTTACTCAGACTTTTGCACTATCCACCACCACCGCCTTCTCTGTCCCCTTTTGCTCGACAGAGACGGCGGATGGGAATGCCGGTTTCTTTATACCAAGGAGCGCTCATCCCGTTTCCACTACTCCGGCATATGCTTCAATTGGCTGACAAATACGATCTCTCGGAACCTCTCCAACGCACCTTGCACTCACATTTATTCGCCAATGCTTCCATTCTTCCGCTCGCAGTCTACGCGTACGCTACGCGCAACTGTTTCGATGATGTTGCGGCTGAGGCGACTGCATACCTCTTGCATCCACCACTTTCTACATATTCCAAGAATGAAATCGCACTCTTACCTTCCGTTTCCGCATACCATGACCTGGTTCGACTGCACAGCTACAGGATCCAACAGTTGAAGACGGTTCTTTTGCGGGAAGACATCTTTCCTTTTGGATACGGTGTATGTGTCACTCACCGTGAAAATACACTGCGCGTGTGGAATGATGCGCGGATATCGTTGGCAACCCGACTGGACGCAGGTAGGACCCCGTTCGGTGACGGCTATCAATTGGAAGAAATTGATCGTATTCAACCAGCTACGGACCTAGCGGCCGAGATGAGTGTGCTTCTGGAACAGTTTGATTATTGCAAATCTTGCCACAAGGCGTGTTTGGCGGCCATCGAAATGCTCGAGGTAAAAAGGCTCTTTACCAAGCACGCAAAAAAGTGTGCTCACAAACCACCAAGTATAAGTGCAGTCGAATTCCAAGAACCATTGACTATGTGCCACGACATGAGGGGTAACTAGGGAATGAAGGGAATGACGTTCTACCTGGAAATAAATACACATGTGTATACCCAAGAGTAGAAATACATACCTTGTAACACTACGTGTTGTGCCAGAGAAGCGTTCTAAGGTCTTTCCATTGCTCCGAGTCACGGTATAAGTAGGTCATAGAGTTGAACATGCCAGGTTGGATACTCTGGCCCCGATGCTTGAAGAGCCACATCACAGCGCCCCATGCCAGCGCCGCGAACGCTGAAAAGTACCGAGAATCTGGTGGGATAGGACGAACGGAAGTGGACCCGTCCACTGCCGAGGGCACCTTTGAATAAAATGTCCCTGCACGCGGCAAAAATGACGATATTACTCTCGACACCACGTAGAGGACGATCTTGGGGGAAAAGAAATCAGCATGTTGACGGTGCATGTATAGGTACGAAACATACCTGTTCATTCACAGCGGTTCTGTCCCCAAAAACGACATATCCCCCAATCAACCCGGCGATAAACGTATCTGCGCTGCGTTCCTTGCCGCCGTTCACCTTTCGCTGGAGCAAGAGAATAATCTTGTACAGTGAGACAAACTTTGCGAGGTTGAGAGCATGCTGTTTCGTTGCTTTAAAGATAAAACGGCACCGTGCCTTCCAACTAACCCGTGAAAATTAGCAGATATTGTAGCCAATGCATGAACGTGCATACTCTCCACGTCCAAAGAGTACTGCCATGACGAGCGCATGCGGGAACCTGACCTTGACGCCATACACGAACCCATTTCTCGCACCCTTGACGATCGCGAGGTAATCATGAAAAGAAGGATTGAGCAGCAAGGTGTTGAGATCTAGCATGGTGAGTGAACGAGATGAGACCAAAGCGTGGCGAAACAACCTTAGCCTTAGGACCGGATACACGGCAGGACTGTTTCGACCGGTGCAATATCAATCACATGGTCTCATTGGTTACAACAAGCAACGGTGGGGACTCGTCGTATCTGGCAAGAGGCAAGACTTCACTACCTAAAGAATTTCATACTTGTGCGACCACCAATGCTATGACACTACAGAAATCATGACTGAAAGTAGTCATCTTTGAAGGTGAATTGTGATAGTGTTGTCCATTCAAGCTGAAACAATCAATGGATGATTGCAGGATAAACAAAGAAAGACTTACCCCATCTTTATCGAATGGTATAGCATCCTCAGAGGTGGCTCTGATGACCACAAATCTCCTATAGCTATCCATAAATACTGGTTGAATCTGGGCATTTAAAAGATCTTGAGTGATCTCTTTGTTTGTGATGGTGATTAGTTGGTTGGCTGTCATGCCTGAGGTGGCATATTGGCTCTTTAGTGCCTCAAGATGATCTTTCAATGCTGGTTGAGAAGGCCAGGCTATTTGACTGGGTTGTCCCCTTCTAGGCATTCTCATTACAGACATTAATCCAAGATCAATGAAGTCTGAAATAGGGCCCAAGTATGATTCACTACAAAGTTGTTGAGTGGTGTTCAACATATTGTAGGTATTTAGACTTACATAGAGGTGTCTATGTTCCCATCACTGAATAACAGGTGGCTAGCAGCCAGTGCCTCAGGGATTAAATAACAATCCCAAAGTGGATGCTCTATGACTTGAGATATGAACTGCTGACAACCAGCAAAATCTTTTGCAAGCACAGAGGAAGTAAAGGTTATAATACCCCCTAGTAGACATTTTGGATTAAGATGCAAAAAATGTTAAATAAACCTCTCATACCTAGGGGATAGATCTCCTGAACTATCCATCTTTCACAAGTCTTGTTAGCAGAATAGCCATATGTCCAAAACTGGACTTCAGGAGAGTTGAGCCTTTTTGAGACCAAGGATGGCATGGTGTGTAACATCTCCAAGTGTGCATTGGATATAAAGACAACCCTTACATCTTCTTCAACATTGACTGATGCAGCTTTTGTTGACTTAAGAATGCTTTGAAGCAGAATAGTATCCAAGCCTGGTGATACCTGATCAGGTTTGGGCCAAATACCATATGGTCTGCTTGTGGGGGAGCTAGTGAAGAAGTCTAGAAGTGCTTTTGGAAAACACAACAGAGAGATTGCCTGATATAACATGGTTTCCTGAGAAAGATCACAAAACAAATTTTGTGAATGATGCAAAGACTTTTGCACAGTCTCAATGGATCTCCATCCAACAGCTTTGGTGGATCCCATGTTGGACACTAGTAATGGCAGAAGCACAACCAGAAGAGATGTTCCAGATAACAGATGTTCTGGTACTTGTAACACCTTGGTAAGTCCTTTTTGTGCTGTTGGAAAGACAACAAGCACTGCTGCCTCAGTGTCTTCATGAAACAGTAGAATCACTGCAGCCTATAAAGTGGAATAAGCATCATAGAAAACAAAGAATGCTTCAAAAATGCATACCAGTCCTTCATTTGCCAGATGATTCCCCAAGCCATCAAGAATCACCTCTTCACTGGACTCATTTGACTCAAGCCTACCAAAGTACTGGGGTCTTCCACATGCTCGAAGAAGGGGTGAAAGATCCATAATTGGATATAGCCTTGAGATCTGAAGAGAACTTAGATTTGATAGTAGAAGATTGATATGGGAGCTATTGCTCATGCCACCAGGATCTGCAATAGTAACAGCACAGAGAAGCTCTGCTTCACTTTCAGCAGTGCTTATAACCAGATCACCAGACCATCTCCATTTTTTGGGTATTCTGGAAACAAGGTTAGTGGCAGGGTATTGTTTACCATCAAACATACTTTGATATGATAGGTGACTTGAGCAGCTCGGTTGTCGACTGTTCTGGCTGCCCAACTACATCCATCGCTCTTGATCCATCAAAATACTTGATTTTAGCAAGTAGGTCTCAGTTAGCCAAGGAACTACTCACAAAGGAGCACTAAGCCTGGACATAGGAGTTTAAGCCTTAGTCAGAAAACGGAGTAACACAAGGCTTACGCAGGGATATTAACGGTCCGCAGAAACTCCTCTGCATCAATGTCTTCCTGGGACTTTTGTGGTATGGGAACACTGAATGTTTCAGGGCTGCTATATCCTTTCAGTTTGACACCATCTCCATTTTGTGAACTACGTACATTTGAATTTGCGGCCCAGGATCATCCAAGATTAGATCAAATGAATCAGCGGGGTGGTCGATATCCATTGGCGGAGGGGAAACCGTTTCTACGTCATCGATGATATTTGTGGGCTGAGCGAGAGGTGATATAGGAGTTGGTGCAGTTGTGCTCGACGTTGTGGTGTCTGTCGTTTGGGTGCTAGGAAGAACAGGCGCTTTATTCTTCTTGAATGAAAGTGATGACAACGACTTAGGTCTGGGTGGAAGTAACTTGGGACCAGTGGGAGGTGGCGGAATTCCAGCAGCTATACGTTGCTTGGTAGACAACAAGCTTCCAGCTTCGACGCTCTTGGAGGGTAGATCCATGGACTTTACCAGAGGATTGGTCCTTTGGTCCTGATGAGTGCGCACGACCGGCGCTTTGGGAGGTGCAGTGGGTAATGAACTACTATTCGCTGTCGACGTTTCTTGTCGTTTGGCCTGGACCAGCACCTATTCAACGTAAGGCATGTACGAGGTCATAAGAAAACAGTTACCTTGGGGAGTTCGGTTGCAGGTGCCGTTGGGCGAGCAGCCGCACGCTTGTGCGACAGACCGTCAGACTCGGAATCGGACTGAGGAAGGTGGAAGTTGTTAAAGGGGATAAACAAGAGAGGGAGCGCGAAAGAGCGTACTTCTGAGTCAACGATGCGCGCCTTTTTGATAGGTTTCGTCTTAATGGATGTCTTTGCTGAATATTCTTCATCGGAACTCTGAGAGTCATCCATAGTACTTTCTGATACGCTTGAATCCGACTGTTGTCTTTCCTGAACACCCGTTTAGCCAATGGTTCTGATGTGGTTTGGTTTACAATGTCTTGCCTTTGTTGCCTTGCCCGACTTCCGCCGTGAGGGTTTGACAAACGTCTCTGCAAAAAACTGCTTCTCCTTATCTGTGAAAGTTCAAGGGCACGCTCGAGATAGTGCAACGAAGCACGGACTGATCCAGTTCTCTTCAGCTGCTACCTCATAACCAACAGGATAGTCTTTATCATCCGTACCGACGTGTTTCCAGAAGCTCGCTAGTAGCCGATTACACTGTTTCACATTGTTCGAAGGCTCCCAACTACAAAGACTGAGTGTCACAAGAAGATACGCGTTATGAAACACGCACCTGTCCGCGTCCGAATCGTATCCAGCCCACTGTGCAGAGTGAGCAAAAAGCGCGATCGACAAGAAATAGTACTAATCACTTTTACAAGATACTCCTGGTGTGATTCATCGGCATTGAAGAACATCATTAGAACGAGCCACTCACCCAATCACCGTCCTCACTGACGCGTGCTTTGGTAATAACCTCTGGGAGTTTCTTTCTAGCCACAGGGGTTATCTGCATAGAATCGAATGCTTACCAACGTGGTATACCTCCTCTACTTTGGCTTTTTTCTTTCGCGGCATACTTTCGATATCAGTGCGGTGGTGAGGAAAGAGTACTTGCAATATTTGATGATGATTGGCTGACACGTGATCCCTCTTGCGCGTACGCGCCCGTCAAAGTTGGCGACGAACACTCCAGCATGACACTGAAAGCAAAGACGAAGCAAGAAGAGGCCCTTCAGTTTCTCGACGACCTTGATAATCTACAACCCACCGCTGCCTCCCCCAGCTATCGCCAGACCCCGCCTTCACATGGGCATGCAAACGAGGGGGATCCCGCCGAAGTCCTCGCTTTCATCGATGAAATCACCCAGAAGAGCTCAGAACCTACCCGCACGACAGCACCGCCGATAGATCGTCCTATCTCGCGCGCTGGAACACCTTCTCTGCGCAAGGGCACGGAGCGCGTCAGGGTTGGTGTGCATCCGTCATCTTCCACATCATCATTGTCTGGGAAGCCAGAGACATCTACTGGGCCAACCTCTGCTGCCATGACCGAGGTGGCAACTGCTGCGTCCACTGCTTCGTCCTGGGGGTGGTCGAACGTATGGAGCACTGCCTCGGCTGCATATCAGCAAGCTAGATCTGTCGTTGATGAACAAGTGAAGAACCTGCCAAAGAATGAACAAGTCAGCAGATGGGGGGAAGGCGTCCTCGAGTATGCAAAGACAGCCCAGCTAGATAAACTCGGTATGTGATGACGATGGTGGTTTACAGCAGTGTCTTAATGTCCTTCAGGCCAGGACTTTAAGAGAGTCGGACTGTCTACCCTGAATGACATATTGAATGTCGTTGCTCCACCCATTTCGGAGCATGAAGTTATTCAAGTCTGGCTTAGCCATGACATGCGGGGATACGACGGAATCGAGACTCTCGTGTATCGTTCACTTTCGCGAGTAAGCCAATCACCTACCCTTTTATCTCACCGCCCAACGCATTGCATAGATCATGGAGCAAGTCGAAGGTGGTGACCTCATAGTCAACCGCGGTGAAGAATCCAGACCCAGGGACTCGCCGGATGCAGCTCGAGAACTCAACACCGTCGATGGCTACGAGGCTGCGTTGAGACTTGCTCAGGTATTCTACTAGTGCCCCGAGGAACTTGCTTTTTTATCATGCTTTGCAGGCCAATTTGGATGAACTGATCAAGAAGCAGATCAAGGCTCCTAAAAAGGAGTCGTCGGTCGATAATCCAGTCATTTACTCCTCAATTTATCTCCGAGTTCAGCCTTTCATGCGATCGTATTCGCTTCCTCAACTTGATCATGCGTCCTCCGACACGACAAGCTCTTATTTACAATTTATCTTACACCTAGTTGACCCAGGGCATCAACTAGCGCGCACGACCGTGACACAAGCAATTCCCTCTGGATGGCTGGAACTCTGGGATCAGTACGACTGGGTTGAAGATCTCATTGCGGAATCGTTGAGGGTCGCTGTTGAGGTTATCGGACAAGACTACCTTTCATCCAGAATGGGATGGGGGAAGAGAGATGCCCAAAGGGACGACAATGCACCCAGATCTAGCACGGAAACGACATGAGAATGCCCAGACAATGCAACGGATCTGGCCATGTCATACTCTTGTCATGCGAGGAATGGATGTCGACCAGTGTATTGATATCTAACAACGGGTAACAACATTCTACTTTTTTGGTGGTTCATCTGGCTTTGGGGGAGGAACGGGTTTGAGATCTGCAGGTCTGATTGGCTCTGTACCACTTCCAACCTGCTCCCAAGGTGAGAGCGACTCGAAATTCCTGGGAAAGAGTGGGATAAGAAGAGCAGGTGGCACAAGCGGCGATGACTCACCGGAACGCCTGTGTGAGCTGTAACGGCTCGTAGACAACACGCTTCCGCTCTTCATCGTAACGGACTTCTGTGTAGCCCTGACCAACGTTTTATCATCAAAAATCACCAGGGCAAGATCAGACGTACTGTCAAGGGGAAATCTTTACGCAAGGGATGTCCTTCAAAGCCTGCACGAATGAGTTGGGTTTGGAAAAAAAGAGCAAGGGATATCACCAACCGTAATCCGTCAATATGCGGCGCCTAGGAACACGGTGAATGGGGAGTGAGATGCACGCGTGACAGGCTTACAGGTCTGGATGGCCAGAAAAGAATACGCCAAACATGTCCCACACTTCCCTCTCGTACCAGTCAGCACCACGGAAGACAGAGACAACACTTGGTACAGGGTCTGCTTCCCCGGCGAATGTCTTTACGCGAATCCGACCAGCGTGTTTGACACTGAGCAAGTTGTACACAACCTCGAAACGTTTCTCTCTCTCCGGGAAATCTACGGCGGTGATGTCGACGATACTCTTGAACTGACACTGTGAGTGGTCCCGCAAGAAGGTGAGGACAGGGACGATTGCGGAGGGTGCGACATGAAGGATGAGCTCGTCCTTGAGAAGTGAAAATTGTTGGATGAACTTTGGGAGACACTGGGTCAAATACGAGCCATAAGAGTGCAGAGACTCTGTGGTCTTTGCACACTTTGTCGCTGTTGGATTAGGAGAGGTAGGCTCAGTGAACGGAGAGACCGAAGCTGGGGGTGGATGAGCACACGTCGAGAATCGGAAGGTGATGGGTACCTCTGTGTGAGACGGAGGAGTGAATGCAGCGCTGCAGGACCACGCCAGACGAGCAGGGGCGGGCACGAGCGTGTCTGAGGATGCCAGGTGTGCAGATACGCGCACGCAGGGACATTGTCAGTAGTAGGATAGGCTGGTCGGAGTAGGAAATTCCTACAAGTTGACCATGTCCAACGACCAGATGTTTGATTCACTTCCGTACTACGACAATGATCTCGAACAACACCCCATCTTGAAAGAAAAGGTCGAGAGGGAGCTGGCGCACGAGGCCAAGCCACCACAGACGATGCATCCCCTTGTCCCTCCTGCACCCAAGTTGTTCCAGGTCGGTGATGAACGGTCTCGGTTTCGCGAAGCTCATGGTTGCACACGACAGAATAATCCTCTGCTAGCAGCGGAACTCGCTCGCGTGGAGGCGCACCAACCGTTGCCTGCGCTAGACACACTAAGGTACCAGCTACCTGCACCGACCTCGACGCCTGGGACTGATCAAGAGTGGCGAGAAGCACTGCAGAATGCACACGTTCAGCTTGAGCATCAGCGATTACGGTCTGTCCTGAACGTGCGCGAATGGACATGCGCGGATTTACCTGGGGGTTGTTAGGCATACGAATCTCGCCTTGCTGCAAACATATGGGCAGAATGCGTGGCGGATCAACAACTATTTATTGGAGGAGATGGCGAAACAGTCTGAGACGGCGGTAGAGGAGATGCGACAGCGCACGACAGAGGTGAACCGAGAGCGAAAGAATGCGCAGGTGAGGTCCTATGAATGCAAGTATGCTGTGTCGCTGATTGGGCCAGACGCGGTACGGAGCACAACTGACGACGCTGGAGACCAAGTGGACAGAGCTGTTGTCGAGTATCCTGCAGATTGAGATGGCAAATGTTGCGCTGGAGGGGGAACTGGGACGACTGGGGAGGCAGGAGGAGGAGATGGCAGGGATGTAGACAGGTGTTGTTGATTACCCAAAAAGGAGCAGCGAATTCATCAGCTGCAGCGAGGACAAAACCCGTCTAGCGCGTTGCCCAGCGTTTCATTTCGAAAGGTGAGCCATTTCGTCGTCGTCGTCGTCGTCGCCGACACGGCCAAAGTTGTATGCCACAGCGAGCGGGGCGCGTACATGGCCAGCGAGAAAGCAGAACGAGCATCGTCCGAATCGTCGCTCGAGGGACATGCCAGCCGTGCACCGTCCCCGAGAACACACTTGGACCCGTCACATTCCACACCACCACCACCACCACCGTCTGCCTCTGCGACGTGCTCTCCCTTTGCCATTCCACACCCAAAGCGATTCAACGCGGTCAACATCAACAAGAAGTTCCTCCAAAAGAACTCGTCTTCTGCAGCAGTCGCCATCGTCGCCAGCCTCACCACCGCAGCCAAGACAGGTTCACCAGCCCGTATGTTTCTTGTATCTCGCCCTCTGTCTTGCTCATGCTTCTCCGCTAGCACGCCCTGTCACCCAGCCATCCTCCTCCCACTCAAAACTAGTGACAGCCAAACTCACCTCAACCGCACAGCTGTCCTCAACAGCCGGTCCAGGTTGGTCCCGCCCTTCCTCTGCCACCCCACCCGTATCCACCACCCCCTCTGGCTCGTCCAACGCACCACCACCCCAGCCACCTGCACCCACACCCGCAGTACCCCAATTCCCTCATGCCGGTAAAGTCATACAGCCCCAGCCACGCAATGCCATCGCATCATCGTCGCCACTCGTCAAGAAGGATTCCCCTACAAAACCTGCCTGGGGAAACCCAAAGTCTCTTTCCATACCCTCTGATAGCACTCCTCTCAGTGATTTCCCCACCGCCGCCGAGGTTGCCCAAGGCTAGTTGCTCACCGACTATTTGTCTACACACGTAACAGCCATCATTCACCAACAGGCCGCACCGTCAAAGTCGAGGAACCAAAAACCGATGAGACTCTTGCACACGGACGAGTACCTCCCCAAGAAGCCGACGCATTCAGGGGAGTACACCTCGATCCAAACGCCCATCACTGGGACGAGGTTCGCAATCACTCTATCCATTGCTACTTTCATTGAATTGTCTCCAGATGGAAGAAGACGATGATGACTTTTTGGACCATGTCATCGAATTCGGTGATGGGCGACAGTACAAGGTAGCACCAACAACTACCGGACAGCTGCCGAAAAGTGCTAGTCCTACGCCTGTGGGTGAAGAAACAACCACTGACCATGTATCAGCGGAGCCTGTCAGCAAAGAAGAGCGGTTTGCAGACGATTTCGATCGTAGCTGGCCTCGTAACAGGCATTCATCTATGGCGCTTCAGAGGGATTTACCCACTCGTTCTTCCCAGCCCATATCCATTTCCCCCACCCCTTCCCAGCTTGGCCATTCTTCAACGGAGGGGTCAAGAGTGCTCTTCAATGAACGTTCAAACAGGCTAGAGCCTTACACCAATCCCAATTTTCCGAACCGACTCGGTTCAGGTCATGGTCCTTCAAGACGAATTGTTCATGGAGAACCCGTTCTTTTATCTGCTGAACCTCGCTTTGGCAAGGACACGTTGCCTCGTAGTCCAGTACATCCTGTCCATTTGTTGCAGAAACCTTCCGAGGGCATGCATGATACTTCGGTACAGTCACCAAGGAGCTACGGGGATTCTGTAGGTAGACGGACTATGGAGCGTGATAATGGTCCACATTCTCCTGGAGGTGACTTTAGTCAGAACAAGGTCAGGCGTAGGGACTCTGGTGGACCATCCGGGCCATTTCACGACCCTCGTGGCATGAGCGAGAAGCGGCATCGTCGCCTCTCTGCTGCCTCTTTTACTAGTTCAATTCCCGACGGCCAACAGCAAGGGTCGTCGCATTCCTCAGATGTTCCCTTCTCCCGGAGATCTCAACCACGAGATTCCCCATTGCAACACCTGTCGGTCCTCCCTGCAAATGCCTCAACACACCCTTCTAGGCTTTCCCAGTTGCCAGCTATATCTCCTACAGATGATACCTCTGATCCACAATTATTGGGTACCTCACCAGTGCTAGATATTGAAGGTGTACACAAGACCGCTATGCATCTATCTGCGGAGCGTGCAAAGCGAAGGCGACAGCTAGAAGAAGAGGAACGCGAAAAGGAGAAAGAACGTGCGAGAAAGAAAGCGGCCGAGCTTGAAGCACGAATGTTGGAAGCGCAGGCAAGCCACTTTCCTACAGAGCACACTACAGTTATCTGAAACGCCATCCCAGAAAATTGCTGCTGTAGAGATCATCCAGGAGGTCATCTCTTCTACAGAGGACTCGAATCAGTCTGTTATTGATTCGGAAAACAACAAGTCTCTTGAAGTCATTGATGCGAACGAACGCGTACCCTCAATGAAACCTGTTGCACGACCACAACATGAAACTAGTCTGACTACTAACTCCGTAGTTGAGCCGCCCCCACCTTCTGAACAAGTTAGTTCATGGCGCAGCAAGACACGCCCAGCTCTTGCGCTCCCTGCGTTTCAAGATCCATCTGTCGTTGCTGACGATAACAATAACCTGGAAGTCATTGACTTTTCTGACCTGGGCAAGTTTGTGGAAGGCGAGCAGAGTTTATTAGCATCGGCGACACCAGCGCCATCGTCTCATTCACTCATGCATTCAGACCATCATTCACTCCCTGTGAGACCAGTCGCCAGTGAGTTCTTCGACGACGTGCCTTCCCATGCCTTTGTCCCTAAAGTCATCCCTTCGCCATCTTCTGAACGTCATACCCTTTCCATCGTCCCGGAAGCCTCTGTTCTCTCGTCAAGTGAGCAGGCCGGGTCCCCTTCCTTTTCAATCTCCACAGCATCTGGTCAAGGAACGAGGGAACACGAATCCCATCGATATTCTGCGATCAACGGTACACATCCTCTTGCGCGAGGCCAGCCGTCTCCAACAATATCTCACCATCGCCTAAGCAAGGGTCCACCACCCTTCCGACAGGTCAGAATGTCGGCCTTGGATGATGTCATGTCCCGTATCAAAGGTGCTTTGGATGATATGCAAATTGATGCGGGAAGGGGGACTTCGTCAAACGAGCCCATCGATTGGCGTGCTAATGCTGCCAAATCGAAAGTCCGGTTACTGGGGCCCACGGTTCCTACTAGGGCCCCGTCGAAAGAAGGCAAATGGTTACCTCCAGCACTGAGACAATCTCAACAAGATTTTGGCCAACAGGCTTTTGGAGCTACTGGCTCAGAACCCCCCTGTTCTCCTCGACCAGTCACTCTTGTTGTGAAGCTGCCTTCCGTTTTCCCGTCCGTTGACACAATTCCAAAACGGCAATTGCGACTGTTTGAAAATTCGTCTAGTCATGTTCGCCTCGACACACTCTCCTGGGACCCACCTCTTGACGGAATGAATAGGCGAGAATTGACAGTAAACGAGATTCTGTTCAGGCGTCCCCCTCTAGGTAAAGGTAACAGACCTAAGTATAGAGTTCAATTACCGAGGGCCACCCGAACACACGCGGCTTCTCTACCCAAGGTTAATCTTCCTTCTGGATCATCTAAAGTCAATATAGCTTCTGGACGCTCGAAGGCGGTCGATGACCTTCCCACATGGCGGAGAGGACCCGTTTCGTCCTCTACATCGCAAAAGCCCGTGCTTTTGGAGGAAACACCGCCTATTTTAGATGTCACGAGCTGTTCTCCGGCTCCAGAACCCGCAGTACTTCCTGCTAAGCCTACTTTGGTATCAGAAGTATGTGCAAAGTCGGAACCTTACCTAGTACGTCAGAAGACACAACCAAAGTTACCAGAAGGATCAGCAGTTGGATTTTATCGTGACCCGGGGTCATCTCGCCAGGACTCCAAGGCTACCGTCAATTTTACGGTAATCAGTGAACTGGAAGAAGCCACGCAGGTTCCTCGACCAGAATCCAGTATGCTCTTGTCCTCGTCGATTATTGAGACTTCACCAGCAGCAGTCGCTTTGGAGTCCAAGGGGACCGCTACGATTGCAAGTCCCAGTATCGATGAAGGAAACTATGACCTCCAACCTCCTGCTCCGAGCTTGATTGCACAAGCAGACAGCAAGGTCTCTGAGGAATCTGTAAGGTTTGATGATTTCGCACCATCATTCATAACTCAATGACTTTTACAGACTGAACGATCGTTGCGTACCCCTGCATCTGCATCTTTCAGTACTCCATGGACAAAGTCTCCATTGAGTTTTTCCAGCAAAGATTCGCCCGCTCGACCACCTGACCCTGAACACCTGAGGGCCGTCTGGTCTCAAACCGCAGACAAGGAGTCCATGTCCGCCGTAAACTCCTTGGAGGGTATTGCCGACGATCTCACTGCATTGCCATTCACCATTCAGGAAGTCAAGTCCGAGGATGGAGAAACGCCACCGCCAACAAGTGCTGCAGTGGCCTCAAAAATATCTCTTCATGATGTAACACGTGCCTTTCAACAAGTTCCACCTTCCTCTAATTTATCCTCCCACCGACCACCACCTTTGTCGCCAACCACTGTCAATGGCCCAAGCACACGTCCGAGCTTGACTTATCCGACCCCTCCCCAACCCCCAACTAATGCCGTACGTCCCCACTTTACTGCATTCCCATCGCCGATGCTCGCCCACTCCCCGAGTCCTACGATGATGTATCCTCCCCCCGTGCCAAGTCCCATACCGCGTCACCCCATGAATGGGCATCCTCAGCTGTATAACCAACCCGTGTGGATGCCTGTGCAGACACCCCAGAACAGTAATGGGGTTCGGCCCGTTCCTTCCCCATATCCTACCCAAATGGTAGCGTACCCTGCACCACCAGTCCATCCCGTCTACGCTTCGGGCCTTTCTCCTCAAAACGTGCCACCATCTGTTTCTGGCTCAGCACCACTACGTCCGCGCGGAATGCCTATGCTCAGCCCAGTCATACACCCTGCTGCGCCAGCGAATGTACCAATGTATAACAGCAGCCCGGTGTTGATGCACCCCACCGCGATGGTCCCTCCTGGTCACCGTCCTCCGTACGTGAATCCCGGACCCCCAGAACGCGGACAAGGTCGCTCAGAGAGCATACCTACTGCTCCTCATATGCAGCAACCACCGCATTCGCAAAACCACATTCCTCCACAACCCATGTACACGCATGTTCCCTTTTCTCGGTGGTGAAGACCTGTGCTTTCCATACATATGTCCAATTTGTTGATATATTGATATTTGTTTCTTTTGAATGCAATTCTATTCCTTTCTCTATCACAGCGAAATAGGATGCACGGGATGGTGGTAATCATTAGAGGATAAACGAGATATTCTATGTAGAATTTTGCTCTATGCGTGCGCCAGCTCGACAGCCTTCTCAGCAGCGGTGTCGAGGTCGTCAAAGGGTATGATTTTGAGTCCGGAATCCTTGATCAGCCTGAAAAGGGTCAATGGTCATGTAGTTGATGATAGTAAAGAATACATACTGCTTTGCTTCCACCTCTTTTGTGCCCTTGAGTCGAACAACCAGTGGAATACTGAGTCCGAGCTCTTTGGTGGCACGGATGACACCCTCAGCAATATAATCACATCTCATAATGCCTCCAAAGATATTGATGAAGATACTCTTGACCTTGGGATCGGTTAAGAGAATTTCGAATGCCTTCTTGACGGTCTCGGGTGTAGCGCCGCTATATAAAATATGAGTGACATCAAACAACATTAAAAGTCGTTCCTCACCCTCCAACATCGAGGAAGTTGGCAGGATTTCCGCCATGAAGAGATAAAACGTCCATGGTAGCCATAGCCAAACCTGCACCGTTGACTAGACAGCCGATGTTGCCGTCAAGTTTGATAAAATTCAAGTTGGCCTTTTGCGCCTCAACTTCGGAAGGCTCTTCTTGGGAAATGTCACGAAGGCCAAAGATGTCTTTCTGTCGGAACTCGGCGTTGTCATCAAAACCAAGTTTGGCATCCATGCTAGAGAAACAGCATTGCAGAAAGGGCACACGGGAATGGAAGCGTAAACAAACCAAAGAACGCGTCCGTCGGTAGTCTCCGCCATGGGGTTGATCTCGATCTGAGTAGCATCCTTGTCCTTGAATAGCTTGTACAAGGTCACAAAGATGTCTGCGGCTTCCTTTTGGGCCGTCGCGTCTTTGAACCCAAGGGTTTTTGCAAGCTCCAAGGCAACAAAAGGATCAAGGCCCTTGTTGGCATCAATCGGGGTGGTGATAATGGATTTGGGGTCCTTTGCAGCCACCTCTTCAATGTTCATGCCACCTTGGCTGGATGCAACCAAGACAGGGCCCTGAGTTACACGGTCATTGAGAACTGCGACGTAATATTCGTGAGCAGGATCTCGTCGCTCGGCAAGCATGACCTAGGGACGATGAGCAGCATAAAGGCGACAGCGAGAATGAAACCGACAGCATTACAGATCCTGCCAGCGGAACCGGTTTGTTTTGTGATCAGGTGTGCACCAATCATCTTGCTGGCAATTTCCCGTGCTTGTTCAGGACTGTCACACAGTGAGCACAGACAAGCTCGACAAAGAGAAAAGGACGGACGTGTCAATGGTGTGTACACCACCCTTGAAACCATTGTCAAAAGCACCCTTGCCTCGACCACCTGCAAGAACCTGAGCCTTGATGACCAGTTTGTTCGTGCCTGCGGATACACCAAAGATGACGCCCACCACCCGGGTCTTTTTCAAACGACGTACTAAAGTTCTGTGCGACCTTGAAAGCCTCGTCGGGGCTCTTTGCGCTGACGCTCTTTGGGGTAGGAATACCGTACTAGACGCGGATGAGCCAAGCGCAAGAAAGGATGGATGGTGCGACATACAGCGTTGAGAAGGTTCACAGACTGGTATTCGTGTATTGATAAAAAGCGGCGCTGGGCTTTTGAGCACACAAACTGTGGCCTTGAGGCCGCCCTTTGAACCGAAGCCAACATGGGGAGAGTCTCGGAGGAGGATGGCTTACATCAGCAGACCCATACCGAAGGACGGCTTGGTTTGGCGCTGTCGAGGACCAGAGCGACGACGACGGTGAACACAGTTCTTCCTGTCTCTCACCACCAACTTTGTTGGCTTTGGAGCATCTCTGGCAGAGCGACATTCCCTGCCTTGAGTTCGGACTGCCCGTCCTTGTGGGCTGTTCGTAATTTGGCTTATGGAACATGTTAGACACGACCAGTTATCTGTCCTCGAGGTCCTCCTCGACGAAAACATGTTGCAAGGCTGGTGTTGAACTATTTATTGCGAGTAGTGTTGTCTGTGTCAGTCATGTCCGAATCGACGAAACCTGCCAACGGCGATCACAATTCACAGCTGTCGCAGCTCCTTTCCGTGTCCTGCACCGTCTTGCAGCAGGCCCTTGACCTGGTCGACAATGTCCTGGCCGATGACAGTCAGCTCACTGTGCAATCTAGATACCTCCCTGGCTCAACCATCGGTAGCTGTCTTCTGCACTCTTCTCTCCCTTTGCTTGATGTTGATGAGACAGGAAAACACCTTCGCCATGCACGCGATCACTTTGTTCTCCTTGCTGATTGTATAGCTGGCAGCCAGCCCTACGTCTTGTCTTATGACATTCGCAGCCGCAACACACCCATGGAGAGTAGCCGCTCCGAAGCTCATGATGCACTGGTCTCCGCGATGACACGCCTAAGAGAGCTCGAAGGATCCCCGTCAATTGAACCGGATCAAGCCATTACTCTGAATGCTGTCACTCCCTTTCGCCATACCTTCAAGACTACCTTTGCCAGAGAGGTAAGCACAAGATCGCCCACCAAACGTCTGGCTCACTCGGCCCTCGTGGAGTTGTGGTTTGCTGCACTACACGCAGTGCATCATTGGTCGATGGTAAGGATATATTTGCCCCGTCCAAGCAGTCAACCCACCCCTTTCATACGATAGATCCGTGTGATTGCAGGAGAAATTGTTCGCTCCATGCCTGCTACACGTTGCCTTTAATACTGACCCTTGCACAGGACATATTTTTACCAGACGATTTCGGGTTCGCTCCTTCCACCTTGGTGTACAGAGGAAGTGATGCTCCACTAGGGAAAGCCAAAATTTGAGGATCCATGTAGATTGTAGTACTACCAGCCATGTTTTTCTCTACCATCGTCTAATCCGAACCGTCAAATGTCGTGTACCCCGCGCACGTGAGTGATCTAACCCACTTCATATCCTCCACCACCGCCTCGAACAATGTCAGAGGGTGCGTTGCCCCTCAGCGATGAGTCCCAAAAAAAGCGCGTAGTATGTGATCATGACTCTGCCTCAGACCTCGTCTTATCCCTTCTGGATTCCTCTCAGTGCTACTTCTTTGACTCGGACATCGGGGGCTTTCACTATGGCCCTGGACATCCGTATGCACACATTTCTAGCCCTCTTTCAAAGGCGAGTCTAAAAAATATCGATAGGATGAAACCCACACGCATACGAATGTGTCACTCCCTCGTCATGAACTACGGACTATACAAGAAGATGGAAATCTTTGTGTGTGTACTTCCCTGTGTCTGTTCCGGGCTGACCCTCTGTTCCTCGTGCTATAGCGCGCGAAACCTGCTACCAAACGCGAAATGACACAGTTCCACTCTGACGAGTATGTTGATTTCCTCAGTAGAATAACCCCTAGCAACATGAACTCTTACATCAAAGAACAACACAAGTGTATGTCGGATCCAATCAGCCCATTTCAACCCTGACCTTTATCTGCGCAATAGACAACGTCGGCGATGATTGCCCCGTTTTTGACGGACTTTTCGACTACTGTTCTATATCCGCCGGTGGCTCTATGGGTTAGTCAAGTCAGAGCCCGATGTCTTGTTCTGATTCATGAGTTGGGCTAGAGGGCGCCGCTCGCCTAAGCCGGGACAAGTGTGACATTGCGATCAATTGGGCTGGTGGACTGCATCATGCCAAGAAGAGCGAAGCCAGTGGCTTTTGCTATGTCAACGGTACATCCTAATCACGCTCTTTGTCTGATGCGTCGGTCGACAAGACCTTGCAGATATCGTCCTTGGCATACTAGAGCTACTACGGTCAGTCTAGGTATGCTTTTTGACCAACGCCTGAACGGATCCCTGGCCATATCAGGTACCATACACGCGTGCTCTACATTGACATTGACGTGCATCACGGCGACGGCGTTGAAGAAGCGTTTTACACCACTGATCGTGTCATGACGGTTAGCTTTCACAAGTATGGTGAATATTTTCCGGGGACTGGTGAACTTCGTGTGAGCATTCTCTTCTTGATGCACCCACAAAACTCATGTGAGCCACACAGGATGTCGGCATTGGAAAGGGAAAGCATTACGCTCTAAACTTTCCATTGCGAGACGGGATCTCGGACGAGAACTACAAATCTGTCTTTGAGCCGGTGAGAGACGTCGTAGAACGATGACGAGTACTAGCTTACGAGGCTTTTGTTCCATGCAGATAATACGGCAAGTGATGGAATCATATGATCCCTCAGCCATCGTTCTGCAATGTGGCACGGATTCATTGTCTGGGGACAAGCTTGGTTGTCTCAACCTTTCCATGAGAGGTACATCTCAAAGTGCCGCATACACGTAAGCTAAGCATGTGTTAGGGCACGCGAATTGCGTCAAGTTTGTCAAATCGTTTAACAAGCCCCTCCTTCTTCTCGGTGGAGGGGGGTATACGATGCGGAATGTCAGTCGTGCATGGGCATTTGAGACGGGATTGGCTGCGGGAGTTGAACTCGGACCGGGTAGGATGCATCTACACTTCACAAGTGGTGACTGACAAGGGCCTGAAAGAAATACCGGTGAATGAGTACTATGAGTACTTTGGCCCGGACTATGAACTAGACGTGAAGGCGTCAAACACCGAGGACATGAACACTCCGGAATACTTGGAACGGGTGAAGAATATAGTGATGGAAAACTTGCGGAAACTAAAAGGACCGCCGAGCGTACAGATGACAGGTATGTTGTGGCAGGCTCGGTGATGTTTGCGTCTGAGTTGCGTGGGTCAGACATTCCAAAGACGTTTTGGGACGACGACATGGACGACATGAACCAAGACGAGGATCTTATACCGTCTGACAGCCGACGACATCGACGGTTACTTGATGCGCGTGTTCAGCGAGACGGCGAACTCTCTGATTCTGATGACGAAGGAGAGGGTGGTAGAAGGGACTATGCAAACCACAAGGATCGGGGACGCGGAGACAGAAGCCGTTCTAGCGAAACCGAAGGCGGGGAAATGAGGAGGTTTGGAATCGGTGGTGGGATCCTGAGCGCTGGTGCTGCAGGCTCGACGCACGGTGCGGGACCGAGTGGCCACACGACACTGATGTCGCAGTCCCTCAAAACGCCGCTTGCGATGGACACCGACGAGCCATCGACGGCGGTGGATGGTGGAGCGGTAAGGGATGCTGGTACGAGCAATGGAGACAAGACACCGGAGATATCCAAGGACGAGATGGCGGTGGACGACAACTCTACTGAAGATGGCTAGTAGTATTATGTCATCAGTACACCTACTTCATGACAGCCTTGTCGCCTGAAGATGCGAAGCGTTTTGAGCTGAATCGACTGAGAGGTGAGCTGGTTGGGCTGTCGAGGTTAACTTGTTCCACATTTTTGTCAGCCAAGGCCAGACAAAGGCGCGAGGACGAAGAGGCTGCTTCGTCGTCAGTCCCAAATGCAAACCAGAAGCGGCCCCTTGACGCACCCAAGCCACTGAAGCGCGACTCGCGCCTGGGATCGTATTTTGAGTATGATTTGTCCAAGATGGTCAACTCCAAGGGTGGCTTCCTTGTCGAAGACGGCAAGGAGGTGGACGAAGATCTTCGCGCAAAGGAACGTGAAAGGGAGAGGCAACGTGCAATGCAGAACGTCGATCCCCGTGAGTCTATTGAGCTCTCGATGGTACTCTCGCCGACTGTCTGCAGCAATGTATCTCGACCCATCGCTCAATCCGAGATGCAGGGAGTGCAACATGGTCGACATTGATTCTACATTTAACAAGATATTTGGCTGTCTGGTTTGCAACAAGTGTAAAGATCAATACCCGGACAAGTATAGTCTGTTGACGAAGACGGAATGCAAAGAGGTGAGTGTCTCACTGCCGTCCGTGGTAGCAGGATCACATGTGGCGGACTTAGGACTACCTTCTCACCGACGGTAGGTGACTGTTCCTGTAGATCTCATAGTGTGCTGCATTCCCTGCCTAGCCGAGTTACGGGACCGCGAGCTTCTTCCGCATCTTTTGAAGGCGAACCCTCACAAGTCTACGTTTGCAAACATGATGCTCTTTTTGCGGTGCCAGGTGGAAGATTTCGCGTGGAAGAAATGGGGATCGGCAGAAGCATTGGATGCGGAGTGGGAACGACGAACCGAGGAGAAGAAGAAGAAGAAGAAGAAGAAATTTGAGGAGGGGCTGAAGGAGTTGCGGAAGAGGACTCGGGAGGGCGTGTGGCAGAAAAGACAGGACGAGGAGCACAGACATGTATTTGGGGAGTTGGAGACAGACGAGGACGGTCACGGACAGCAGATCTGCCATGTGTGTGGATTTACAGTCGATATCGAGGTGATTTGAACATCTCTCTTCTGTTCTCTGAACATGGAGGAAAGAAACCGCGCGGAGAGTTGCACCATTTCGACATCGCTCGAGCTGGAGCAGGTCGAGGTGAACCTTTTTCGCTCTGTGAGTCTCTTCAAGCCAGCCCGTGCGCGGGGTGTCTTTGGCGGACAGGTCATCTCCCAAGCCATCGTCGCCGCCACGAAATGTGTCGCGCCTGAATTCGGTCTCCATGTGAGCAGCTCCACTATGCTCCCTTTGTCGCTGACGACGGACAGTCATTTCATGTGAGGCCCACCCTGCCCTCTGGATGGCACACTGACGAGCACAGTGTTACTTTTTGCTCAGCGCATCCCCCGCCGTCCCCATCGTGTATTACGTGGAGCGCTTGCGGGAGGGGCGCTCGTACATCACCCGTGGTGTGAAGGCGGTCCAAAATGGCGAAATCATCTTCTATTCCCTGTGTTCATTTCATATCCCTGAGCCATGGCAGCCCTCACATCAGTGGCAGGTGTGAACTGGAAGAAGACCTCTTCCGGCGTTATGCGGCTCAAGACGGCCTCGACTCGAGGCTCAAGGCGATCTATCTCAATTTTGCAGCGGTAGGTCTCGCCCGTTGGGATGGTCTGAGAGCTCAAGTGCTGCAGGAACGTGCCAATGGACCCATTGCTGTCAGAAGAGCCGCCTACGCAGTCACAGACGAACAAGACGTGTTGACGTCCGTGTTTTGGGTGCAAGCGAGGACGGGCAAGACAGACGTTTACGAATCACCGTACCAAAAGGTCAGAGCGATCCGACTTGGTGAGCGTTATTGTCTGACGGACGACTCAGTGCATATTGGCGTACATGTCAGACCTTAATTTGTATGGTTGCCAGGAACATCACGTATGGGCGTTAACATTGTGTAGTATTACCGTCGCAGCGGACACACTCAAACTACTGAGGTTCTCAAAAGGGCCTAATGCCCATGGGATGACGGTGAGTGTCTTCACCAGGCGCATCTCTGGATCTGACGGTGCCGACGCAGTCCACGCTGGACCACTCGATCTGGTTCTACAAGTGAGTTGCACACACGATGTAGTGGATGTCTGTCTGGAACGTGTTTTTGGCAGTGATCGGTTCCGTTGCGAGGACGGGTTGCTGTACGTGGTGAGTGAGGTGGCCCGAGCGTGTCTCGGACTGCACTGACAAGGCGTTAGGTGACATGTCCTTGTGCTGGCGATGGACGGGGGATCGCACAGGGTCTGGTACGTGTTTCGCTGTGAGCTCGACGAGCACTGAGTGGGTGCAGCTGTACAGTCGAGATGGAACACTGGTCGCGGTGACCTGCCAGGAGGGGGTCGTGCGTGCGCAGAGGCGAGGTGGGAAGCTGTGAGCGGATAGATAGAAGTGTTCGAGAAGCAGAACAAGGACAATAAATGAAGTAGTTATTGTGTACCCAAAAGGCATGCTTGGTCTTTTTGTTCTTGCTTGGCGACGCTCCCGAGAAGGTGCATGGCCGTGTTATAAACCCTGCCCTCCTCCTCCTCCCCCCCCCATCAGGATTTTGACAATCCCGTCCGTATTCATTCGCTCCCTCAGCCAGGTCCATTCCTTCTCCCTCTCGCCTGTCCGTGCTCACTCCTTTCCAGTCTGTAGGGTCTCGTTTTCGTACCCAGTCTGATTCCCAATCCGATTCGTAGAAAAACAATCATTTCGCTTCTTGACGTCTTCACGTTTCCTTCCTTGAGCGAGCATCTCTCCGCCATTCTCTCCATCGCTGTGCGATTCTCTCTTGCCATGGCTTCCCCTGTCTCCACCCTCTCGGTCACCCTCGCCCACGCCATCGCCTACCTGACAAGGCCCCTCATCCTCTCCTACCCGGCCGCCACTGTCATCAAGATCCAACTCGTCCTCGAGGCTAACCTCACCGCCCTCTTTGCCCCCACCTGGGTCCCCGAGGACCCTCTTCGTGGCTCTGGACGACGCTGTCTCACCCTCTCTCCTCTCTGCCTCCCTCCGCGTGCCATCTACTCTGCGTGCCTCGCAACCGGTGTCCAGTGGTTCGACTGGATGGCCGCGCTGGGTGGCTCTGAATTCGACTTCTTCGTCGACCCTGGTTGCATATCCATCCGGTCCGGAAAGGACGCCAACCTCGTCACCATCTGGTCCGAGGAACTCGATGCTGTGTCCCCTCTCCTCCCCGCCACCACCAAGTCTCAGTCAAAGACGATTGCTCAACAGCTTCTCGAGAGCGAGAGTGCAGAAGACGACGAGATCTTTGCATTGATTGCCGACCAAGTCAGCGCACCCTCTTGGACGACGCCTGTCATGGACCACTTCCCTCCCCCTGTGCGCTCCGAGTCTCCACTCTCGGCGGTCTCTTCAGATTCCCGTTCCAGCTCTCGTTCTTCCAACTCGAGCTCGGGCTTCTCCTATGCCACCACTGCCCGCACAGACTCGTCGGCCAGCAGGTCGTGCAGCAACAAGCTCTCGCGCCGCGAGAAGGCTAGGCAAGCACGCGTCTTTGTCGACACCTCCAAGACTGAAGTCACCCCTTATGATGGTGGCAAGACGACTGTGCTGACGGGTGGCGTCATGCTCGGTGCTGCTCCCTCGAAAGCGAAGCCGACTCTCACGTCCTGGCGTCGGGTCTAGGACGTCCCTCCCCACTACCCCACGCTCGTTTATCCTTCACGACTTGTCACATTTTTGTACGCTGTTATGCATGATGCATGAGCAGACGGTGATGATTGAATATTGATGCGCCACGGACATCATATCTTAGCATTTTCATTTTAACATTATATCACAGCATTTATCGCATCCATGTTTTGCAGGTTCCGATCGCGTGTAGCATTTTCTCACTTTCCCCTTCTTGTTTCGTCGTTGGTGATATGGTATATTTGTTGTAATGGATGCCCAATGACTATTTTTCCCCGGTGACATCTACTTGAATCCATGATGCTGAAGATGCAAAGCATCCCACCAGTCACAGACACAGACCCAGGCCAACCAAGATGTTTATATGGGTGTAGTGGGAAGCGGACGTGAAAGCCGAACTCGGAATCCATATAAATACAGTTATCGGACATGGATAACCTCATCTCCCCACCGACCCATGTCCTTGTTGCGCATCCACCGACGACTGCTCGCAACCGTTGCGTCTAATCCAGCACGTATAGCAAGCGTCCGTCACGACTGGACCCGTCGAGAAATCCAAAACATATACGACAGTCCCCTGCTAGACTTGGTCTTTCAAGCAGCTACCGTACACCGACAAAACCATGATCAACACAAGATTCAGCTCTGCACGCTGATGAATATCAAAAGTAGGATACATCCACTGTCTCCCCCGCTGTCCGTTTTGATCAATGCGGTATAGCTGGCGGGTGCTCTGAGGATTGTATGCCGCCCTCTGTCTTTGATCGTGTTCCTACACCTACATGGACTGGCCCACAGGTTCCTATTGCTCCCAATCTTCACGATATACCACACCAACCAAGGCGTCCAAGTTGCTCGACATTGAACCCGTGCTAGAAGCTGCTCGCAAAGCCAAAGAGAATGGTAGCACCAGGTTCTGCATGGGTGCCGCGTGGAGAGACCTCGCTGGGCGAAAACGGGGATTCGAGAGGATCCTACAAATGGTCCGAAAAGTTCGCGGAATGGGCATGGAGGTTTGCACCACGCTTGGCATGTTATCCCCAGAGCAAGCCAGGCAACTCAAGGAAGCGTGCGTTTTTGATATCCTTTTTCCCGTACATATTCCCTGTCAACTCCCCATGCAGCGGACTCACCGCATACAATCACAACCTGGACACATCCAGAGAATTCTATCCCAAGGTACGCACCTTGCGCAACTCCATGGCGCGACGGAATGTGACGCTTGATTCAGGTTATCACCACACGGTCGTACGACGAACGACTAGATACCATCGATGCTGTGCGTGAAGCTGGGATTAGTGTTTGTTCTGGAGGAATCCTGGGCCTCGGAGAGTCTGATCATGACCGTGTTGGACTTATCCACGAGGTTTCAAAGTGAGAGTTTGCGGCAGAGTAGATGAGATCCCGCTTACCCGTCAACATTCTAGCATGTCCGAGCATCCAGAGTCTTTCCCCGTGAATGCTCTGGTTCCCATCCCTGGAACCCCATTGGAAAAGAATGAGGCAAGTATAGCGTATTTAGGATCCCGATCGTTGCTGACTCGACCATTTTAGCCAGTCTCATACCATACCCTAGTCAGGACGATAGCCACGGCACGTATTGTTCTTCCTGAAACGATCATCAGACTTGCTGCGGGGCGAAACACTCTCAGCGAGTCAGAGCAAGCGATGTGCTTTATGGCTGGAGCCAACGCTGTCTTTACCGGAGAGCAGATGCTGACAACACCTTGTGAGTGATTCTCTCCATGCATTAGGAGGATGCACTAACTCGGATGGCCTAGGTTCTCCCTGGGATGAGGTATTGTGCTTTTATTTCGAGTGCACACTCACTCATTTTGATGTCTCTAGGACAAGGCTATGATGGACCGCTGGGGTCTTGAAGGTATGGGGAGCTTTGAGAACGCAAGGGTCGCGGAGAAGGAGGTGCCAATAGCCACTAGAGTGTACACTTGATTACATAGTTGGAATGTAATTCGGTCTTTGCCGTGTCGCGTCACTGGTCCAACGACGACGAGATGCAGAAACCAATGCAAGAGGACGCAAAGTACGTCTCAAACCATCGTACAGACAGCTCGCTCATGGTGGTCGTCGCAGCCCGTTCGTCCTCAATGACCACAACGCGTGGTATTACCCATCGCAGGGATTCGACCCAGAGACGGAATCCCTAAACATCAGTGTCTCGGGTGGCAACTGGGGGAAGAAGACAATGAAAGGCTGTAGATGGGTCCGAAGGGGAAAGATAGCAGCCTGGGGCCCCAACATGGACGAGTGGGAGGCAAGGACGCCTCTGTTCCTCGTCGCTGTCTCTGACCTGCGCACAGGCCGAAGATCGAGCACGACAACGCATTCGCAATCTACTGCCCATCGAGCGGCGTTCTCCCTCACCACCGATGCTCCCTCACCTGCGCTCCCCGTCTCCTCCGCTCGTCGCCCCGTATCCAGCACCGATAATGCAACACTACAGTTTCACCTCCTTCGTGATGGACAATTCTGTGACACACTCATTCCGTTCAAACATGCTTGACGAGCTCGAGAACGCAACCAACAGTCTCATCGAGGGCGAAGCTATCTTGAAACAGGCACTAGGGAGATTGTGGCAAGTCATCAACGAAGACCCGGGCAAGGCACGACGGGCGGAGGAGGTGATACCCAAGCGGGAGGAAGCGGACGGCAATGTCGGAGAAGATGACCTGGATGGCAGACGCACCCCAGAAATCGCTCCGAATGCCCACAAACTCTTTCTGTCGCACGCACACGATGGACCACCAGTGCTCGATCCTTCCCATTTTGCTTCTCCGCAGATGCAACAAGACACGCTGGAAAAATCATTAGCCACGCTACGGGAGCTACAGGACGATGACCGTGAGTACGTGGAAAGACTGGAAGAGATACGAGAAGGCTTGGGTGATGTACGTTCCCAGCGCAACCTTGTCTGGGGGATGATACGGGAAAAGGCGATAAAAGAGATGCAGGATGCTGCTTTTAATGCAGCGCTGGATTGACTCGCAACCTTTCCTGTAATTTGGGTACTACTCTGTATTGGTACAATCATCAAACACCTGTGTGATACCTGAGAGGACGACCTGACTTCAGGTCAAAACATACCTTGCAAGTGTCGGAACAACAGCGTGGCGCCGATATCAGACTCGCGAGAAATATGGAAAGAAGACGCACCATGGCTTGTGCACTAAGCTGAGGGCTACAGCGCAGTGCTGTAAAAATGGGAGGTGTCGCAATGCAAAACTTGGACTGGGTACCAGGAGGTTCTGGTGACTGTTGCAGTGTTGAGGAACTTCATCAACACCCGCCACCTTGTCTCATGTCCTTCCAGCCTGCCTTTAGTCAATTCCAACAGGAACTCGACGATCACAACGACAGGCGTGAGCGTCTCATAAAGGTGCTTGATGAACCAGACGAAAGCCTGCTGCTAAACCTTTGCATGCACTGATAGGCCAGCCGCGATGTGACCAACATCTCGAAAAAGGCCATCTTCCTCCTACACCGTATCATGAATGAGGACGTGGAAGACGTCCTTGCGCATTCAAAACATGCATACGAACGCGGCCTCGAGAAGCTCCGCGAGGTCCGTGACATATACGCGGTCATCAGATCCGACGTCCAGGGCGCCTCCTTCTGGCGCCATCACCATTCTATATCGCCTGGCCTACAAGAGTAGATACACCATCAACGCGCCTTCGTACCGTTGGAATGATGCCCTTCATCCAGGTATATCGAGGCACTGAGCTTTGCTCATTATCTTGGTCATGGATCCTTGATCACCTTTGGCCAAGTACAGACCACGTTAGTGGACGACCACGGCGTACCTGTACGTGGACATTCCCTGTCTGATGTTCACAGTCTTATCTGTGCGTTTCCGCCCAGTACTTTCCGTTACCCGAGGAAGATTATTTACTGGGTCTGTCTGATCTCACCGGCGAGCTCATGAGATTTGCCATCTCTGGTTTCCCCCGCAAAGGCGGGCGCGCTCGCGCCGTCAGAGTATGCAACTTTGTGAGAGACTGCAAGTCTGGTGCGTGCCCGTCCGTCCTCACTCGTTGTCCTGGACTCGAACAACACCCAGACTTTGACAGGTTCACGCCATTCGTCAAGGGGCTTCGCAAGAAACAGATTGTCACCAATCAATCCTTGGAAAAGATCGAAAGTGGTATTCGCCATGTCCTTTGACTTTTCCGGGTGACGTTGAATCTGTCGTCCAGCGGTGTGTGCGATCGTTGTCCGAACTTCTGAATACGACCTGCCACCAGAAATGCTTGATGATATCATTGTTCAGTCCATGGCCAACTCTGCACACAAGGATAAGCGAAGTCACCGAGAAGTCGGTAGTGAAGACGAAGATTGCTATTAATTCTGTTTCCAAGTTAGTACGTCCTAGTTTTATAGTCGGCGTAGGATGCGTTGCACATTTACCTGTCCGATACACACTGATGCCTTGTAAGGTAAGAGTCCCGCAGAAGGATTGTCTATCTAGCAACCGTCCCGTTGCAAGTTTCACTTGCTCAGTGCCTTGAACGGACTCCTCGTCGTGGTGTGAGACGTGCAACCAACGCAACTTCTTCCTCATTCATGCTCTCATCAAGCGACCACGTGGCTGAATATGAATAATCCCCGACATCGTAGTGTCGCGTTCGACGCCGTCGTGGGCGAGCACCCTCTTTTAATTTTTCCTTTGCTGCTCTGGCAGCGGCCTGTTTCTTCCAGGATCTGGCATGGTTGAGTGCCACCCAGTGGTGCAAAATGAGAAATGGACAAACTCTAGTCGTTTATTCCATTCGACAGTCTTGTATCCCTTTTCCTGCCATTCTGGGCGTCCACTTTTCGCTAGTACATGCAGGTGTTGGTGTACAAGATTGTCAATGGAATAGTTAGGAAGCAGGGGCCTTCGGCCCGATAGCCTGGACCGACATACAGCACAGGTGGGTTGGTGTTTCTGAAAAAGAACCCAGTATAGGCATCCATCGCCATTGAGATGAAACGCGTACATTCCGTGTCAACCACTCATGGATGCATGGCCCACAACAAGTATGTCCACAAGGATTGGCTACTTGTGCACCAATGCTAGAGACTCGGCCGTGAATCCTCTGGTAAGACAGCTAGATCGATGGGATTTAGCGTACATCAGGTCACAGCAACTTTCAGATACTGTCTCAGGCATGTGAATAGAAACTCCGGAAGGGATAGACGCACATGGGGCAGGTGAGCTCAGTTTCATATCCTGCCAAGATTGCTCGTATGTCCATGTCAGGCTCCGCCTTCTTTTTACCTTTTCCACAGGTGGGAGACGAAGAATCCCCGCAAACTCGGAGATTGATCGTGCCTTCAAACCAGGGTGTGTGAATATCAAAACAGTTGTAACACTAGACAGCACCATCTATGCGGATGACACTCGACAAGACGTGTTTGTTAAGACGTCACGGACGTACCACCATGGGGAGAGCCGAAGTGTACTCAATGTATGGTCTGAATTCAAGAGCTCGTGAATAAGTTGCGACGTGACGTACTTTGAGCACTCGCGGGACGATCACCTTTGGACAGTGGTGAGTACCGCATACATGCAACACAACATTCAGAAACAAACCGGATTCCGTGCATGACAATGATTGCGAGCACAAGTTCGCTTGGTGACCGAGTGCACGGGCTTCCAATGCGTCTACTGCGGCAAGGAAGGAGAGATCCATGTCCTCGACGCTGTTTGACGCGATGGACGGCGCAGGACTCGCGGTGGTGGCCACGGGGATGCTTTGGTGGCTAGGACGAATGGCGACCTCGCGCGTCGGTGGTTGGAGTGCAGGAATGCTCTCAAAGTCGAGGCCATCGAAATCGTTTGGAAAGTCGTCGTCGCCGTCGGGCTCTGCCATTGTGATGAACGCAGACGACAAGAGGCTTTCGAGCACGTGACTCTGCGAGTGTTATCTTCCAACCCCACAAGCGAACGACGAGCTCGACGATGACCGACGCTATTCCTGCCTTTGTATACCATTGACCGTCTAATTCTGATAACAGGAACCGGGGCCGATTGTCGGCGCCGTCGCTTGTCCGTGCGACGTCCTCTTCCGTGTCAGTTGACCCGAATCGTCGCAAGGACGAATCAGAAAACAGGCTGGGACGAATGTGCGTAGTGAAACTCCACTCTTTCTCCTTGCGGTGTCAGCTTGACTACCAGGACCACCCTGAGTGTCTGATTTGATAGGACCTGTCGAATGAGGGAATCCAAGAGAATTGCATTTTTAGCGCACACTGCCTTGTCGCTCGCTTGACACATCTTCCGTATAGAAGGGAGATAAAACAAGACAGAGATGGGCAAGCATCCCGTGAAGAACCATCAGGCATGATGATCTTGACTAAAAGGCTAACAAGGTGCGGCGATGATGGTGATTGTGGTACCACGTCGGTCCAACCCTTTACTGAGAGGGTAAGTCTTACGAGAAGAGTGGGAAATGGGGCTGGTACGTGGAAAAAGGGACATGTTGCTGACATTTTAGCCAGTTTAACCCGCCTTGATTCTCAAGAAGAGAAGGGGGGATGGGAGTGATTAGAAGTGGGTGCAAGTACAAAAATGGTATGTGTGTAGTTAAGCAATGTATAAAAGTACAAAAGGAGAAGAGCTAATAAATGAAGAAAAAGGGCAGGTAATAGCAGTGAAACACTAGACTGACACTCCGATTGCAGACGGGGGCAAGCGTGTTTTTGAGAGCTCTGGAATACATGCGGGATCTTCTGGGACGGAATCTCTAGTTGCACCAGAAGAGAGAAGGGAGCCAATGGCCATGGAGGCTCTGGATCGTGGTGAATATTCTTCGGAATCGCTACGTGACGAGTAGGGACTGGGTGGCAGATCACGTGAGGCAGGCAGTGAGGAGCGTGCATCACGATGTGACGATGGTGCAGGAGAGCGAGAGTAGCGTTGTCGTTTGCGGGGTGGTTGAGATGGCGGTGGGTCCCTCAGAGGCACGTGCTTGTGAGCAGATTCGGGTTTGGCGAGGTCTGCGGTATGACGCCTTTCTCTTGAGGGATGGGTGGGGGGTGATGATAGGGGATGATGGTGAAGGGGGCCAATGGAGATGGTGGGATCGGTTGTGTACAGATCGAGCAGGGTCCTATGGAGGGAAGCAATGGCAGCCATGCGCTGTGCGAGGATGAGGACGGGCGTCGGGAACAGACAGGGGACAGACCTGGTCCTCTGCACTCTTGGCGTTGAGCATGGCAATGAGCATGTCACGGTCGCCATCGCCCTTGGACCTGTACGCGCCGAGGATCTCCCTCAGGCTCGGTGGGGGTGACTGGGGGTGGGATGAGGGGGGGATATGTGTCAGAGGGGTCGTACGGACCTGTTCGAGGACATGCCAGGTCGAGGAGAGCAGCCGTCTCTGGTCGAGGGGGATGTGGTTTGCGGGGGAAGACATCGCTGAGGACGCAGTGCGTGCGCAGAGTTTTTGTAGGACAGCCAAGTCCAACATTCTATCTTTGAGTAGCGGTAAAATTAGAATGCCAAGCCAAGGCGAGGCTGAAATACCCGACACAACACACCAGAAAGAGAGACCGACTGGATTTGCGAATGTATTCAGCACATTTCAGCCCTCCTCGTCCCTGTCCTCGTACGGTCGGAGGGGGAGGAGGAGGAGGAGGAGTTCTGTTGCAGTCCTCCTACACCGTCTTGGCAGGAAAACCCTATTTATATCCGTGCCGGATCCTGAAGTCGACGGCGTGTGCAGCCAATCACATCAAATCCCATATTTGGAATCTGTCGTCGACTACCATGCAGAGTACACTTCCGAGATACGCTTGGTGGTCGAGGACGGTCAGACCAGCGCTGTACTACTTTACAAACCACCACGAAGCCAACGACATCCTCGCCCACATCCCCCAAGGACCCATCGGATTCGATCTCGAATGGCGCCCAACATTTCGCAAGGGCCAGCCAGAGAACCGTGTCGCCCTCGTGCAGCTCGCAACCGCAGACACCGTCATTCTCATACACCTTCACTTTATGACACGTACGCCATTTCCCTTCACCCTCGGCACCGCTGACACACCCGCAGAATTCCCTGTCCAGCTCGCGCGCCTCCTCAGCTCGCCTTCCTGGATCAAGACCGGCGTCAACATCCAGTGTACGTCGCTACAGTATAGTCACACAACCTCACAGCTTATCCCAACAGACGACTGCAATAAATTACACCGTGACTACGGCGTGTCTGTCCGCAACTGCGTCGATCTCTCCCTTCTCGCTCGCACCGTCGACAATGCCCGGTGGAAGGGAAAGTATACCAGTCCACTTGGCTTGTCTCGACTGCTCGAGACATATGAACTTGCCACCCTGCAAAAGGGCAAAGTACAGCGTAGCAACTGGGAATTACCTCTCAACGGACAACAACGTGAATGTATGTGGACCCATTCCACTCATTGTCTCGCTCATTTTATCTCCGCAGATGCAGCAAATGACGCACATGCCGGATATGTTATCTATGCTCATCTCATCAACAGAGCAGTAACCATGATCCCAGTTCCGCTCCCCATCTATTACTCCTTCAGCCTCGTCGACGGCCATCTACGCGACAACTTGGGCATCCTCCCGTGGCTGCCGCACAACCCTTGTTATGACCCAGGACCTCCACCTCCAAAACCAAAGAACGCTGACAGTGCCAACCAAGAACAGTCGGCTTCATCCTCAACCGAACTCGACCACACCACTTGATCGCTCTCTGCACTCCTTCCTCCACTAGTTCATCACACTTATTTATAGGCTCTCACAGCTTGGAAGGTCGGGGACCGCAAAACACCCTGCAAGGATCCGTCCCAGAATACCTGACGTAGCCCAGCACAGCTCCCAAGCGGACATGGCATTTTCCCGGTTATTCCCAGTTGACCCTTGCCGTCGACAGCGGGGTCGGATGGTAGCTTTATACAGAAAAAGCCTGATCTACATCCACCGATTTATCCGAATTCATACAAGCTGATAGTCGTATTCGAAACTATGTGCAGGGTATCTTTTGTCCAGGATGTCTCCCCTGGATCGACATGAACCCGGCAGAAAATCACTGATCGTCGTTATTCTTAATGTCGCTCGTGTGCAGCGCCCTAACAAGCACCATCATTCGCCCAATCACCGGCGGACCCTGGAAGTCAAGACCAAATAATCAGAACCAGCACTGAAGGGTTCAAATCCTGGCTCGGTACCTCCTGGGACATTGTTCTCCGTCCACCATTTCGCAGTCCATAGATCACCACTGCCTACAATGAATCCCGGACAAACGGTCGTCTGTTGAGTTTACTCACCCATAAGCCACCTGATCACCAGCAGTGTACACAACGTTCGACTGCCAAGCTGCCACCCCATTGCACGTCCCCGTAGTGTTCGTCGGAGAAGCCGTGGCCACTGACGAGGCAGTAGCAGTCGCTACTGTTTCCGACGATCCCGAACAAGCACTGACTGAAATCTCATTTGAGAATAGTCGAGACAAACGTCGGACAAACATACCTGCGCTCCACCCACTCGATCCACTACTGTCGGGTGCCGAGTTAGTCCAGTAGGCTGCCTGTTCAGTTTCTTAGTGGATCTCTCTACAGAGGTTCAGATGACACACCTCCCAGACATAACCCTGGTATGATACCTCTTCCCCCGCGGTATATGCCTGTCCCGAAACGTATGCAGCGGCTGAACACGCCGGATAGGTGAACCCCGTGGAACCAGTCGCACTCAGCGCGTGCTTGATCCCGAGATCATACCTGTTATTAGCTACAACCAGGACTTAACCCACGGACGGGCATGCCTCTCTCGAACGTACCGTATGCTTGGGAGGCGTCCCACAGCATGACACCACCAAAAGAAGGGAAACTTTTCCTCATCTGAACGGCGATGTTGCTGAGATTCCCAATGGGAACGTAACCCGTTCCAGCGGCGGCACTCGAAGCGGGTGCACCAATATAGATCTTGACCTGATGGATATCCCGGTCAACAAAAGCTCACCCTTGAATAGCGACTCAATGGCGCACGCACGTTTGCATTCGGGCTTTTCTGTCGTGCCCACATGTCCCTTGCGAGAGGTTATCGCGCAAATCGATTCCTCGGGAAAACAGGCTCACCAGACACCAAAGTCCCAGTCCTTTCAAGACGTCAATACGCAACACACTCGGTGATCTAAATCGAGCCTACCGATACGACATCATAGTTTTGCAAGCCACACACATTATTGTCTGATGGGAATTCAGCCCGGGGATCCGAGGACCGGGTCTTGCTTACAAAACTGGACATAAATTGCGTCAAATCCCACTTCATTGATCACGCTACCAAGATTGGCATCCGGGAAAGGACACTGCGGTGCGCCTTCAAAGAGTGAGCCATGAAAATCCCGGCAGGCGAGATGGATACCTGTGATATAGTATCTGCACGCTATAATGTTAGAGACAGTCACTGTTGACAGACGTGTGCTCACGGTTTGCTGGCTCCAGATGCCAAAGAGCGGATCTTGGTGACAAAGGCTGCGTAACCCGTAGAGCCACCCCCTTCGATGTCAAGGTCGACGCTGCAACTATCGTGAGTGGCAATGCGTTCGCTCCCTCAACCTACCCACCCATCCAGCACTGCACCACCAAAAGGTCGTGTGGAGCTGCTCCCGCCTAAAAACAAGTTCCAGACTGCAAGCCGTGTTTAGCTACGACTAGCCAAGGGAAGAGAAACCCACTCGTCTGTGCAAAGGTCTGTGCCTCTGTGTCATCGGTGAAGCCGACACTTCCACCCGCACCTCCAAGAGAAATGGTCACGATCTTGCCTTGCGACTGACAATATTCAATGTCTGCAGCCAAAGCAGCGCAGTTGGCAAGATCGGTCCCTGGAAAAGTAGCATTATCTTTGGGGTTGCATGTCTAGCCATCATGTCAGTGTAGCGTGACGGATGAGAAATTGCGATGCATACGTTCGCGAGATTCAACACGGGCATTCCGCCGGTGCCGAAGAACGTGTCTACAAATGCAACAGGCAGGGCATCGATGGCGTCGTCCTTGGATGTTGTGAATGAACTCCTGCATGCGATCGTTGCGTGGACGACGTACCTTGCAATAGAATGATATCGGTTGTTGATAGTTGGCACTGTTGCTGCTTGTAGCACCGTATGAGTCTTGACCCCAATAACTGTGCCGAGATGTCAGGTAACGGTTTACGGAATCAACATCTACCTCACACTGCGACCTTGATAAAGTGTCAGCCATCATACAAAATTGTGTCATGAACGACATACGTTGTCATAGTTGGAGTTGACATAAGCGGAAACCTTGCCTAGGTCCAGGTATACGGACATGAACATGGCAAGGGTGGGGAGAAATGCCATGATGTCGGATTGCGAAGAGAAGGTCTTCTACTGATCCGGCCATGATGCCTCGGTTATTATACCTCCTGAGAGCATCGGCCAGCAAGCAGAGGGACAAGCTTACCCTCCAAATCCACCTTACCATGTGGGCGGTATCGCAGCCGCTTTGTACAAGAGACTGTATCTGGAAAGTACCATCGCCGAGGATTCCTAGTTTGATGCGACTCGGAGGTGCACTTCTTCGTCTCGCTGGCATGGTCATAACAGGACTCGGAGGAAGATGGGATCCCGAGATTCGGTGGAAATGAATCAGCCCGTAGGGGAATCATTAGGGCATATGCACATGGTATCCACCTGACAAAAGAGAGACACTGAGCATTCGTTTTCGTAACTTGGTCAGTCTCAAGAGTTTGACCGCGCAACCTGCCTTATGAGGTTCATGATCGGAGTGGCAAGTCAAAGAACGTCACGTGGAGCTATATCACACCAGTACTTCCGGGGAGTACTCCCTAAAATCGACCACTGAGCTTTGATCGCACTTATCAGGCCAAATTCCAGAAAGAAGCATCACTGGACATCCCGCATGTTAGTAAAGAGATATCTATATAGAAAGAGTAATACAGCAATCAATGACCAGAGATTAGGAGGACTGTGATGGATTAGGCTGATGAGGCCCCCGAGTCTTCGCTCTCACCATCCGCAGAGGCAGCAGAGGCTGCATTGCGCACGGGTTCTGCTTGGGAATCAGTACGGTGCTGCGCCAAGAAAAGTGAACGTCTACCAAAGTATGGGTGTCCTTGCGCCTCGCGAGCCGTCAGACGTTCTTGGTGGTCATAGCGAAGTAATTTGTCAAGCAGGTCGATTGCTTCATTGGAAAAATATCGCTGATTTTCTGACGTAACGAATCGCGACCAGGGTTTTCGAGGATACCTGGTTGGTGTGAGTAGCAGTTATTCAAGAGAGGCAACGTCCTACCTGCTCAGGAGCTCGTCGTACTGGGGATCAAGCCGAATGTTATACTTGTCAATGTAAACATATAGTTCATCGGTGCCAAGGACCTTTGCGATCTTAACCAACTGATCGTAGTTATCATGTCCGTGGAAGAATGGTTCTTTCCTGAATATCTGCAAGGAAGCGGTAGGAAAGCAGAGTAAACAAAGCAGAGTATTTCTCACCATCGAGGCAAACATGCAACCAAAGCTCCACATGTCGAGGCTGTAATCGTACTCTTGAAAGTCTACCAAGAGTTCTGGACCTTTGAAGTAGCGGGATGCTACGCGAACGTTGTATTCGACCTTGGGGTGGTAAAATTCGGCCAAACCCCAGTCAATAAGTCTTAGCTAAAAGCTGTCGCGTTTGAACGGGCAGATATGACACGCTAGACCAGAAAGTACCTTGCGTTGGTCATGATCGATCATCACGTTATGTGGCTTTACATCACGATGCATGATACCGCGCGAATGGCAGAAATCAAGCGCCTGAAGGGAGAGATTAGGGAGAGGAAGGGGGATCGAGAGGAAGAGAAAACCTTGAGAAGCTCGAACATGTAGAATCGGACATCAAAGTCGGTGAAACGGGGATATAGAACCTTGAAATCGACATTGTCGACGTATTCGGTGACAAGACTTGGTATTTTTGATGCTGGGTCCCGAACGACGTCGAGGAGTGCGACGATGTTTGGACCCCCAGCGAGATTTTGCAAGATCTTTATTTCGCGCTTTATTTTCTTTTTTTTGACGGGCTTGAGGACTTTTATGATGCATTTTTCGTCATGTATAACATTCACACCCTCGAAGACCTGGAAGATGATATGATGGGGTGGCGGTGGTCAAAAGAAGTAGGAATGTACCTCTGAGTATTTTCCGCGGCCAACTTTGCGGACTATCTCGTAGTGATCCTGTGAGCCCCACTGGACCTGAAGGTTGTCTGTTGAGTTGGGTGAGACGTTGTACGCAGGAGAGAAGAAAGAGCGAGACCGTATTCATGCCATGCAGGACCAAACTGTGCATTGACATCCCGATAGACGCGTGCGACAGACTTTGTTGGGGGTCGCACCATGGAACGAGGTGATGGACGGGCTGAGGGACTCTCTACACAATTTACCCACGGCCATGTCTTCCCAACCCCACGCGTGGCCAGCCACGATCGCGTTCATCACCGCCCCCCGCTACCACAGCTCGGTGCCGCCGTCGACGCGGAGTGTGCTCGCTCCATCGTCCGCAACGTCGACAACGACCGCCAATCCGCCTGTGCGCATCAAGCGCATCACCGATCCGGGACATCCCGCACACACACAGCACGGACTGTTTGCACACAAAAAGATACCGCCGAGATCACACATCATTGACTATGTTGGTCAAGTGCACTGTGAGGAACGACCCCACTCGGACTACGACCTCTCACTCTACCGCACCCGTGACGGCGTGAACGTGGGAATTGATGCGCTTGAGATGGGAAACGAGTCCCGGTTCATCAACGACTACCGGGGTATCAAGGACAGGCCCAACGCAGAGTTTGTAGAGTATCGGACTGGGAGCGGTGAGCTGCGTATGAGCATTTGGAGTACGGTGGGCATCCGCAAGGGCGACGAGATCGTGGTGTCCTATGGCAAGGCATGGTGGCAGTGCCGATCTGCTCTGGGGAAGTGATTAGTCAGCATACAAATAGATGCACACACCCATCATCCCTCCTCGCTGCCAACATCCGCTTCAACCCAAATGATCCCTCGCTTCCCTTCCCAGGCCATTTCATTCCACTTTAGCCATCTCACGTTCGCCTCCAGAATAAACGTCCGTCCACAAAATGCCTCTTCACAGCGCATATTTCACTCTTCTTTTCCACGTTCAGCTGGCGTGAAAAACCCCTACGACGTTCTAGGTCTTTCAAAAGACGCTGCCCCTGCTGAGATCAAAAAAGCCTATTTTGCTGTATGCATCCTTGTTCTTCATACCCCGCTTCCATTCACCCACCAATGCACGTAGCTTGCACGAAAGCATCACCCCGACACGAACCCCGATAAAGATGCACAAGCAAAGTTTGTCGAAATACAGCAGGCTTATGACGTGTGTCTTTTCTCCTCATTTCTGACCCCACATTTCACACCACCCTAGATTTTGAAAGACGACAAAAAGCGTGCCGCTTATGATCAGTATGGTCCCGCGTCACAGCAGCCCGGATTTGATCCGAACGCGTTTGCTCGGAATCCATTTGGCGATGCTACAGGCGGTTTTGCCGGCTTTCGTGACTTTGGTGCTGCTTTCGGTGGCGCACAAGGCGACTTGTTTTCCCAACTCTTTGGCGGCGCTTTTGGTGGACGTGCCCGTCCCGCAGGCTTCACCCAGACTTCCCGAGGTGCTGATATCGAAGCTCGTGTCAATATCACTTTCATGGACGCCTGCAAGGGTACCACCCGCACCGTGAATATCAACCCGGTCTCCGCCTGCTCAACTTGTAACGGTACTGGCCTCAAGCGAGGTGCTAAACGTGCAACATGTAATTCATGTCATGGTACCGGTACCCGGACGTTTGTTATAGACAGTGGTTTCCAGATGGCTAGTACTTGTGGCACATGTTTTGGCACAGGTTCCACTATCCCTCGCGGTAGTCAGTGTGACCACTGTGCCGGCCAGGGGCACATCAGGAGCAAGAAATCTGTCAACGTCGACGTCCCACCCGGTAAGCAGTAAAACACGCCATGGTCTCGCATACATTTGGATGCTCATCCCTGCAGGCGTTGAGGATGGCATGACGATCCGTATCCCTGGTGCTGGGGATGCTCCATTAACAGGCAAAGGCAGTTCCGGTGACCTCTTGGTCCGTGTTGGCGTTGCTCCCTCCAAGATCTTCCGAAGACAGGGGGCGAATCTTCATCACGAGGCACGGATACCCCTACACACTGCACTTTTGGGAGGTCGTGTACGAGTTCCAACACTGGATGGTCACGTGGACGTACGCGTGCCGAGTGGAACGCAACATGCTGAAGAGATGGTTCTCAGAAATCACGGGGTTCCGTCAGTCTTTGGTGGGGAGAAAGGAGACTTGTTTGTGTCGTTTACCGTGCAGCTTCCAAGGTGAGACGAGTTTACACGACCCCAAGGCAGATGGTCAAATGCGACACAGGAGATTAACGGCGCGGCAACGCGAGATTTTGCAGCAATACGCAGACGATGTTGAGGGGCGCAACACGACATCGCGGGATGCGTCAGAACACGCGCAGGTTGATTCGCGTTCGAGAACGGTAGAGGATGCAGACAATGGTAGGGGTTCTTTTACTTATTCAGCAGCGTCCTCCGAGGATGGCTGGCTGTCTCGTGTGTGGAAAAGAATACGAGGGCTCACTGGGCTTTGATTTCTTTATGCGCATGACCTCGCGACGTTCGCACCCGATCGCTTCTCAATTCAATGCCACAGATGGACAGGACACGGCCAACGATGATCCATCGGAGAGCGCGGAGGGCAGGAAGAGAGTGATGGTCTGATTGCAGAGTCATAGAAGCATATCACCGCATATTTAGATTTGTTTCATCGTGAAGGTCGCATGGAGATCATTTATTCGTGCATGAGTCGGCTGGCCGTGGACATGCACCAAGAGCCAAATGCGTCCGCGGTGCCCATCCTTTTGACTACCTGACATTTCTCAAAACCCAAACCGTTTAACCTAGCGGCGATCTCGCGTCGCGATCTTCTCTTGACTATAGATTTTGCGCTCGTGCACAACGAGGCCCCCCTCGCGCCGCCTCTGTCCTAGGACATGCGCAACTTTGTCGTCGACCGGACAGCAATGAGCAGTCCCAAGACCACTGCGTATAAATGGGACACTGGGATGGCCTGATCCCCATCGCCCATGTCCCCCCCAGCCCCTTCCTCTATCGACTCCATCTCCTTCGTGTCCCAGCATGACCTGCCCACCTCGCGTCTCCTCCTCGTGCATATAGGGTACCTCTCGATCACTCCTTGCTCGCGTCGATCGTCTCAACACGCTTTACAGCGCTGCAATGGCCTTGTTCCTCGCCACAACAGATTCCGTGTGTGACGTGTTTCGATCTCTTTGCCTGCCTCACATCTGCACAGACAATCGTCTCCACTAGCCTGCCCACGATCGCGAGCGATCTGTCGGCATCCCAGAGCCAGTACATCTGGGTTGGAGTCGCATATATGCTCACCCAGACCGCATGTCAGCCATTGTATGGCAAGATTTCTGATCTCGTTGGACGCAAGGTCTGTTGGCTCTTCCCTGGGACACGACAGCACCTCTGACGGTCTCTTAGAATGTCTTGTACACGAGCATGGTGATCTTTGCCCTCGGCTCGTTGCTTTGCGGTGCGTCCCAGGTAATCCAAAACGATTTCTCCGTCGTACATCTGCCCTGATCGGATTACATCAAGTCCATCGTGGGACTTGTGTTAGCTCGGGCCTTGGCCGGCATCGGGGCTGGAGGAATAGTCAGTGCTGTGTGGGTCATCACTTCGGAAATAGTCGAGCCGAAGAACAGGGCCAAATGGTCTCAGGCACTCAGCATAACGTGGAGTTGTTCTGCTATCGCAGGACCACTGCTAGGTGGATTATTCAGCTGTAAGTCGGTCGTCACACATCTCAGCGTATGTGTGCCAATTCGCATGCCGGTTAGCTGCCCGGTCACAGACGATCAGTTGGAGATGGGCCTGTAAGTCGTCCAGAGCTGTCTCTGATTTCCGCTCAGCATCGCCTTTTCTCAAGTTTTCATGAACCTCCCTGTATGCACTATCGCAGCCGTTATTCTGGTTCTGGCTCTTCGGAACGTCGCTATTAGTCGCGCCAGTAGCGCCTCGTGGAAAACATTTGCGCAAACATTCGATTTTTTAGGCCTGTGCGTGTATGATTTGTTCTTCATTTCCACGGGCTTACGGCAGATTTGCAGACTGCTCTTTATGGTCGGGACCGGGCTGTTAATTGTCGGCTTTAGTTTTGCCACAAGCAATGGCTGTAGGCAACATTGTGGTCCTTCAAGTCCAATGATTCATTAAATCTACAGGGACGTCGCCCTCCACCCTTTCACTCATCATCCTTGGACCCCTCATCCTCGTCCTGGGCGGCTTTTACGAGGTCCACACGAGTCGCGATGCCTTGTTTCCATCTGTTGCTTTTCAAAGTCTTACCATTAGTATGTGTATTTCTGGTTGATGGCATGCATGCACTTACCTAACTCCCAGTCTTTATCCTCGTTATCATCTTCTTCCATAATGTGGCATTCAACGCTGGAACCTTCTATCTCGCGTTATATTTCCAGGTGTGCTCACCCGGCACATTGATCGAACAAATCTCACTTATTGTTCACCAGGCAGTGAATGGCTTGACTCCTTTGGAAGCTGGGATCCAGATGTTGCCATATTCCCTTGGATCCTCGTTGGCTTCTATGCCTGCTGCGTGGTTGATTGGATATTGGCAGAAACGAACAGGTGACACGACTGGTCAAAATTGGGTGACAACTACTGGGCTTCTTATCGCGACAGTGGGATTTGGTAAGCGCAAGGCGAGTTGACTTGTTGCCTTGTTCATGTCTTGTTGTAGGTCTTCTTGCGTTGCTTGACGAACACTCGCTGCGCATTTGGCAGCTGATGTTTCCACTAGTAGCTGGCATAGGCATCGGGATGTTGTTCCATGCACCATACCAGGTGTTTGCGAAAGCGCTAGGGCCTACTGATCTGGCAACAGGAACAAGCGCGTTTTTCTTGGTGAGATTCACTGGTGCGACGATCGGATTGGTAAGGTTTACTGCACACTGTTTACCCCTGGGTTGAATGCTGGGTCAAGGCTGTTGCTGGATTGACATTTGATGGCATGCTGTCACACTACATGCCAGCAGACTACCAAGTTCATGCATCTTCGTCAATGAACTGGACATCGTTGAGTCTGATCGAGCCCCCGTCCCTGAGATGGGGGGTTCTAAGCGCGGTTTCAAAAGCTATCCAGGCATGTGTCTGTTGCATCGAAACATCACGATGGTGACATCATTTCCGATAGACGATCTGGGTGGTGTGCACACCAGTTTTGTTTGTGGCGATGTTGGTAGGTGCTGTGGCGATTGCATATCGGGTTACTGATCGTGAATTGACTACAAGGTTTCATTCTTCGTTAAACGGTTCCCGATAGAGGCAATGAATGACGATGTCCAGGAAGTGAAGACACGCAATCCAACGGGAGAGGCATGAAATGAATTTTGTAGCATCTAACGCGATTTACTAATTAGATTCGATACCTCTTAGCGTCTGAGAAATTCATAGAGACCTCGTGTTTCGACAAGCCGTGTGTGATTCCGCGGCCAATTGGGGGAGTCATCAACACGCGATAGCCGTCAAGCTTTCTGGGGCTTCGACAGAGCAGATCTGCTTACGTGCGCAAAGAGGCGTGTCAAGTCCAAGCACTGGGTCTTCCGCGGTCATCACGAGATAAATGGGGCGATGGAAAATGCACAGCGTGTCTACGGCGATACGTAAAGTGAAAAGGATCGAACTGGGGAAGCACCAGGGACTGCGAGAAGACTATAAGACTAACTTTGGGTCGGACTCAAAGTCTTTGGGATGTGTTCATTTGCGAGGACGACCGCGTCTTCGCCGACCGATCGAGATTTGCGTGCCGAGATCGTCCTCACGAGTCACCGCGGACCACCCTCGACCCACTGATCGGGGTCCTTCAAATAGCGTGTGCCCCCCTACCACCGCATTCACCTTCCAGAACTCACAGCCCCCTCTCAACAGTTCTCCCTTGAACATTCTAGACTGTGTTCTCTCCGAGGTCGCCTCTTGCGGGTAATGTTAATCGTCACCGCACATTCCCAACCTGTCAGAGGACCGGACATTATGTGTCATATGGGGATCCCTTTCGTGGGCGGGAAACGCAAGTTTTAATTGGGAGCAAAGCAGAGATAGGATGCAGTGCACAAATGGACATGAAGAGCGTGAATATCATAACAGCCTAAGGCAAGAAGTGTGTCATGAGATGAGCGTATCAAGCATTCAAACGGTAATTCGTGGCTGACGACCAAGGTATAGACAGCCTGTAAAGCGGTGATTCACAAGGAATAGGGGGTAAAGGTGAAACAAGAGCGTCCGATTTTCAATCCGCATGTGCGGAAGCTGTCCGTGGTATATTCGGGAGAAATTACATCCAGCCCTCCGTGAGTCTCCCACTGCCAACGGCCAACTCGGAAGTCGACCACGTAGCATCCCCATTTGCTTCTGAAGCGTGTGGGTATGTAGACGCACCCGTCAAATTGCTGCGGGTAAGATTACCCCAATTACCGGCACTCCCAGAGCGGACGTGACTACGGGGCAAGGCATTATTGACAGACGTACGCTCGTTCACCATCACGAATGATGAAGTTTGGTTCGGCGCCGATGGTGTTGAAGGAGTGGAAAAATCAAGATCGACATCAGTTCCGTTAAACGAATGACGAGCACTAGGATTGTTCGAGGCCTTGTTTAGCCGCTATGGAATATAACATGAGCCATCTACATCCCCAACAATCTCGGCAGGCACACCTGGTTATAGCCAACGATGTCTAGCCGGCTTGCATTATGCCTTCCAAGATCAGGACCAGCAGTCAATGGCACAGGCGATTTCATCGAGGTCTGGTCAGGATGCGAAAGCATCAGCGCATTGCTCGCAAATGTCGGATACGCAGACTTGTTTTGCTTGGTAACATTGTTTAGCGCAGAGGTATCAACACGAAGGGAGCCTGTGGGTGGTCGGCCATTGAAAAAGCCACTTGTCGAAGGTGAGACTTCTACAGGTGTAGCATCATTTTTCCTTTGTATGCGCTGCAGCAACGAATTGGGATCACTGTTTGATCGCTCGCGGACAACAGTGTTGGCAGATGGCGGAGGGGCCCCATCAGCACCAGGTGCGACGCCAGAGACAGGCAGCTCAGTGTGTATGAAGCAGCACCGTTTGCCATACGGACAAGCCCCCGAGACCCAAAACGTCTATGGTGCCCGTGAGCACAAGTCAACATCACCAAAAAAAATAAAGTCGACGCACCCTACATATTTCAGTCTTGTACTGTAGAAATAGTTCGTCAATGACAAAAATGGCCGTGACCAGGGGTAATTACCTTTGGGTGGCGAGCCACTGTGCGGAGCTCTTCCTCCCCATGCGCAAACTGACATTTGGCGCCGTACCGGCAGGTCCCTTTCTCCTCCCAGGACCTGCATAACTCCGTTTTGTATAATCCTAGCTTACGGTTGTTCGCGCTGGGTCCACCACCGTTTTGCGAACCTGTACTAGAGCCACCAGTATTTGTCATTCCGATCGTCTGGTTGGGTATGGTTCCATACGGTCCAGTAAACTGAGCTTGCAGCCGATTTACGACCGCTGCCACATCCGGAGAGTATCCATCATGAGGTCCATAAAACTGATTGGCATACAGCCCCATGGCTGTCGGCGCCACAGCTGGTGGGTATAAATTATGAGCGGTTGGCGGAAAGGCTTGGTTGCCCAAGAGAGCCAGGGTTGCTGCATCCCTGAGCGCGGAAGGGTCAGATGCAGAGTGTTGGTGGGTAGCTCGGAATATGTTGTGCTGCTGCTGCACTCGAGTAACAGCCGGGTGGTTACCATCTGCATGAGGCAGGACCATATCGTATAATTGCTGCGCAGTACCCAGCGAGAGGTGAGGAACATGGCTCCCCGCATAACCAAGACCAGTTGGATTGGGGAGTAACGACTGCGGAGGAAACGCACGCTGAGGCTGGCGATAAGAAGCGGGCGGGACTCCATCAGTTGGACGGCCTTGAACAAAATGCTGAGCATTTCCAGGAATGCCCTGTGCAGGAGGGAAAAAGGTTCGCGATCCTGCCACATAATCAGCTTCCGCATCGGCTGCCAGAGTCCCTGGCACGGCGCGATACCCGTATTGTTGTTGACCACGACCAAAAGCACCAGTACTGGCTAACGAGGGATACGTTGGCTGATCAGGCGAAAAGGGTTTGTCGTTGGTACCCAAAAGATCACGATAGTGGGTCGAAGACCATTGGTGAGGGGGAAGGACAGTGTCCCCTGGCTGAATCGATCCCGAGTGCTCCTCGCCTGCGTGCTTGAGACGACGCAAATCAGCCGACGACAACCCCCCACTGAACGAGTGGGGGCGCTCCTTTGCCTCGCCACTGGCTGCAATCTTCAGCTGGGTCGGTCCCCGTTGAGTATGACTAGCCGAAGACAGCGCAGACTCTTGTGAATCTAGGGTGTCCGTGGAGGATACTCGAGAATGAGAAGGCGAAAGCTGATGATCCGAGCCGTGCGGCGATGAATCGATGCTGGCATCGGAAGCTGTTTCCAGGGGACTAGCATCATTGAATTGAACGACTGCCGCAGTGGCAAGTTTTGATTGAGGTGGCGTCTTCATGGGTCCGTGAACATCGTCTGTGAGTTCTGTCACCGAACCAAGCTTCAATCGAGCAATGTCCTGCGCAAGGTCCCACTCCGAGGCAGCGCCGGCATCGACCAACTGGCCAGTCCCGTTGACTCGCCAGCGGTGGTTGGCATTGTTGACATGACGCTCAGAACGATTTGGTTCTGTTGTGTAGTTTGGGTTCTCCAGAATGTTAGTACGAGGCATGGGAATTGGTTTGTGGACTAGAAGGAGAGACGCAGGCTTCAAACTCGAGGAGAAATCTGAATGAGGGTGGTGTGTTCTAGATGAATTCCAATTTTGCTGAAAATGCACTCAGTACACCTGGCACGGGGGGTGCACGCGTACTTGCCTCTTGTATGAATTCGGTATTGGGACGACGTGCGTGGGACCAGCCAAGTGTGCCGGATGATTGCGCACGGTTTGGAAAGGATGTTGGTGAGGCTGATTCGCGTGCAGCGTACAAACTGTCCGTTGATGCAGTAGTACTGGTGACCACCTTTTGCATTTAAATCTGGATGATCAAAAGGGTGAGACGAGAGGGAACGGTGTGGAGGAAAAGGAACTCGCCAGTAAATTAGGGTGGATGGGCGTCGAATGACGAATGCAGGATAAAAAGGTGCTTGAATTGGTATGAGACAATAATCAAGTGATGCTATGGATATAGGATACGATGCTGAGCTGCGTAATTGACAAGATAGATAGGGCCTTGGTCGACCTTTTGACCGGTTGAGAGGCAGAAGGACGAGCAGCAAAGGTCTAGGAAGAGGCGCAAGATAGGTATAAAAAGATGGGGAGAACGAGGCGTCAAGGGGTCGTGAGCACACTGGTCGCGTGTTGTGGATCAGGACTCAGACAGAGCCGCCGGGGTACGGAGAGGCTGATGGTGGTTGAGGGTTTTGTGGTGATGGTAATGGAACGAGGTAAAGGGGAGGCTAGTAGAACTGTGCAGGGTTTTGATCGCAACGTGCCCTTGTCGAGGCAGCGTTTGTCAAATAATTATGAGCAAGGACGGGTAACCGTAACAGTCGTGGACGAGCAAGAAAAGACGAGCGGGCACTGGTTTCGCTAGTGGTATCGTAAGTTGCATCAACGCGGTGCTGTCAACCCGCACCACGCCCGACGACGACGACGACGACATGGCGGTGTCCCTACACGCTACAGTACACCGCAGCCACCCTCCTGTGGAGCACCGCGTCGGTCTCTCCCCTTCTTTTACGTGGAGGAGGACATCCGTGCCAATCCTGAAATACTTCCGGTTTTCGCGGACTTGAAACGCCCTCCAGCATCGGCAAACATTCCCTCCATTCTCTGTTCAACAGAAAGAGTCACCTGACTCGGCATGCGGACACCACGAGGAAAAGTAATTTCTTCCTGCCTGTACAAGACCATCATTTACACATCCATGGTCATATCGACTACACCTTCCCATCACCCGTGTCCACCATCATCAGGCGTCTGCCAAGTTAAACATGAGCACAGTCTCACAAACGAGGCCATCTTGTCTTACAATACGACGTGCCAACCAGCATCGTGGAAAGACTTTGCAGCTGATCTTCATCAAACGACGATTGATCTTTATGCCATGTATCCTAGTCATGTTCAAACACATCACTGCCTAATCAAACGGAAATGCCATACCTGGTGTGTCTGCAAAGAAGATGTGGCGTTTAGATACCCACCGCAAATCGAAACAAAAACTAGCCCACCTTCTTGAATTCGGACGCACAGTGACGTATCGTCGTCGAAATCGGTGGAGGATCGGCCGCGTGTCGAGAAAGCACTGTGTACCTTCCATCAGAACCGGTTACAAGCAGCACGGTAATGAACGCTTCCAACCTTCTGTAAGAGGAGGCATCCACGACTCGACCGAGTACGGAAAGCTTTCGATCAAGGCACAAAGCCCAAGAACGGCAGAGTGCAATTTCCTCATCGATTCAGCATAATCAGGTGCTGACCGTGACGGTAGCTTGATGGTGGAGGCCAGGAAAACGAATCGATTCTATCGAGGACGCGTCAATTAGCGCTCCAAGATTGGTCATGCATCATCTACCTTGAGTGGTGCGATGTTCTGGCGTTGTGAGCAACGTACTATCCCAGATAGTGTCTTCGACGACATCTCACGAACTTCTACATTCTCGTCTCCCAAACAGTCAAGGAGCACATCCATGACTTTTGAGACACCCGTGGGGGAGATCATCAATAGATTACGATAGAAAAACATCACCAGCGCGGGTAGAGTATGCAGCCGAATGCGCCAGGACTGGAACAATTCCGTCTACAGCTCAACTATACGTCGAAAAGGGCTCACGTACCTTGGATGATTGTATTGCTTCTACCAACTTCTCTAAAACTGCCTCTGCAAATGTAGCTGGCAAGTAAACTCCAGACATCACCTGCAAAATTGCGCTGCTATATTTCTGTAGTTCTGCATTGTCATTGAGCTCCGACATATTCAGTACTTCAGGCCTTGCCAGCAATGAGCGACGCAACACAGTTCAAAAATGGTAAACGTACAGCATCTTCATGGCTGAAGGGAACGCGAGACATGCCTCGGAACCGTGAAATGAAACCCAAAGCCACAATAACACTACAAGACGGATAAGTAGTGTCATGTCCTAGTTGTATATCACCTACTTGAGTGTCCAACTTTATCGAACTAGTGGTAATCAGAGCGAGTTGTGACTCGGTAGCTGAAGACCCACCTGAGACTGCGTCACTCGCGGAGGTGGGAAACGCTGATCTTTCCATTCAACAAGTTGGTGGATAACCTGCTCGAATCGGTCGTCAAACACGCTCTCCCTGAAAACATGCTCAGTGTGATCAGACGAAAACAAAACTTACTTACCGAGTGCCAAGTGGATCCGGAGTCTCAGTACAGGAAGATAACAGCGCAGCCACCGAAGGATACGACGGACGCCATCTATTCCTCGCGATGAGGTAAAGGGCACTTGCTACAGTGCTCCGTATCTGCACAAATTTTTCAGTCACTCAAGCGCGAAGATCAGGCACGTCAGAAAGCATACCTCTGCATAATTAGAGTCTGCATTGTCAAATAACAATGAAACATATTTCTCAGAGTTCGGATTAAACCGAACCCCAATGGCGTCCATCAATACGACGACGGCGTTTAATGTCTTCGTAACTGACATGCTCTGAGTAATGGTGTTCGGAAGCCATGATTTCGTGGAATACCTGCAAATGCAGAGTCTGCATGGAAGTCCAGGTGGAGAGACAGAATCCAGTCCACTAGAGGCTTATTTCTGCGGGGATCGCGGTCTTCCAGCACCGTCTTTACACATTGGGCAACTAAATGAGATCGTGGGAGTGAAGGCGAGAAACACCCACTTGAAGGAATGAAGTCCAATAGATCACGGTGTCTGGTCGAGCCTGAATGAGGATTTGATCAAAGCGAGGCACCAGCCAAGCCCATAGGACATCAAGGTTTCGTTGGGTCCAGTGCTTGGATCCTACCACGCGTGAGTATGGGCAGATATCAAGCCCCAAGTAGCATACCGCGAAGTAAGCCGGTCAAGATTTCAGCAGCAGCGGCCTGTTGGAACTTGTCTGTGTTGGAGAGTAAGGGCTCTACTATGTCGAGCAAGTCTTGTAAGATTGCATCTCCAAACAATTTGGCTGTGTACACGTGCGTGTCAGCCGACGTTTGTCCTGCTTGCCCAAAACACGGACCGAGAGACTTAATAAACAGAACATTTTCTGGCCGCAAATCGGAAGCACCCGTACTATTCTCTGTTTCTTGGCTCCATAGTGCAACCAGTTTGGAGCAGTAGTCTTTGCCAGCGTACTTGCTTATGATGGCCAACGACTGGGCCGAAGATGGGTCCCAAAAAATAGACTGTGTAGAATCGGGCAAGGCGTATCCTCGGACGGTTGGCGTCCACGTCAAAAATCCAGTCTCGAGTTTGTCGACGAAAGCGTCACTAGTAAGAAGTAAGCACGAGATAATGAGCTCTTGGCTGTACCTACTTGGGTCCTAGAACAGGCCTTTGAAGGGTACCTAGGAACTCGTTGTGATCACCAATAGTGATTTCCCTAGATAATGGATTTCGCCATTGGGAGAGCCAAAGATCATCATCACTCTTTGCGTAGGTCCTCATTTTGATGAAGAGTGATTCTCGTACGATACCTCTGAATGACAATCATATAGTCTTTGACACAGAATGTAAACAACCCTTACTGTTGCGCGTTCAGCCGAATCAACGGCTGGACACTTGTCGTCTGTTCCATTAAGAACCTCACCACGGCTGGGGGTGTGGGTGCATCTCGTCTCATGAGTCCAAGAATGAAATTAAGGGCCATTTGGACATATCGCCACTATGACAAAATTTTCAACGAGGAGCGTGACGATAAGGGAGGCACAAACGTGGGTTGTGGGACGGACGGCAACGTCAAGCACTGATTTCAGCTGGAAAGCGTGAGGGGTTGATATTTCCAAGCGTTAAGCTAATGATTGTAGGTGGAAACTTACTGTTCGCTCATGCTCCTGAAGCTGCTTCTGGATTCTCTTGGGCCATACTGATAAAGCAGTCTTCCGCAGCTCGTCGTCGATGCTACCAGTGTTTAACTCCGATTCAAGATCGCGAACAGCAACAGCGACCCTGGGGACCTCCGCAGAATATGCGGCTGTACGGATGGACTCTTCATTCAGGTGGACGAGGCAGTCGGATGAATTCGTCGAGACTAGTTTTTGGATAGAAGGCTTCCAATAACGTCATTTCAATCGAGCAATGGTGAGTACGCCAAAACTATACCTTTTCTTCCTGTTGACATTCAAGTAGAGAAAGCAAGTACTGCCTCTGCAACGTCTGATCTGTGAGGGTATGAGCTTTGCAACAGTAAACTCTTGGCATCTTACCAGCCATTATATATGCAGCTTTTTTCAATGGAGTGGGTCAGAGGGACGTATGGTGGTGAGGGATAGGATGGCTTACCCGTTCCCTTGTTTCCGAGTACATAGAGAGCGCCTTTCATACGATCCGGGTTGTTTCCTTTGCCATTATTTAGAGAGTCGAACATTGGCGCTAAAATGTATCTCGTGGATCGTACATAGTGCTGTCCCGTCATTAGCTTACACGTATGTATGCTGCAGGGGACTTACGCCGCATATGCTGTGCAGCACATTTTGTGCAAGACTACGCAACAGTCAAAACGATGACGCAAGGGAATAATCTTCTACATACCGCCGCACCCGAGTGTAAGGGGATAAACAAAGCTCTGAAAGGTCATCCTTCAATAATCGGTCATCCAACTCCGAGCGTCGACGATACAAAGCGTGCATGTACAGGCGGCTGGAATGGTAGAGTTGTGCTCGCTTTACCCAAACGATGCGCGCATTCTCTTTTTGACGCGCGGACATGCGATTCACCCTGTACAAGGCAGCTGAGTAGCCGCACCAAAAATAAAAGAGTGGGCGCACTCCCGCGACTGTGCAAAGTTCTTCTGCAGATTTGTGAAATCTCCTCTGCTCATCCCGTAATCGAGGAAGAACGCGTCGAGAGCTTTGACGACCGCAATCACGGCATCAATGTGGTCCTCCTCATCTTGATCTTGGCGTAACTTCGTCGCGGCAAGGTGAATGAGGTTTCCAAACCTATTACGCAAGTTCACGACACGTTGGTAGCGTGGGTCTTGTGGGTCTGTAAGTACTATTCCGGCTTGAACATCCAATTGATCGACGACGAGTCCCTCTATCTCGGTTTCTAGATCTAAACAGGAGTTGGAAACTTCTTTTGGGGCCTCCTTGAAAATTGTAGGCATGCCGCTCCAGACTGCCTTCGAGAAAGTCATATACCTAATCTCACCGGGGTCAGCAAAGTTATGGTCAACTCATGTCATAAGACCGACCGGCAGAAATCGTTGCGGGCAACGCTATCCCAGCTACCCGGAGAGTTTATGACGGCCTCGAGTTTGTCGAGAGTAGGAGAGACAATGCGGTCTAGGATTTGAAGTACGAAATCAACTTCTTCCGCGTTTGGAACTTGAGTATATGAGGATTCTCAGAAAAACAATGAAGGTGTAGAATCAAACATCTTACCATGCCATTCGACTTTAACATCTTTAGCTTCACAAAGATGCCCCCACTGTGTACTGTGGACCTTGTTGAAGTCTGGCGACAAATTACCATGCGTATCCAACACTGAGCAACACTTAAACTCGCACCTGGGTCTATCCATTGATCACCGTTGATAAAGTGATTGTTGATGGGGTAAACGGTTGTCAATGTATGCAATACGCGTGAAACCAAAGCGGCGGTTCCTGAATACCCTCTCTCGTTCTTTGTCTTCTCAAGCAAGAGAGACAATAGGTGGGTAATCGTCTCTTTATGCTGGACTAACTGTGAGAATTGCATCAGATGATCATTTCAAAAGTTTCTTCCCAATAGCTCACAGCAGAACCGCCATACCCCAGGCACCCTCTGAGGATAGCCAGATCTACCATAACAAGTTAAGTCAATCGATGGATAACATGATGACTGTAAATTGTTGCTCACTCCAATGGAGGGTCGTGTCAGAAGGCACACTCTCGTGCGTTGAGGTTGTCCGAATGCTTGACGCTCCGTGCTTCAATTCTTCTTGAATCTGCAAGACACAGAACAGCAAAAATTTTTCAATAGTTTGCTGAGGCCTTGCGCGGGCGAGGCAAGCAACCAGGTGCCCAAATGCCCTCACAGCATTCGACTTCGCGTTCGTTGTTGCGTAATCGTAGACTAAGTTGAGAACGAGATCGAAGAGCTGATCGGATAGATGTAGACAGACGACATCGGCCATGCTCTTTATGGACTTCAAGACCGCTTCCTCGGTCTTACCTCCTGTCGTCTTCCTTCGGCCCCCTTCTTCTGGAAGATTCTCATACAATGCGAGAATGCGCCGAAAGAGAGATACCACCCAATCTACAACGATGAGCTTCTGAAGACATCAACAAGAAACTTACTAAGTACCTGCAAAGCCCGACGTGCTTTCGCGGACAAGAGCGCGTTCTTCTTCCCTGCTGAGGGCGACAAAGGGACATTCAACGCCCTCAGGAAGTCGTGTATCGTTATCGTCAAGTTCCATGAGATCCTCACTGGGTGTATCGCCGGATAACGCGAACCCAGATTTGTGCATGGAAATGTCGCCGATTTTGACATGTTGGATGACGCTTATGATGAATGATGTTGCGCATATAGTTTTGTTCGGGTCATTCTGTACCCAAGTCAGCGGTAAACCAGAAGTTGGGAAGGACACAACAGACCAAATCAATCCCCGGAATGCAAAGCTCAAGGAGAGGCAGAAGGTGCTTTTGACCGGGACGCCACATCTTCTCGGAGACCAAGGGAAGAGATATTCCGGAAAGTATCTTGAGAACTGCGGTAGTCCGATGCGTCTCGTTGACAACCTCTAATCCCCCATAAGCGCGTTCAAGCAGCTCTGGCATGACCAAGGTAGGCTCGAGCTGGGCCATTACGCGCAGCGCTCCTTGAGTCATAGCAAGAGAAAGTGGGTCCTTCGAGAACATAGCGAGTAAAGCAGGTGTCAGGAGGCTGGAGACAAACGCTCGACGAATCCCGGTTGTAAGACGACGAGTCTGAAGTTCTGCATCAGCGTGACACCTCTCCAAATTGCCACGTGAGATTTTTACCGTCGGAGTACGACACGAAGGCAGTTGTTCCTCAACCCAACGATCCGCAAAGTCGGCCGTTAGACGTTGAAGGAAGCTCGTAAGCTATGGTTAAGGTCAGTAAAGATGGCGCGAAGCTTAAAACCTACTTACCAACATCGTCCAATGACCATAATTGGATGGATGGAAGAACGACTCTGTGCTAGTCAGTAAGCGGTCCAGGGTGTCCATGGCTCTCGAACCAGCGAGATATGCTACCTGTCCACTTTTAGATGATGGCGTTGCTGGTGCTGAATCGCCACGGGTAGCACCATCAACAGCCATGGAATAAACAAACAGCTGAGCGAGAGCGTCTGCGACAACATCATATTGATTGTTCAATGCATTTGATGCGACCATTGAACATGCTCACTGATGCGACTAATTGTTTTCTTGATTTTAGACCCCTGGCGGACCGACGTTGCATCCGCATGCGCGGAGGTCAGATTGGGGTTCTGTAGAAAATTTAACAGCACAAATGAGTGGAAATCAAGCGAACTCACTCTAGATTTGCCCACAGGCACATCTAAAAACGAGCGTGAGGATCGTGAATGTGAATGATGTGCGGGAAGAAGCCTACACATAGACTCGAACCCTTTGCTGACCAGCAAGTTCCATTCCTGATCAGACCACATACCCACGTCCTTCCACTGCGCGCCACCTTCACCAAAATTACCAGCTTTTCCCGCAACATGTTCCTCTGCCAGATTTCCGGCCAATTCAAGGAAACGATCGTCCATTGAAAATGAATTAAATGCTTCCCATAAACTGAAGACGACGGGAAGGTAGAGGTGTGGATGAGAAGGAGGAAGGAAGGACGTTAACACGGGGATCATGGTAAGCGTAGTCTGCAACCAGTTAGCAGTTATAAATTATCGGTGAAGGAGCTCACGTTAGGAGTGATCATGGGCAAGAATGTGTTGAGCATGTCGGGGATGTCATTGGCGGGAAAGTACGGCTTACAGCATTCCGCGACATAGAAAAGGATGTTGTTCAAATTACGACTAAGGTAGGACATCAATAAGGCAAAGACAGGGGATACAGATGTTGCACACTTGTTATGACCTAGACGCTTTTTTGGAAACAGCTCCTTGTAGAGGAGCTGCCAAAGAGGCTGCCATGGAAGGTGTAGATCCGTGGATTCAAGCTTGCGCTTTCCGGTCTTTCCGAGTAGACGAGAAATCATGTCTGCCCAACTTCGAACGACGCGGACGTCCAAACCAGGAATGAGACACAGCTCATAATAAAACCTGACAAGCTTGGCGCGAGTTGATGTTGCTACTGGGTAACGCATCTGCAGCCAACTGCGCAGAATGAAAGAATTGGTTAAGAAAAGGTACTGCGACTCACCATTGTAACATCGCATCCCAAGTTGTGAGGACGGACCAGTTCTTGGACTCTGCACATATAACAAGTTTTGCTACAATGTGCTCCAACTTGTCCTGCATCACCTGGAGAGACTCACACTTGTAAGGTAGAGCATCGAGATAGACGGCAAGATTGGCTATTTGTTTATCATGGGATGATTGGTCTGCAATGAGGGGAGATGCCTCGTCAGTAGGAGAGTCGAGGACATCAATATCGTCGTCGTCCATATCTACGCCCTGGATAGACAGGTCACCAGAGCCTAGCTCGGCAACGATGCTGGGTAGAAATAGATCAAGGGTGGCCATCGATGTGTTCAGATGAGAGTAGGTGAGAAATTGGAGGAAGGGGGACAAGACGTACGGCGGGGAGACGAGGATGGTATTTATACGGTGCTGTGTGCTGACGCGTCCTTGTCTGCGTCTGCCGCAGCGATCTCAGTGACGAGACGCGAATCAAAGGGGATACCGAAACACGTGACCACACATGTACCGTCCCCTCATCAGCCAGTGCTTGCGCCGTCGCACCCTGTATGGCGCCGTCTCTCTCTTCTCTGCAGCGTTCGCGTTCCATACAGCCAAAATACATCTCGACGCCCCACAGCGGGATGTGGTAGGCGAACTCTCCCCACACGCGACTCCGACCTCTGTCGACCCGGCGACGTCCGTCGAGTTTCCTAAAGAGCTTCGAGTCCCTTCCAAGTTTCCCCTTCCTCCCCACTCGCTCTTGGGCCTCGGTGTACGGACGGTTTCGTTTCTTGGCATAAATGTCTATTCCGTCGGATTTTATGCCGACCTGACAGCCCCAAAGCTCAAGGTTTATTTCTCCTTGCCCGCACTGACATCTTTAACACACTCGTAGCAAATCCCTGCCAGTGCCACACCAGAGGAAAAGATCGATTACATAATTCGAAACACGTCATGCATTCTCCGCATCAGTGAGACATTCTCAACCTCATCCAGAGTTCGTCTACACATCCATACCTCTAGTACCGACACGCCACACCTCGTATACCCACTTGCGTGATGGTTTTGTGCGGGCTTTAAATGCGCGCCTCCATCTCGCCAAGTCTCGCGGAGCCCTTTCCGCTGAAATGGAAGCTGCCGTACAGTCTCCCCTCCGCAAACTCAAATCGATATTTCCTACTACCAGGCTCTCCAAAGGTCACCCACTTGATGTGCATCTTACTGCCCCTACCGGAGACCCGATACGCCCGAGAAACTTGGTATTCATGGATTTGGGTGCAGTGGAGAATGATTGGGTTGCCGAGGAATTTGTATTGGCTTATTTTGAGGGGGAGGGAATTAGCCCGCCAGTGAGCTGGGTCTTCTACTGGCTGAACGTTTCATCTAATCTGCATCCAGATGAAAAAGGCAACCCTGGAGCGAGTCAGTAGCATGGGAAATTAGGTTGTCTAGGATAGGCTTGAGGAGGCAGATTCTGTTCTCGAGAAACCCAATCTTGGTTTTCGCAGCTTGTCAATACCATCCCGTTTAGCTCAGTTGGTAGAGCGCGTCACTAGTAATGACGAGGTCAGTCGTTCGAGTCGGCTAATGGGAATATTTTTGAACCATGTGCTGCCCTACTTGGGTAGTTGTGCTAGAACCTTGTCTTCGATGTTGTCTATAAACTCACTGCCGCGCCTATCGAGGTCCCTCCAATATTGCGTGTCACCGCTATCCAGATCCGCACGGTCGTTACCCGCAGCTTGCGGAGAGCTATCTCTGACCTTCAGAACATATACCAAAGGCTACAGCAGCACCCCGCCTTCTTTCCTCACCTCTGCTCTCGACCAGAAGCAGAGAACGTCTCGTGCGAGTAAAGAAGACTCAGTTGGACCATTTCAACTCGGCATTTCACAGGCAGCCCTGAGGCGCGGGGAGAAGGCCAAAAAATGGTCGGAACTGAGTGTTGGTGGCAAGTGTAAGTCTTGTTCAACAACTGGCATCAGGCGTTCCGACTATTTTTCATCACCTATCGCGAGTACACTCTTGCTGACGGTCATATGCAATAGTGGTACGCACTACCCAACGCACTACCAACCTAACTGTCATATTGCTCGGTGCCGGGCTGTCAGTTGTGCTCGTCTACGCACTTACCTCGGAACTCTTTTCAAAGAACTCGCCCACTGTGCTCTACAATGACGCTTGCGAACGAATCAAAGCATCTCCCAGAGTAGGTTCTGTCTTGATGAAGAATCGTTCATTGATCATTTGGGTGCTAGGTTGTCAAGTATCTTCATGCACCCCTCACTTTCCACAACAACCCACCCTCTTCTGCGCGTCCGCGTCACCGTCACCGACGTGTGGCGTCACAGATAGCGATTGATTCTTCAGGCCGGGAACATTTACTTTTGAACTTTTATGTTCAAGGTTCCTCAGCAACAATACTTTCAGCGGAAGACGGGGACAAACAATGGTTCAGTTATGGCGGTTCGTTGGCCTCCCTGACTTTCGAAGACATCAAGGAGAAAATGATGCCCTTTGTCGAATGGGCGAGGAGCGCTTTCAAGTATCTCAGAGGAGACCCTGTACCTTCTGTGATGCTTGCAGCGACTACGGAAAAGGAGAAGAGTAAAGAACAAGAGAGAGTCGAGGGACAGTCTTGGTGGGGGCTGACAGGCATGTTCACTGGTCTCCGCGGATGGAGGTCATATGCGGGAGAAAACCATACCGCAGGGACGATTTGGACAGAGGGAGAGGTACATGCTGATCTTGTGAAGGTGCGTGAAATGGTTTCTCGGGTTCCAACTTGACCCCGGTCCATGACATACATATGGAGCGCCGTGAGTTATCGCCGTGCGACACGCTCCGTGTACCACACCACACTGTCACTTATGTTTGGCTACCGTTTATACTGACAACGTGATCTGATAGGATGATGAAGGCTACTTCGTATTTCGGTACCTTCTTATAGACATACCAAGTGCGTTTTTTGTTTGTCATCATACAGGATTTCATGCGCCATAATTTCACTTTACAGACTCGGAAGCTCGAAATCCGATCAGGGTATTTGTCGAGCGGGCACCAGGTGTTCGTGAGAACGAACCCATTGTGCGATTTCATTCATCGTGAGCACACGCACTGGGTGCCGTGTCCGCGCCAAGGATTGGGGATGAAAGCACTAGATCTGGATAACACCCTGCTCGGACGTAGGAGCCATACACCAATGCATGCTACTTGAATGAAGCCCAGCCGTTCAGCCAGGGTGACAGATTAATTAAGAATCATAAAGAGGGTGAGCACTAGTAGAGCACCATACGCGGACACGCATAATGAAGTACGTGGAACGTCCGGAAAAACATGCACTACTCTCCGAAAAGCTTCTGCACACGTCTTAAGATGGAGTCCTTCTCAGGGTCTGTGGAAGCGTGTTGTAAATGAAGGACGTATGCAATGAACGGTCAAAGGGAACACGTACCATAAGGATGGTCTTTGGATGGGATCTCGAGGAGGGTGGGGAAGGCCTGCTGGTAGCGATCGACCGTCGGCCTGATCTTCTCTGCTATCTGTATCCATGAAGATGTCACATGAAGGTGAACTCAGACATTAACGGAGTGTGATACGGTACATGTTGGTTAATGAGCAGGATGGCTACATCCTTGCGTTCTGTGAATTCCTGAAAGGTTGCCTCGATGGTCGATATCTGGGTCTCTAGAACAGGGTTAGGGCGTGTCTGTTGCACTGGCGGGCGCACTGGAATCGACGACGAGAAAGTTCTTCTTCTGCTGGTCGTTGATGTGGCCGACGCCCGCGAGTAAGAGACCGGTGATTGAGTCCTGTGAGCGGGCTGAGAAGGCCAAAGACAAGAAAACGAGGGTTATACTTCGTCGCCAATGACCGCGATCAACGTTCTGTCCTTGAAGGAGGTGTGCGCTGCCATACCGTGCTGGAGCGAAAGCCAACTTGTATGATGGCGTCCATCGCTGAAGACACCCTTCTCTACGTGTTCTACCCCCCAACCCCTCTCGCCGACAAGGCCTCTTGCACGTCTCTCGCTGCCTGCATCCACGAACTCGTTACAGCTCTCCTCCCCGACCTCCTCTGGCATCGCGACCCCTTTCAGCTCAAGATTGCACCAGATCCAGATGCCCATCGCGGCCAGGACAAACATGTTCTCGAGGGCTGCATGCGCGTTGGCGACGCTGTCGACGACGAATGGTGCGTCGTCTGGCTCCTCAGAGAGGTCTCCAAGCGGTGGGATATAGTCATCAGGTCAGTACTTCCTCTCCACCCTCATAATTATTTCCTCATTCATTGATTGCCAGTGTCTCTGACTCGGATGGCGAATTCTTGCTCATCGAGGCAGCCGAGTCCCTCCCTCGTTGGGTGAACCCCTCAAACGCGATCAACAGGGTGCGCACGCCTCCTCCTTCCGTCCTCGCCGAGAACCAACTAAACAACGCCTTACACTTTGCCACAGGTATGGATACACACTGGTCGCTTGCACCTCATCCCCCTCTCGCACGTTTCTCATCCCAGCAAGCCTAGAAGGCGTCCCCGTCTTCCCGGAGTGAGAGAACACGACGATGAGGATGGCCTTACCGCTGATGAAGAGGAAAAATACATTGCTATCGAAGACGCGGTTCCTCTTGTGCGGGACGCATCTGTCAATACTTTCGCCCCCAAACTGGTCGAGGATGTCGTATGGCAGCGAATTTCTGGCTACCCAACTGCCACCCAGAACCATATTCACTCCACCATGGCATATCTTCCCATCGACATCGCCCGTGCGCTCACAATCAACAAGACGTTGGTACAAAAACCGATCGAGACATTTTACACTCGCGATGCACTTCAACTCCGCGTAAGTGTGTGGACTACTTTGGTCGGCATATCTTGACAGAACTTCACAGGCTGCCCACAAAATGGCACGCTTTCCGCCATTTCCAAATGTTCTTTGCAGTGTCAAAATGACACGAACCGCTTATGCTCAATTGTTGGGCCAAAGGTTCTATCCGCCTAAAATTTTTGGGACCTTCAAGGAGAGAGAAGGCACGGCTGCCTGGCGTTGGCGAGATGTCGGTATGAAATTGGCCAGTCGTCCAAGTTGGTTGACTTGTCCATTCACTCAAACGGAGCTTTTAGGCTTGTGGGTTCGAAATGTTGTATCAGGAATCCAAAAACCGTCCAGACGTGAAGTCGAACGCAGAAGCATTAATGTCTTCTGTGAGTGTTAACGATAATCCATCCTCTCGAGGCTCACTTTCCCTTATCCACCAGGTAGAAGCACGCAAGGATACGCTTCGCCGTTCATCGGATTACAAAACATACTTAAACCGTCTCGTCGCTATTGGCTATTTCCGAGACGAAATGGAAGATTCGCAGGTATGGAATGAACTTGAGAACAAGGCGGTTGATATCTATGTTGAGACCTTACGAGAAGAGTATGCCTTTAATTCCTTACACGCTGTACTCTTGGCTGACCAGACTATATAGCGACGTGTCAAGACCATCGTTTGCAGCTTTGTTCAATGCTGCACTCTCTCGTGCCCCTGAGACGCTTCCGGATGCCGACTTGGCGCATACGGAGGATTCTGATGCATGGATGAATGTTGATGCCAAGGACCTCGACAAGGTACTCGAACATGCGATGCTTCCTGGTAACCTGTCTGCAGTGACACACATAACGAAAACAGACAGCGAGTCCGGGGAGGAAGATAGAGTCGCAAAGGAGCAAACGGAAAAACTACGCGATCTCGCTGCGAAGGTTGAGCGTTTTGTGGAAGGAAAAGGTGATATAGGAGGCGCGCAATTCGAAGAGTACGCATATCTGTTCTTATCATTATCCTCATTTTCTCAAAAAAATTGTTTCCTTCTTCATGGTGATAGCGAAGTGTCCTCCGACGAAGACGATGCAAACAGTGATGATGGCGATCTGTCCGGCGACGAAAAATTTTCCGAGTTAGAAGACGAAGACTCAGAGACAGAAACACGAGAAATGTCAGGGGTGGCTCGTCAGCGAGCGATGGATAATCTCGTTCCTGCTCTCCCACCTTCCGAGTACGGTCAAATGCCCGCCTCTTTTAATACGCAACGTGTCGCCAAAACCACAATGCTGAGCGAAAAAATTGAAGCTGGACGTCCTGGGGCTGATATCAGAGAGCGAGTTATTAGCACGAGACAGTCTACCTCCTCCCTGCACGTCCGTCCGGTCCGTCCTCCGCTTCTTCCCCGCGATAAGTACGAAGGGGTGGATTCGGATGACGAGTCTTCCTCGTCAGACCCATTAGCTGGCGGTGACGATGAGGATGCCGAGTCAGAGGAGGATAGACCTCAGGTAGTTGGTGATATCGAGGTGGATATGGATGAAGAAGAGGCAGAGTTTCTCGAGTTTTCACGCCAAACCTTGGGCATATCCGACGAGATGTGGGATAATATACTTCAAGAGCGGCAGGTGCGGGGAGGTATGTTCTCTCAAATATTGTGAAGTACGAAGAAGTTACCAACGATGGTGTCTAGCATTTGTACCAGCCAGTGCAGCAACGAGGAAGGCGACAACGATACCAAAGGCGGCGTCCGAACATCCGTCGTCGGCCCAAGGTACATGTCCAAACAAGAACCCAAACCTGAACTCCTTTGAGGCGGTTATGCAAGCCATGGACGCTGAGCTGTCGCGCTTGCGACAGTCTACTGGAGCAGAGCCTGAGCCCCACGCCCCGCCAACGGAAGGAGATAAAAGCAACGTTCGTGGAGGAGGAGCGGACGTTGACGTCGACATGGATATTGAGGCCTCCATGCAGGCCGAACTTGAGAGCCTACTGGAGCAAGAGCACACCGGAGAGTCGGACGAGGAGGGTGATAAACCGAGCATGGACTACAACCTAATCAAAAACTTCCTTGAGAGTTTCAAAAGCCAGGCAGGTTTGGCAGGGCCAGTGGGCAACCTTGCAGGGCGGTTGCAACCTGACTGGATGTTGCCCAGAGACGAACTGTGATAGGGGTAGGTTAGCTAAGTTTGGTTGTTGCTACATTTTATCATGTGGACACTTCAAACGACACGACCATGATACACGCAGTATTAATCTGTCAGTCGTCCACTAGCAATCCTATTTCCCGCTCAACACAGAGACTACAGTCAATACATCGGGCATTCCAAGGTTGACCAAGTTCTACACGCCGCTTCACCAGTCCTCCCAAACAGTTATTCAAAAAATATTCTCCCTCATCTCGATGCGTCCGGCTGGGTTGTGCAACTTCCTGGACGCACCAGAACTCGAAGCATTTATCGGCCCCAAGGATGACTCGGATGAGCGTTGGCGGGTTGTGTACAGAAACTACGCCACACTATACTTTGTGTTCGTCGTTGACGACGCCGAGAGCGAGCTCGGAATACTTGATTTGATCCAGGTGAGCGGGGATACATTAAGTACAACATGTCTTGCGACGGTCCCACAATGCCGGAACCCAAGGTATTCGTGGAGGCGTTGGACCGTGCATTTGAGAATGTCTGTGAACTAGACCTGGTGTTCCATTTCGATGAGGTGGGGCGTATCATCACGAGGCGTACTTGGTGCTGAGTCTCGGGACCGGTTCAGGTTCACCACATCCTTGCGGAGATCATACAAGGTGGACTCGTCCTAGAGACAAATGTGGAGGAGATTAGCAGCGCAGGTGCGTGGTATTTCTTTGGTTGTCGCTTTGAGGGGATTCGGGGAGGAAACCTCTTATCGAACGACAAATTTTCAGATACTAACAAGATATCTAGCAAAGGCAGCATCCAAAGCACGCAAAGACTCATTTGTTTCAGCGAACCCCCTTGCATTGGGGACTGGCGTGGGAGGTGCTCGAAACGGAGCACTGCCGACACCGTTGGGATGGTTGACAGACAAGTTGACGGGAGTGAGCGGACGATAGAAACAAAACAAATACTACGGATCTGGTATTGTTTTCTGCGTGCGCATAAGTAAAAAGATTACGTCTGAAAGACCGTTACTAAGTAAGTCGACAAGTACTCGGGATCTTCATGTCACCAAAACCGACGTGCCTATGAAATGGGAGTCAAAGGTTTTGCCATGCAGGACAAACGAGATGTACGCTTTTTCTTCTTTTTACCGGCGCCGGTGGGACCCTTTACAGGAGGAATGTCCTGTGGACTCGGAGCAGTGGAGGGTGCCTTTGGAGTTGGTGCTTTTTGTGAAGAAGCTGTGGGGGTCAGTGCGGAATGAATAGAGGTATTTGCATGGGTTGACATTGAGGTCACGGTGTTTTGGTCGAAGGCACGAGACGCGACTATGTTAGAATGTGTTGCAGTTGTCCTCATGGCCTCCAGCATGAGCGTGCTGTTTTGCTGTTTTTTAACGCTATGGAACTTGGGCTTTTCGGGAGCATCCATGGCAGAATTAATTTGCATGGCGTCGATGCTGGGCTTTTTTGACAGAGTGTCGGGCAAGTGCGAGTCAATTACAGGCCAGACAAAGCCAGTGCGAGGGGTATAATCGGGGCGATGCCTGCGAAGGAGGTCGAGGGAAGTTTGCAAGGCATTCAGAGAGGTGAGCTAGATAAGATGGAGTGAACGGCACGCAGAAAAGTAAGAACAAGATGTACAAGTCTGTTTGAGAGCAAAGTATAGACATCGGGTGACTGATAGATGCGGTTGTTGACGATAAAGTAGGCGGCAAGAGGTCTGACTGGGAAGGATATGGGGACGGGGGAGAGGAGACGGGGAGCGACAGACCTTGATCTGGGGAGAAACGTTCGCGTTTGTGAATAATGAACAGGGAGGGGGGTGAGGCATGGGCGAGGGCAAACTGGATCCCGGTGAAGCGTCTGGAATGGATTGAGTACGAGAAGGAAGAGTAAGAAAAAGGACATGCTTGAGTTTCTCTGCCTCGTTGAGGATGGGAGTACCAGTGTGCATAGTCTGCATGCGGAGTTCCTGGTTGTTGCTCTGCTTGTCGTAGAACATCGACGTCGCAAAGTAGTCCAGGATGTTCTCCGTCGACAGAGGCCCGTTCACCTGCGTTTTGGTAAGAGGAAAGAAAGACGTACGATCTCATGGCAACTTTCCTGAATCCACTCATGCCAGATGAAGAACCGATGCGAGTAATCATCACTGGGGTGGAGGTCTTTGTCGTCCATGTTCAACGTACAAGCTGGTTGTATAGCCACCCTGTGTGTACCAAAACGGCAGACAACTAGAATTACATAATGGTTCTGTATGTACATACGCCGGTCCATGTACCGTTGGAGACTTGGATCTGTGGCGGCCTTTAAAATCCAACCCCTACATTGGTAACCAAAATATCTTAAATTGATAAACGACAAGTTTACACGAAAGATATAATTGAATATTCGATTGGTCCACGGAAATAAGGTCATATACGAATCATGGCGGGAGAAGAATATAAAGTATATCTGGGTAGACATACCGCCTGAATATCCTCGTCAAGGCAGCGCGCAGGCAGGGAGCTCGAGCTACGCCTGTCACAGTTCGTGGAGAAACACGAACGATGGAAAGCGTAATACATCGATAGGGGAAGCGTAGAATGATGATCGTCTTGGCATGGAGTAAACGAATCAACCATCAGCTACGACGACGCGATTGGCGAAAGGTCGCCCGGGCTACAAAGTTGGTAAGAAATGTGGTCACCAAGCGGAAATGAAACTCACGCATACGAGTCGAGTTTCGGAGGAAACGAAGCTTTTTACTTGACATCGGCGCAATTGCATTGGGTGGCGGTACCAACCCACCCTTTGCCACAATTATCACACCAACCCCGTGGACCGTGTTCAACACCGATTGCTTTTGTAACAGCGGAAGGAGTCGAGGACACAGACTCGTCACGATGAATGCTAACCAAGTGACGGCCCAGGTCATGTTTGCGACTAAACGAACGCCCACACGAGCGATGAGGGCAGACATGGGGCTTGAGGCGGTTTGGATCATGAGTTGCCATGTGAGTTTTCAGGTTATAAGCTCGGGCAAAGGCTAGTCGAAGCTTGATGAGAAAGGAAAATGACCAAAAAAAATAAAAGCTCACCTCGCGGACACGTTGGACATTGGTATTTCTTGCGAGGATCTTCTTTAGACTGGTCTTCTACACCACGGACCGACCTAGCTTGCGGCACAGGAGATGCATTCGTGGGTAGTTGTGCCATGTTAGACGGCGAGACGGTGTCGGCGCTGATAAATCCAAGACCATAGAAGTCTGCGGTAGTAGATTTGGGAACAGCGGGAATGCGCGCAGCACCTCCGTAGTCGGAGAAACTGGTGCGCTTGAAGGCAGCCTCGGAGGACGGTGCGGGATGAGCGCTGCGTGGACTGAGCGGTAGCGACCCAAAGGTACTGGGATCCACCGTCATGGGAAGATTGTTGTTACCCTGCACAGCACTACCGCCGTAGTCGGAGCAGCCACTACCACCGATGCGAGTCCTTTGAAAGTCCATTTCAAGGTCGAGGGGGAATGAACAGTCGGTTGCAGAATACGAGGAATTGGAGAAATTATAAGAGGACTCGGAATGAGTAGAGAGTGTCTCGTATGCACTCTCGGAAGAGACGGTAATAGTAGAGGGAGGACCACACGTTGGGGTATCGGATCTCAAAAAGGAGTAGGCGTCGTTGGAATCCACGGTAAGGAGCTGGAGTTGGACTTCGTTGAAAGCCGCGAGGCTGGAGTCCAATTCAAGTTCGAAGAGATCGGGGTGGGGGGCGAGGATGTCAGATGGCGAGTGAAATGAAACAAAGTCGAGGCCTTGCTGTTGCTTGGCGTAGTCTGAGCCGTATGCATCAACGGCGGAGTAAAAGGTGTCATTCAGAGGGTCAGACATGGCTAGATGGTGTACTGCGGAGGGTGACTTGGGTAACCTCTTGCAAGGGAGTGGGACTTGGAGGAGAGAATGGGCTATTGCTGCGGACCACGCAGGCTGTATATATTCACCTTAGTCATCAGCCTGGTTTCCCACAGTACGCACACCGCCTTCTTTGGTCGGGCCGCCGTGGCAACTTTGACTAATCATGCTCACGTCAATCCCAACGGAAACCATTCACACTGCGGAAATTGCGCAGAGCCCGCACGACCTACTCCAGCCTACTTGCATCACGATCAAGGCTCCTCAACGAACTCGTTCTGCTCCTAGTGCCCACTCCCGCCACACGACAACGCGGAGGGCGCCCAGCTGCCACCGATCACCACCTTTGTGATCGGACTCGGCTGTTTCATGCAGGGTGCCAATAGCGGTGTAATTGGCATCCAGACGCTATCCCCCGAGTTTCGTTAACAAGACCTTGGCAAACGCTGTGGGTGTCTGCACACACCTCGAGTACGGGGGTGTTTCACCGTTTCTCTTTGACGTTGACAAAACGGCACACCGAGGCTAATGCCTCTACTTCGAGTCTGTAGCATCGTTGTGATGCGTCACCAGCATGCACCATGCCTCGCGCTGACATCCTTTTGCTGATACAAACTCTTGTCGTCCTGTCAACTCTCGACACTAGTTCACAACCCTGGACGTGCTCATTAATCAATTCATACCAAATATCGTGTTGAAGGCTGTACCCGTCCTCTAGGCTGTGGCAGATGCTGTATACCACCATACGTACCATTGTTCCCACAGTTTTGCGCCCCATCGGCACCAGTTCCCCTTCTAGACTGCGCGGATCAATCAAGTCCCCGAGAAATGTCGATGAGATTGAAACTTGATCGACACCTCCTTATGCAACGCCCGCCTAGCTCAATCGGATAGAGCGTCAGACTCTTAAGACTAGGCGATCTGAAGGCTGCGAGTTCGACCCTCGCGGTGGGCTAGTGTTTTGCTTATAAGCCTGCCTTTTGCTTCCTTTTTTGATTTGAAACACGATACGTCTCACAATCATACAAGCATTTCAGCGAGAGTTGATGATGGGTAGGAATAATGATAAATAAAAGCATTCCGTGTATCCCGTAGCTCAGGTATATACCAGAGTATAGTTTCCACTGCTCATGAATATCATAAAGTTCATTAGTCCAAAGTGGGATGGCTAGCATTGTGTTCATCCACGGAATGTGCAACAACTAATTCAACAAAGAAATGACTTCAACCCTCAAAAGTCGAGATAAGGGAAAAGCACGCACCTGATCATGTAAGGCACAGTCGCCACTAACAGACAAGCAAACGCCGCCCAACAAAGGTATACTCCATTTCCGTACGACACTTCGATGCCTGACTCGACACCTTTGGCAAGTTGCATCGTGTTGACACTCTCGACTTTCTTGATTATCACGGTCCAAAGTGCTGCTCCAATTAGTATGAATATCGCAGATAGAATGGACGTTGTGGCAGAAAAGAGGAACAGAACAGTCCTACGGAGTACCCCACTGTCGGACAGCTTAGTGATGGTTTACAAAATGGGGCACAACTCACGTAAACAATGAAAGTGCAGTGAGTATTGTTCCGAGTAGCAGGAAGTAATATGCAACATGAGAGTTGGTTCCCAAGTATGACGAATCGATGAATGTGGTATTGACAAAAATGTAGGCCGTAAATTGTGAATAGTTGAGGAGCATGTCAGATGTGATGACAGTGTATGGCTGGAATCTGGTTGCAGCTGAGTGATTTGAGCATTGTCCAGCAGAACTGTTGACGTAGGCGCAGTAAGAATAAAGACCGAACTCATATTGTTGCCTGATTCCGGCGCCTTGCCCAAGGGGAGCTGATGAATTCGCTGTGTACAGGCCTTGGATGGGATCGTTGAATGCTTGAGCTAGCGCTTGACTTCACTTTTGATACAGTCATGGCAAAGGCACGGGTGTAAAGACCGCTTACCCATAACCCGAAACATTGACCACTGCCTGGTGAAGTGGTCAGATTGGCAAATTGCAGGATACATTCGAGGAATTACCATCGAAATTCCATGAGGAACCGTAGACGTGTTAATTTGTCCAACCTATGTGCACTCGATAAGATGTACAGCTGATCAACACTGACTGGAACCCACATGGACAAAGATTAACAACAACAATGCCGCAAAACTAAAGAGCAATTAGTTATGCTGGGACAAGCGTTTGAACTACGCACGAAAGAAAGGAGGCGCCTGCAATGCAATATTCTCCTCTCATTACGATGGCATGAAAGGGCGGAGCAGAGGAAGACGCGATGATGTTACGGATGTTGAAAATGCAGCGGACATGCCGTGAGGATGTAGTACGGCACTGGTGGAGCAGTGCCGAAGCATGCCGTGGAAGTATATTACGGGCTCCGACTGAAATACCACTAAAGTCGCAATTCGATTGTAGTTGAATGAAACTCCGCTTCTCGGTATCTCTTGCACGTAGTATGTTACTTGGAAGGCTTGGTGCAGTATAGCTTGATTACTATTTTGCTAATTTCCTTCCGTCTTAGCATATTACTTCCGCAATGTCAAGGCTTGCGTCAACAAAATCTCTGGTTCGAAGCCTCGTCACCTCTGAACCCAGGCCTGACCCCCAGTCACGGAATCATGACGATAGTCCATGTGACAGTATCTCTCCTCAAGAACGCATGAAGAAGGTCGCAGCGAAAACGATGGACCTGGGGAGGAGTTTTGCCGGCTACCCTCGTTCACCAACCCTCACCACGTTGTCTCCCGGGGTCAAACGCACAGGCAGTCCCAAACGGAAGGATAGAGGCAATGAAGCACAAACGTCACAGGATGATTCAAGACAAGGTACTTTCCAGGATTATTTGCATCACAAACTTGCTTAATCTACTAAAGGCTATAATTACACGATGACTCCGCAGTCCGATGTACCGCAAACCATAGATCATATACTCCCACAGAATGATGATTCACCCTTCATTACGCCCCCGTCGCCGACGCTTGCGCCAACTCGGCCCTTGTCACGGTCCTTCCGGGATTTTGGTTCGGTAGGTGTGGCGTAACCTCTGTTTCCCATACTTGCTTAGTCGGTGTGCAGATGCGCGCAGGGACTCAGACTCTCATTCAGGCTCTTCAGGCTCTCCCTTGGGTGGAGGACCCGGATGACGTGGACGAATCAGTGTCTCGAATTGATCTCCAGACAGACTCGGATAGCGACGAGGAACCGACTGGTGAGAGAGCTTTGGTCTGTTCTTTTGGTCTCTATATGACCGAGTTCGTGTCCCAGGTGCACGTATGGCCTCTTCTATCCACGCCATATATCGTCCTGTTGCCCGTTCTAGACGGAGAGAAACTTCTCAGTCAGATTTTATTGGAGATATACTTCCCGCGCAGCGCGAAGTGGATGAAGCGCCCCATCCTGATATGAATTTAACCTCTGACGATGACGTTGACGGCGATGATTTTGAGGCTACAACACCGAGGCCCATAAACTCCCAAGGATATTCGGATCCAATGCTCGTACCATCCGCGACCGCACAACTTGGGCCAGCAATAAGGCGGAGGGCGCCAAGTCACACAGGCAGTCTCGCAACGGTAAAGGTCACTCGACGAACTCGTTTGGCTGAGAAGTTGAAAGAAGTATTTGATCTACAAGCTATCAACGAAGTACTCGCAGGTGTGTGGTTGTGTCAACTCTTGACTTAGTCTCAACGAGAAGTAGAAATGCCATGTTGGCTCTTGCGTTCTGTTTGTAAGTCCCACATCTTCAAGTTGATGGTGTGGACTTTTCAGCCATGTCCAGTGTTACAGGGATACATGTACCTCACAAACTCTCATCTATGTTTTTTTGCTCACATGCCAAGCAAAGAGGTACTAATCTAGAGAGCCGTAAAATGTATACTCATGGAGTTCCAGGATCAAGTTCTTAAATCCGGTACTCTTAGCAAAAGAGCCACTCGGACAAAGCGTTGGATCAAGCATTGGTTTGTCCTCAAGAATGATACGCTTGCTTGGTATCAGTCATCATCGGTAACTCATACTTATGTTTGCGACGTTTACTGATAGTATGTAGGACCCCTATTTCCTCCACGGAATTGTTGACCTGCGTTATGCCATCTCGTGTGATCCTACGGGCGAAAGGGAGATTCGGCTGCGGACCAATCAAAAGAGTTTGCTATTCGCCGCAGAATCTGTCCCAAGCAGAGAAGAATGGGTTAAGGCTATACGGAAGGTCATATTCAAAGCACAGAATATGGGGGATAGCGTGAAAGTAGGTCATTGGACGCCTAACGATGTTTATCTCTTATTCCTTTTTAGATCGCCATACCATACTCTGTGATTCTTGATGTGGAGAAGTCATCAGCTATTGAGTTCAGCGAAACCATTGAAGTCAAAGTTATTGACAAGGAGGAAAATTATTCTGAAGATTCGTACTTCTTCGCCTACTTTCATGACATACAAGGTGCCTTGGAACACATCCGGGAGGCTGTGCGTACCCATAGATCATCGCCCACCAATTCACCGTACGCCTTACTCGATACCACTGCTGCTCGCCATGCCCTGACGGCACAGAGTATGGACCGCGCCCGAAGCCTCCCTTCATCTGACACCAAGACCAATTCGCCATTCCGATTATCATCTTTACTTCGGCCCCTTCAGGAATCACTTCCGTCAACCCTGACACGGATTTACGGTGCTTCGGAATCCTCTGGAGGCACTGAAGATTTTACCCATATATCGAAGCGGGGCGGGACATCTTTCGTGCCTTTGACTTCTACAGCGTGGTCTTTGTCTCCCACTTCTGGTGATATTGCTTCATCTCCAAAAACAGTCCCAGCTGATTCCTCGTTTCGGACTCATACTTATCCGCCATCAACCCCTACCGGAGGCACAACCTCTGCATCATCCCTGAGCAAGGGGCTGGTGACAACGTCTTGGAATGTTGGGGTGCCATCATGGCTAAAGGTTTCTCGTAAAGGTGTGGTTCCCACCGCCTCGAATGGGGCGGTACCCGCTGCGTTTAATGAGTCGCAGGGTGATGGAGGTGTGCGTGAGGTTTATGAATCATCGAATCCAGGTCAAGGATATGGTGCCTCCACCGAACTAGGCTATAGTGTACTCGAGACATCCGAAGCAATGGTTGATCAAGAGATGGCAGAAAAATTCAAAGCTGCATTTGCTTTTGACGACAAAGAAACATTGTTTGGATGTAGGTGAAATCACTTTTCTTTCTTTGGAGTATGGTCCTCACAGCATATACAAGACTTCTCAGGCTATCTATATCGACTTTTACCGATATTTGGACGCTTATATGTTTCCTCAAATTATTTTTGTTTCAAATCCACGGGTCCTTTAAGCACGAAGACTCGCGTATGCTTCGGATATTTCACGCATAGCAGTCAACTGATGACATTGTGCAATAGATGATATTACCCATCCGTGACATCCTAACCGTGGAAATGACTAGGGCCACTCGCTTTGGCCACCATGGCCTCACTGTCATGATTAAGGGTCATGAAGAGCTTTTCTTTGAATTTGGCTTTGAAGATAGACGGCGTGCTTTCGTATCTATTCTGGAACGCCAAATAGAAGACATTAGGGCACGGCCGAGCCTAGGAGAAGTTCCGACGTTAAGTCGAGGCAAGAGGGATGCCCTTATTTTGGAGGAATTCGAACCACGGGACTCGCTCCGCAGGGACAGTGATCCTACTTCATCATCTGAGGCAATGTCCGAATCATTGCCCGCTGTAATGTTTACATCAGCTTCCTCAACGTTTCTTACTTTCAAGCCGAAGGAGTCTTTGCATTTTACGTGCCTTACCATCGGCTCCAGAGGGGATGTTCAACCTTACATTGCTCTTGCAAAAGGACTGATGGCGGATGGGCATCGGGTAAAAATTGCGACCCACGGAGAGTTCCAAGCGTGGATTGAATCGGTATGTACAGGCATCCTTTTGAAGTACGCTGTCTGATGGGTGTCGAAGCATGGTATTGAGTTCGGTTATGTCGGTGGTGATCCAGCGGAATTGATGCGCATTTGCGTCGAGAACGGCACGTTCACAGTTTCGTTTTGGAAAGAATCGCTGCTCAAAGTAAGTGCTCTGCAGTCCATGCTATGTTTCAGCTCAACGCAATATAGTTTCGCGGGTGGCTCGATGATCTGCTAAAAACGTCTTGGGAAGCGTGCCAAGGAACCGATGTCCTTGTGGAGAGTCCGAGTGCAATGGGAGGATACCACATTGCCGAAGCACTTAGAATTCCTTACTTCCGAGCATTTACAATGACATGGACGAGGACGAGGTGTGTGATTTTGTTGATCCCAAGCTTATTTTGATGCAGATCAAATGAAGGGCGTACCCACATGCTTTCGCGGTTCCAGAGCATAAGGTGCGGGCATCTTCATTCAAACGTATAATATCGTAACAACCCGTTAGATGGGTGGCGGCTATAACTACATGGTGCGATGGCCAGTAGTCCTGCTCCGTTTTTGTCGCTGAAGGACACCGACTAGACATACGTCATGTTTGACCAAGTATTTTGGCGCGCGATGGCCGGGCAGATCAACCGCTGGCGCCGCAATTTATTGCACTTGGACAATACGAGCTTTGATCGTATGGAGCCCCACAAGATCCCCTTCTTGTATAATTTCAGCCCAACAGTTGTCCCCCCACCTTTAGATTGGCCTGAATGGATTCGAGTTACTGGTAACTTGCTTGCATCCCTGTCCATCAGTCTCTTACGTGTATTTAGGGTATTGGTTCCTTGACGATGCTGATGTTGGGACAAAGAAGTGGACGCCTCCTCAAGACCTCCTCACATTCATCGAGTCGGCTCATCAAGCTGGCAAGAAAGTAGTGTACATTGGTTTTGGCAGCATTGTGGTCCCAGATCCCAAAGCGATGACTCGCTGTGTTGTGGAAGCGGTTGCACAAAGTGGTGTTTATGCTATTCTCTCGAAGGGCTGGTCGGATCGACTGCACACACAAGCGGCGGAAGCACCACAACCCGAGGAAGCACTCTCGAAACAGATATATAGTATTTCGTCAATTCCCCATGATTGGTTGTTCAAACGCATTGACGCAGCTTGCCATCATGGCGGGGCCGGCACGACGGGGGCAAGTCTACGAGGTCTGCCCAGCGTCCATTATTATCCTGTAGATGAGACTGACACATGCCCAGCTGGGATCCCAACAATTATCAAGCCTTTCTTTGGAGACCAGTTCTTCTGGGCTGATCGTGTTGAAGCACTTGGAATCGGAACCGGCGTCCGCAATCTGACTGTTGACAGTTTGAGTCAAGCTTTGTCTATCGCAACTACGGATCAAAAGCAAATCGAGCGCGCGAGGCTGGTCGGGGAACGGGTTCGATCTGTGCGTAGTTTTCATATACAACTGAATCTACTTGCTTAATCTTTGCAGGAAAACGGTGTAGCGACTGCGGTCGAGGCCATATATCGCGACCTAGACTATGCTCGTTCGCTGATCAGACATCCCTTGAGCAAAATCGTAGACTCAGACAGAGATGGTGTTACACAGGAGGAATTGCCTTCTGATGTTACCAAGACAGCTCTAGGAGATTCGCAGTCCCGATCCCGCTATGACTCATTTGGATCGCAGCGAGGCAGCGAGGATTGGAGTGTCATCTCTGATGCAGAAGACCAACGATCCTCTTTTTCTTCGCGGAGGAGTAACGGTAAGAAAGACCGTTCGCCATCGCTGAAGCGAAGTAGTCTTGCTGCTGCAGTCATGTCCGTCCTGCCCGACTCACTCGCGAATTCTGCCCACCGGCGTTCTAGTTCTAGTTCTTCTGCCCAATCTTAGGAGTCTCACGAATTCTAGTCTGTTGCAGTATCTTGGCCCGAGCAGATTATCAACTCTGAATTTATACCTAATTTCTCATAGATACATTTAAATGGAGCAATGATCATAGTGTGCTGCAAATATTCTCTTACTGAACTGCCCGAAAGTCTCCAGAGTAGAAACCTTTTGATCAGTGTCGGGCTGCATGAACAACGCAAAGGTTTCCCTTGAAACTTTTTCCTGCCCCCTTCCTACATGAACACAGTGTGGTGTGGCCATGAGTCTCTTCTCGGTCACAACCTCAAGGCATTCACCAGTTTGAAATGCCAGACAATCCACCGGTATAGACACCTTTGTCAGCTCGCCACCTCTCGTCCGGATGTAAAGGCCAGAAGTGGGTGAAGGGGAAGAAACCAATAAGGGTTCTCCATCACCCTGCTCACACAGGAACATGGCCTAGGAGAGTAATCATTACGCAAACTTGTCAGCACAACAAACACAGCTTACAGAGCATAGTCCGGTCAAAAGGGAATTATCAAGGTGGAACCCGCACCAACTGTCGATTGGGTCGTCCTCAAGCTCCGGAGTTTTTTGTATCGGGGGGAAATAGTGAAGTAATCTAGCTTTTGTGGTTCTCGAGGATCCGATGAGGTCCGGTAATGAAATGGACCCGTCTGTCAAATGCTTCGAGACTTTCGTGTATCATAAGACATGAGCGATGAGTGAATGACTAGCTGACGAATGACCGAACCGAAAGGTTGGCAAGCCGCTGCCAATTCACAACCGACTTTGAAGACAAACCTGGGCGGAGACTCAGTATCTTACCGGCCCTCGGAAATATTGGACTACCTCCCAAGATTCTTAAACGCTTGCTCGAAGCCTTCGATGCCCTTTTCATCGGGCCTTGGCCCTGCAGCGCGTTAACAGGCTGTCTGGTGCTACCTTAAATCGCCTACATATGTTGCTGCGATAATACTCTGGGTACCGCTCTCTGAGCTCGGGAGTGACATTGGGAACGTCAAGTACGGGATTTGCATAGTACGATCCTTTTAACGTATCTTGGTCGAGGCTCGGTTCAATCGTTCAGGATTAACCAGAGTCAGGTTACCTGGTTTTCCATTCATGATTTCCTATGCCAGGCAAGTCAGGGTGGTTTACTGGTGATATCGTGAGAGTGGGCCTGCCTTTCCATGCGACCATCCAAAGCTTTTGGAGTAATGAGCTTCAAGGACAACAAGGTGTGACCTTTCAGCGTGGGTTGCTGTTACATACCTATACGAACTTCCGGGGTCGACGTAGAGTTCTTTGGTCTCATGTGGGAGATGGGCAAACTTGTACGCATACTTGAGTAGCGAGTCCCGGTACGTCTGATAAACAGGTGGTAGATCCTTGACGATGATAATGCCCAAAGCCTGCTGGTGAGACCCGAAGGCTTGTTCTATGCAAACATGGTAGTAGTAAACATATTCAATGCTTAGTAGCCTTACTCAATTTCTGTAGAACCGCTTACCGATAGAGTCTTCCAAGGACAGCGGCGATGATACAAGGGTGGTGTAAGATATGGAGACCACTTTCTGGACACTCATCCTCAGATATATTGAATGCTGTAAGAGGTAGGGTAGTGGCAGGAACCCCGATGCTAGTCATCAGGTTGGACTACCAAATGCAGACACAATTCGAACATCTCGAGGTATGGATAACATGGTAGTTCAAGACCCCCCCAGGACAATGAAGCTCCTAGCTTTAACTGTTGATCATGTTTGTCTGAACCAACGCTTGTCTGAGCGCCTTCCCACTATCATCAATTGAGTGTAGGAAACGCAAAATTTCGCGACAGAGTTGCCAGTCTTGTGCGTCCATCGCACTCTGCAAAAGTCGGATAGCGTCCCTGTTATTTTCCTCCCGTTGCTCGAGATTGTGGAGAACAAGCAAATAAGATCCCGCAGTCTTGAGCCGGCCAGAATTAAGGCACAACTGCGGAACCGTGTTGATGCGTAAGAATATGCGTAGCTATAAAGGAGACCCACCTCGAACAAGCTTTTGGGGTTACCAACAATGTCAAAAAGTCGCCTCCATCTCGTAAATTCCGTTTTCCGAGCGCAGCCGACCACAACATCCAATGCGACATCGAAGTGGTCAAGGAATTCTATCACAGCGGGTAGAGTCTTGTATGCTGCGTTTGGTGCATCATTTTCATCTATGTCCGACTCTGCGACGGTGTGGAGCAGAATTTCGAGACCATGAGCAAAAAATACTAGGTGCTGATAGTTAGTGGCGAGTTGAACAGCCTCTCGAATTTGTCCTGATTCCAAGTAATGCCGCAAGACATGATGGAGGAACAGGTAAGACTGTAGAGGCTGTGTCCAGTGACTGAGAACGACACAGAATAACCACATACGCTAGTTGCATGTCTGAACATTACAAATGGCAGGTTCGTCCGTGTGGCCGACTCATGCTCGGCACCGATAATGATCCCTTTATCCATAAGCACAGCTCCAAATTTTCTGTAAGCATTACTGGATGGGAACTAGATGAAGGAACGTACATAGTGGGTAAAAATCCAGTCGAATGTTCACACTCTCCTTCACGCACTGAGGCGTTTCTTCAGGGGATGAAGGTGATTCAATAGCGAGGGCGTTGAGCCAGACCCGCATACCCAGCCCGTCGTATCCCCAAAGAGAATTTTCTAGTGACCCGATGCCACGAAGGTGAATCCAACAAAACTCAATGCGGTCCGCGAAAATTTGCATATCATACTTGACTTCTTGATTTCCTGACTATTATTTTTCCAAAAGGCGTCTGAGCGAGCGCATCTTCCAGTGACACAACAGCCTACTTTTCTTGGTCGAAGCAGCATCAGCTGCCCACCCACCATCATGAGGACGGTGGCTACTGCAAGATCGTCAACAGGATCACCGAGCTCTACTGGGAATCAACAGGATATGGTTCTGTAGCCAAGGCAACTTACGTTTTTGAGCGTTGGGAATCATCCAACTCAGTACCCTAACTGCGGACGGTACAGCAATAATTCCATTGAAAGTGATACTTCCACACAAGTGTAGCTTGATCGAATCCGCAGTTGGGATGATCAGGTAATGGCTTAGCATGTTGTCTGCGGTGTAGACAAGCAAGGAATTGTCCACTAGAGACAGGATGACGACAGGAGATGATATCGTCTCCCGATGAAGAACATTCTGGTTGCTTAGTTCAGAGTCTCGGGAATATAAACGCATCTGTCCGGGACGTCACCAATCCGGACGCCATGGTTTAGATAGATTTGGCACGGACCTGGTACGTCTTCGATACCTCTACCGCTGCTACGAGGACATGATGAAACCATAATAAACCACCTTTTACTACGAAGGCTTGCTCCTGCGTTAAGTTAGAGAACAGTTTCCATCGACCGGATGTCGAACTGTAGTGAGTTAATCCACGACGACCAGCGACGGCTATAAATCGACCATCGCTACTAAGTGCCGAATATCTGATTGGCCAATTGGATGCTAGATACGACTGAGGAATCTGAAATAATACACGGTAAAAATGATCAAGATGAACATAACGAACAAGTTGTCTTACCTTGATATGCTGCCAAACATCAGACTCTGGATTTATGACGCTCATATCTGGTTGATCTGCTCCACGGTACACAAGCGCGCGGTCGTCCATTTGGAGAAAGGCGTAGCGAGTATTGTCCTGGTCACATTTGATAACCTAGCCCACATTGAAAGGGAGACACGAACTGGGGAGTGTTGGCATGTTGTCGCGCTCTTCGCAAATGGAATGACAAATATCTGACCATCCGGTTCTGTGAAATCCGAGTTTAGTATCAACTCACACAGGATAGTGGCCCACTGTTTGGACTTGATTTGGCAAGAACTACCAGCTCAAAATTTCCTGGCGCCCAAAACTAGCCCCGTCGACTTCAGCTCCCAGCCATCAAAGGCGATAACGACTCACCAAATCCTTGATTCCATACATGAATGCATCCTGGAACCTTTCACTGTCGACAGCGTCGTCAACCCCAAATCCAGACGCAAGGCACCGACCGCCGACACTAAAGATTGCCCATCCATGCTCCCAACCCACTGCCAGGACGTAGCCGTCCGAACTCCATTCCATCGTATGTAATCGTCCACGCGAGCGGTTATAGGGATTTGGTATTTCTACGATCTGCGGGGTTGGCGGAGGACCTTCGGGTGATGGGAAGGCAGTAAATTCGATGCACCCGCTGGAAGCATTCAGATACTGCGTTTCATAGACAGCATCACAATACCAACGCACCTATACGTTCCGACAGCAACCAGAGAGAACCTTGCATTAACGACGATCTCTACGGCCCGACGCGGTTCAATGTAGACAGGAGCTCCGCCATCAGGTCCGTCACTGTCGACTTGCCGAGATTTTTGCACCCAGCGAGGAATTTCGAAGTTATGGATGCAAGTTCCCTGCCAGCAATGTTCAATATGGGACAAACCCAGGAAATCACTGTCTTCGTCTCCCTCACTGCCTTTGCGTGCCTTTGAAAGACATTGATATTTTCAGTGCATAACACGTAAACAAAAATTCCATACTCACATCGCCACTAAACTCATCGCCATTACTTGGATCTTCATCCGTTCGTGAGGTCTCCTGCAGTCGCACAAAGTAGGCTCTTCCATCCGAGGTGAGCCATGTTTCCACTCCGGAAGTCGAATGCAAAATCTTCGATACAGCGACTAAGGACGCAGATCAACATGAACCACTTGTCTGAGCAAATACTGCATACCATCGTTGTCTACAAGCCACGGCAATTCATGATCATTGAGAACCCATGTATCATAACCAAGTAACAGCTTTCGAGAATGGTCATCGATATCTGTATCGTCGTATGAAGGCCATGGAATTCGCTGGATGGCAGGTGGAGAGCTAGTGGAGAACGCCAAGTGGTCTTTGCGTGGGGAAACGCTGTTTACGAGAAAGTGATTTCCAAGTGAGGTTTGGCCTGTAAGGATCTGTGACAGGGAATGGTCACCTGAGTACCTGGCCGTCTGCGCGTATGACGCCTTCGAACGAGAGGCTGAGTGATTGAAGTGGGAGTCCCTCCCCTGGACCAGCAAGGAAATTACGCTGGGCAATCGGTGGGATGTCTGGCGGTTGATACGCTACAACGTCGGGGATGTAGTCGACCAGAACCAACACGAGATATGAGAGCGTCGTCTGGGACATGTTATAGTGGTAAATGAGCGGATGGCGGCAAACGGACAACTCACTTGGATGACGATTCTACTTCCGTCTGGGGACCAAGATGCAGCAAGATTGTCACCGTGTTCTATGAGAGACGATGCAGACCTCGCCAAGTGCGCCAGTGGGGCGGACGGCTGGCGGAGAGAGTTGGCGCAGGGAAAAGACGGGTAGATATTTATTTAACGCACTCGGACACGCCAGACAGTGAGGGCATGTTGAGTGAGAGCACAGAAGAGAGACTTGCGCGGACTTGGCTCCAGCGAGAGTATGCTGTCGAGGGGCACATCTGGCAGAGCAGGGACACTCGACAGCTGCCTCGCTGCGGATGTTGGAAAGTACATCTAGAGAGGAGATTCTTCGTGGCCTCTCAAGAAGATTGGCTGGCGACAACGTCGAGTGCGGTAAAAAGACGTGGTATTACGAGCGCTAATGATACAGAACAGTATGGGGATGTAAAGCAATACGGACAGGCGAGATGTACGGTAACACAACAGGAATCTTTCAAATAGTTAGTTACGTGCTCCACACACCCTACTGAACCAACTGTTGCTCTGTGGAGTGGGGACATGGCCACTCTCTGGTTTGTGACCCAGGCCGTTGCCAGAGGTTGAAGACGTCACGGGCGCTCCCGGGACAACAAACGACATGTCAGAATGAATGTTGGAAATGTACGAGCCAAATGCCATGGGCTGCAGACGGGCCTGACGAATGAAATCCATCATGAGGGAGACACCCTGGCGAGACTGTGATGTGCATGAGCAAACAGACAAGGATAACAGGACGGAGACGTGCCTTTTGGACATGGGCTTTAAACCGTGCCAAGCCGTGGCTTTCAATTCTCTTGGTCAGACCCCAGCCAAACTTTGAAGTAATGTAAGCCTCGGTGGTTTGAAGTGTTCTCCTATGAGGGTATAGGGTGAAATCCTAGTGGAATGCAGAAGAACGGTTACGCACCCGTCCTGCGACTGTTGAAAAAGTTGTGTCTCTTCGATTTGCATGACCTTGACATGGTCGAGGTTTTTGGTGCGACACCTGACGACCTTTCCAAACGGATCAACCTCACTCTGCTCAATGACCCAAGACTCTGTGCGAGAGATGATGCCCTGCGGAGCCCACCTCGGGAGAGAACCCCGCTTCAGAATGAGTCTGGTCGTCAGAAGGGTGCCAGAGTCTGTCTGCGTGCGGTCGACAACGTCGCAGGAGATGACGTGGGAGGCATATGGGTTGGGGTAGCGCAAGAAGAAGGCAAGGGAGACGATTGACCAGGGATCGCTGCGGGCAAGTCGTGATGGAAGTTTGGAAGAGAAAGACGAGACGCTCACTCGTACACGAACGACTGCGAGAAGAACTTCATGTTGGACGACGACCCCGACGGACATCTCCAATGACCAAGTGGTCATCCTATATTATCAGATCACGTGGAATTCATCACATGACCAGTCACGTGTACGTCTCATCCCACACGCGTCCGCCCTGGCACACGACCCGGAGTCCGTCGTGTGCTGGCCTGACCCAGTGCGGTTCCCCTCCCAGACCATCTTGCATCATCTCTAGTCCCTTCTTCTCCGTCTTATTCAGCCCCTCACCCAACCTGTCCCCCTCCTCGACCCTCTCTCCAATCCTTTCCCATTCCTCCTGCAATAAATCATGGTTGAATCCAACCATATAGCTCCTCCTTGCCCCTATCCTTTGTACTGCCACTGCCGTCTCTCGTGCGCCCATGTGTGATGTGTGTGACCTCAGTCGCAGGCAGTCTATCACCAACACCGATTTTTGTCCTCCTGACCGAATGATTGTCCATGCGTCTTCTGGTATCTCCGAAACATCAGACAAGTAGACGATCGCATCCTCCACAAGGAATCCAAAACAAAAGTACGGACGAGTCGTCGTCTTGTGCTCTGCCATCCCTTGGTCAGCGGATGCATCCCTGTTTATCAGTGTCGCTGCATACCAGACGAGGTCGGTGCAGACATGGGCAAGGCACTCGTCCACACTCGTCCATGAATTACTTGTCAGCACGATCAATAACACTCAAGCACAACCCAGACTCCGCCTCTCACCTGAAAATGGTGTCACTCGTATGCCAGTGTTCTTGAGCTCAAAGGGGACCTTATCCTCTATAATATGCCACCTGAAATTAGGAACCTCATGATGACGATCAGCCCTTCTGCACATCGCACAACCGCAGTTCTGGTGAACGCACATCACCCCCGCCTGATGCAAATTCCTTTGCAACGAGGTAGGGAAACGCCCTCTTGACATCCTCGAATGTGTCTTGAGAAAGGTAGACATCAATGTGTTCCTGTATTGCGTTTCCCAGTGTCCATCCTGACGGTGATCAACCCGTCTTACGGGGTAAATACCACGAGACACTGCTTAAATTGCAAGAAATGTCAATCACCTCGCAAGTCATCAAGTCCGTTGATCGCTGGATAAAAGAACCGTCGCTGTCTACTATTTCGTTGTTAGTATCGTCTAGACCTACCATCAGCGTGTGCGTGCGTGAGAAGTACACCACCGATCTCTCGCAATCCATATTTTGGAAACCATTCTATAGCAGCCGCCTGAAAGTTCTTGCCCACGTCTATAACCAATGTCCTGTTTTGCACGTAAAACCGTTCGCAGGCGGATTATATGTCAGAAGATACCCACGTCGTCTTTTGATCCTTGCCCGTGGTCACACGAACGACGGCCGATGTGTTTCGTCTGATATTCTTCTTCCCCCCCGGAGTCAGCGTGGAGAGGCAGGTTCTACAAGGCTCCCTGCTCGGTGGTGCCGTCAAGCAAGCCAAGTTTGGTATCGACGACGATGTGCCCGTCCCGAGGAAGATAACTTCAACACTCCCCTCTGCTCCCAATCGAAGGGACGGCTCTTCATCGTGGATCATGACCACGAGATTCTGGACTCCGCCCAACTCAGCTTCTCGGCTTCTCGGCTTCTCGGCTCTCTGCACACCACGCTTGAAGATGACCAGCATCCGACGAGGCATGCCCCATCAACCATCGCTGTTCTCGCTCGAGGAGCAAGACTCGAACGACGGCGACGAACACGACTGGCAACCTCCACCAATCCCGAGACCACATTCCTCCACGCCTTCGATGCTCTCCTCTTCCATGAACAGCTCTCTGCGTAGCAGAGGCAAGGGTCGTCAATCAAGGAATAACTTTTCTTCCGGATCAGCGTCTAACACGATATCCACAAACTACAATTCTTCGCACAAACACCCAAAGTACTCTGATATTTACTCCCAGTTCGTCAAGCGCTACAGGTCCGAACCCCTCGGCGACGATCCAAGGAATGATCCAGACTTGAACTACTTTCAAAGGGGGCTGGGCCAACTCGTAGACGCAGGTGACAGCGATGATGAAGACCTCAGTCGCTCAAGCCTTGTTTCCGGAGATGCATTTGACCGCTTCTCAGCTCTCGTGCTTGAGTCTGACCCAGTTGAGCCGACGACGGTAGAAGATCGTCAGCGTTTAGAGTGGCAAACCATGCTCGCTTCCGTCTTGGATGGTGATGTCCTCAGATCCGAGAAAACTCGCATTGCTGTCGCACTCGAATCGTCCGGCGATGAACACACCAACAACCATCTCAATATCTGGCTTGGATTGCACGCAAAGCTTGCCGGGAGGAAGGAGGCAGAAGAACGCAGGTATATCGAAGAAAGGAGGATGCGCACTGTAGATCCAGTGCTGGAAGAGATAAACTCTTTCAGGCTCAAAGACGATGAACGTGACCCAACAATAGCCTTGCAGCGTGTCAATTCTGTTCTTTGTAGACTTGAAGCCGCCCAATTCCTTTACCCAACCCTAAAGGCTTTCTATGCAGACAAGGTCGCTGCATCGGAGTCACAGTTCCAAGCACGCCGTGATACCCTCAACACATGGTCCACCATCCTCACCACCTTACGTCATCATATTGCCCTTTTGCAAAGCTGGACAGGGAGTGAGTCACTCGATGTGACGAAACCGATAGCAAGCATCGATGTCTACCCTCGTTTTCCACCCAATGGCTCCTCTAAACAGACACCAGACTGTAGTACATTCATTGAACGCATCCTCAAAGAAGATTCCATTCAGAAGACCTTTGAAAAGGGATTCCTGACTACCGTACATGCTTTCATCGGTACTGCTCGAGACGCACAGGTCAATCTTTCTTCCTTATTTGAAGAAATGAACCTCCCTACTTTTGAAACCGAATTGGTGCCACTTATCTCGTTCCCAACTAAACTCGCCCAAGCTTGTTTACGCGTGCGCCTCGACTATGTTCAGAAACTCAGGGACCCCGATGTCCTAATCATCGACCAGGTCACAGAAGATGTGAAGATCAGTCTAGGATTGGCATGTACACTCAAGAGGCAGTACGAGGCGTTTCTTGCCCCCGACCCTGGAGGAAAGTGGAATCTGCCTAGGTGCATAAGGGAAGATTATGACACTACCATCCTCGAAGCCTTGTCGATGTTCTTCCGGCTTATACACTGGAAGCTTAAGAGTGGCGTCAAAGGCATCTACTTCAAGGAAACGGATGTCATCGATTCTCAGTGGGCAACATTCAACGATGTCAGCATGACTGTCATTGGTGCGTCTGTCGTAGTAGCCGAGCAGGTTTGGTGCGTGTTACAACCCTGGCTGTAATATTATGACCGATTGGTATCAAACAGTTCGTTGACCAATCGATTGATGGTTCGAGTTGCGAACTACTTTGAGACTCAAGTCCGTCTCCCTTCCTCCGCGAATGGACGACTCCAAAAAACCTCCAATCTAGTTCTCCAAGGTGATGTAATCGCCGGCACCAGTCAAATGACCGATGAACAAAAGGTCAATTGGTATGGCAAGATACTAGACAATGTCCGATTGCGATATCGTAAACTTCAACGTTTTGCAAAGTTCGTAGGTCTCCTAGTGCCAAGATTACTCTAATGTGCAAGCACAGAGCGCTTACGCAAAGAATAAGCAACTCAGCGGAATACAACCTTGAAAATGTTTCTCTGGAACAGTTTATAGCGGCCTTAGTCGCAACAGATCATTTCCTTGTCTACACCCAGACCTATGAAGAGGATGGTACTTACATAATAGCCTCCAGTGCGCTCCGAGACCGCCCTGAAGCTATTCGTCGCATCCTTCTTGAATCCTTCCATGTCCATGAGAATGTCAACGACGAGGGTCTACCAAATCCTGTCCTCGACAATGTTGTAGAGTATGCGGACAGCGACGACGACGAAGAGGCGGAGTACCTTTTGTTGTTGTCCCCTCGCAACCCATTCATTTGGAATGGACTGGTACTCATGTTAGAATTGCCGAGAATAGAACTCGACATGAAGGATAACAGGGTGAGACTGGTTTCGGATGGCACAATGCGGCGACTTGCATTGGCGAAAGAGCAATTTATGGACATCTTTATTCCTGCTGATGAAGACGACGAGCCGATTGAAGCTATTCTCGCTCCTCCCCCTTGTATAGCCGAGCAGCAAGCACATATACCAGCCGTCAACCGTGAATTGCGCAAGATTTCTAGAGCGACGAACAAGCTCGCTGAATCTATAGTCGATTCAGTTCATCACGTTCGCAATTCCCTGCGAAATGCCGTGCGATATCAGGAGCTACTCGAGAATTGGTATTTCTTTGCATCTGAGCACGGTCAACACGCGCAGAAGTACATGGAACGCTCTACAATGACCAAATTCAATCGTTCGCTGATTCGGCTCGCCATTTCCTGGGTTTCCTTCATTTGCGATGACTGCGATCCGACTGATCGGAAGACCTTCAAGTGGGCTGTTCACGCACTAGAATTCACGTTACATCGCACAAGGCGGAGCAACATTCTCCACATGTCAAACGATCAGTTTGAGATGCTTCGACAGAAAGTAGCCAGTTGTATGACATTGTTAATCAGCCATTTTGATATCTTAGGTGCCCGGTCGACTCTGGAGGCACGCAAAGAAAAAGAACGACAAGAGGAGTTATTCCGCGAACAAGCGTCCATTACTGCAGAGGGGGACAGACTCTTTCAGCGTTCGCAATCCCCCATCAACGATGACCATATTGCTGCCTCCGGCACTTATGCGTACACTGCAGCTCATGTTCGCGTTTTCTGGGAAAGAACTGCCAAGGCGCTTGATGCCCTCGAGCAGGAGCGCGAGCAGATGGGGTCGGAGAATCGTTTGATTGGCCGTGTGCTCGACGATGAAAAGCTGGAGGATCGATCCCTAGTCTTCCTTGCTTCCTCCAGCTCAAATATCTCTATCCGTTGGCAACAGCGGCGTTTCATTGGTGCTGGGGCGTTTGGCTCTGTCTATCTTGCCGTCAACCTCGATTCAGGTTCGCTCATGGCTGTGAAGGAGATTAAGTTCCAGGAGCTGTCTGGGTTACCCAATTTATACTCGCAGATCAAAGACGAGCTCAGCATTATGGAGATGCTGCATCATCCGAACGTCGTCGAGTACTATGGCATCGAGGTCCATCGGGATAAGGTGTACATCTTTGAAGAATACTGTCAAGGAGGGAGCCTGGCAGCCCTACTGGAGCACGGGAGGATCGAGGATGAAAGTATCATCCAACTGTACACCATGCAAATGCTAGAGGGCCTTGCATACCTTCATTCGAAAGGTATTGTGCATCGTGATGTCAAACCTGATAGTATGTCATCTACCCACGATGGCGGGTTCCGATGGCTTACTTGTTTCTCAGACATTCTTCTCGATCACAGGGGAGTCATCAAATATGTTGACTTTGGGGCGTCGAAGATTCTGGCGAAGAATCGCACGATGCAGCGATCCCGCCGTGGTTCAGACATGGCCAACTTAGCAAAGGTCGGTGGCCTTGGCGGTGGTTTCGGGATGAACAACAGCCTGACGGGTACACCGATGTATATGTCACCCGAGGTTATCAAAAGCGACAAACGAGGTCGCCACGGAGCGATGGATATATGGTCCCTGGGTTGCGTAGTGCTCGAGTTCGCCACGGGCAAAAAGCCCTGGAGTAATCTCGATAATGAATGGTGTGTTCGGTTTCGTTTGCATCCACTCACCAAGTTTTTCTCATGATGGATTTCAAGGGCAATTATGTTTCATATCGGGGTTGCTACCCAACATCCACCTCTTCCTGAACCAGGCCAGCTCAGTGATCTTGGAATTAATTTCATCAAACAATGCCTAACCATCGATCCCGTCTTGCGCCCCACAGCAGTCGAGCTTTTGGATCATCCCTGGATGCTCCAGTTTGGAGAGACGCTCTTGGGCATTGGTGACGCGGAGCTCACCCCCACACCACCCATAGAAATACCCCATAGCGGAAAATGTGAGCTGGGCCCGATTGCTAAGCCTGCTCCCATTGCTCAGGAGGTCGAAACTGTTCAAATACCCTCGCCCATGTCGTCTTCCGCTGGAGTGCCGACCCCTGTTAGTGACTGAAAACGCACCTTGCATTGTCTCATGCATAGTTTGGACTCTTTTCCTCAAATCTACCACACCCAGTAGTTAGTACACAAACCCTTTGCTGACACACCTTGGATGATATTACCTTGGATGAATTGAGGAAGAGCCCCTGGGGTATAGCCAGTGAGATCATCAGATATAATCATGCTGTAGAATACGTCCATTGTATCATTGGTGCTATCATAACAACTCGTTGAACCGCCGATAGATATCTGGGATGGTTTTCGGAGATCGGGGGCAACGTGTACGGTTAGATGAGGTGCGAGTCACCGCCGGGGACGGTCGTGAGAGCGATGCTTGGCTAACTATTCCAATGGGCTGCGCAGGCGCCTGTGGTTGAAAAGGGGAATGTATCCCTGAGCCAAAGGCAACGGAGAAGGTTGGCTCCTTATTTATCGGAAAATTGGCCTTTTCGGCATCCACAATGACTGGCTCGAACCCTTCTTCCACAGGCTCATGGGTCTTCACTATGGTGTGCAACGTTAGAGAAAAAGCGCAAGTGGCATAGAAATCCACCACGCACAGTACTGACGCAACCCCTTTCCAAAGTTGAAGCGACACATAACGCCAAGTATGAACGCGAGCAATGTAAGGAAAACCGAAGCTGTAGTCATCGCTGCGAAGAATGGCCAAGTCATGTACGTCCAGCGGAAAGTGAACGAGTCAAACATGGCACCCCAGCCAGCAAGGTAACCACAACACATGATGAGGAAGATGAGCGTCTCCATAATTTTTTCCCGCCTCACTGAATACCAACCCTGTGAACGACTTGTTCAGCATGAAACACGATTTCAAAGATAGGGTCTCACAAGGGCGAGCCAAACAGGAAGCAACTACGCCGGGATAGTAAGTCTGAAGTTGATGAGTAAGGGTGATCTCAATGCTCACAATGAGAGTAACAATTAAGAGGGGCCGGTATAATGGCGATGTTGCCAGATGACCAATAGCGCCATTCCAGAGTTGGTCAAGCCATAGTGCTATGGAAGTCAAAATGAAAAACAGGGAGAGCTGAATGACGATCGACAACGTCAGCACAGTTTTGTACGTCCGACTGATGGCGCGGGACGCTCCGACACGCTTGAACGTTTGCCAGCCAAACGACTGGAAATATTTTGTTGATAGACTCTTTTGGTTGACCTTAAGAAAAGAGGGAAGAAAAAACGAACCTTCATAAGTTGCCAAGATAGAAAAGCAGAGATCAATAAAGCCACAGAATTCAACACCAAGCTTGAGAGTTCGGCGTCTGAACGGGATTGCCAGTAGGACTGGAGGAGGTCAATGGATTGACAAGCTCCCATTGTCGTCAGCTCTGCAAAGTCGCTCCGAAATCGGATTGTGCTAAACATCTGAAACCCTGTCCATCCAGTGGTCACTAGATGGGTTAAGAGGGTAGCTATGCTAACACAGCCAGAGTTAGGTTTCGACGAGATGGTTTTCCGGTTCGGTACTCACGTGTGGGGAACTGATTCGTTCAAAATCTACGGAAAAGTCAAGCGTATGGACACCTGCGATTTAATCGATACTCACTGCAACAATGGACATCCCCAACACCCAGATCTGGAACATGATAAAAACGAGATCTTCCCTCTTAGTGTTTTTAAGACTAGAAGCGTCCCCTTAAAATGACAATGACAATGTATCCATTCTATCCCACGCACATCTGGACCGGCCAGCCAAGCACAGACAAGCAATCTTCGTTGAGGACTGCGCTCTCCTTGTTCCATGAAGTGCCATTGACCTCGACGGCTTCAATAGTATTTGGGAGCATCCGCTATCATCATGATAAAGCAAACACTGCCCTAGATATGATATAAGGGCTGACCTTATCAACCGCATTTTCACTGTATACTGGTTCGTTCTGGTCCCAGCTCTGTGTATCCTCAGTGCCAGTTGGACCCGAGCTCAAGTAAAAAGAGCCTGTGTTGTGCGTCACGGAGTCATTGAGGTTAGTCGTTATCGTCACCACAGGTGATTCGCCCGTTGTTGCATTCGTAATCGGTGCTTCCATCGTAGAAGTTGGTATCGAGGTCTCGTTACCAGTTATTCCGTCCCATATCACTTGGCATGAGCTAGCACTGAGTGATTTCGGCGCCCGGTCACAAAACCGGAGGTCATTTCCAAAGACATAAAACCCATTCGAATCCACTGCATTGCCTTGCTTGGTGATGGAGGCCAAAGAGTCGGCTGCCAAAACATTGGTCTGGAAAGCGTTTACTTGAAATATGACTTGAACAGTACAGTGAAGTACTGAAAAGACAAAGTAAAGGGTCGTGGTTCTGGTGAGTGTTAATCGATCCCACTAGAAAGATAGTCAAGAAACTGTGAGCGCATGCAGGCAGACATCTCGAGGTTGATGACCCGTCGAAGATGCATCACTCACGATTAGCTTTATCATGGCAGGTAAGGGAAAGATTCCCCAGAAATCCTTAACGCGCATGATGGACTACGTGTGGTCGAACTTTTGGTTCGGTTTACAACCAGTGCAACGTATAGCAATGCCACCAGAGCAGGGATGAGAAACACTGACAAAAGGGACGAGGGGTAGACACCTCCTAGTAGGTCGGTCCTGCCGAATTTTGAGAAAGAAAAGGAGATGTGGTGACAAGTTCAAGGTGGTTGCATTCTATACATTCCAGGTCCTCTGCAAGTTGTCATGGAAATCGCACAAACATGTAGCGGATGCAAACCTTGCGACCCAAAGGCCTCATCTGAGACAAACGTAAATGTCTGACGGGCACCCCCGGGATTCCATGCCAACTTGGCGTCAGTACTAGCGAAACAAGGCAAAGGTAACTTGCACCGGACCAGGCCGGGCCGCAACACAAGAAACACGATAATGATACTAATAAACGACATGGAAAAAATCCATCAAATCTGGTACCAACGGTGACTCTTAGCAATGAACCAGAACACCTTCTCTTCATCGTCCAGCGTCTTAATCCATCCTGGCAGAGTCCGAACGGATTCCACACTTGCGTCCGTTCGGCACTCCAAAACACCGTCCTCTTGTAGCGATGAAATAATATCGATCATTTCCTGCGCATCATACACTGCTCGCAATCGCCATCGTAATTCAGCCTGAAATCACATGTTTAATGGAATGGACAGTGGGAGCTGATCAAACTCACCTGGCTAACACCAGGGCGTAGGAAAACGACACCGACTACAGCTTGCTGTGCCGCAGCCCACCTACTATCTAGCCTGTAACCGCAGAGATCAAGCCATCGTCGAGGAGCAGTTAGCGTCATAGGTTCTTCTGACACAACCACACTCCAAGTGGCACAGTAGTCCCCAGACACCAGTACTGGGGTGTTAGAGTATTTCCAGTACAATATAGGGGGAGATGTTAATGTCATCTCATGGACGAGCCGAAGGATGTTTTGTTCTAGTCCCACCTCCAAGCACTACATCGCTGAGTTGACCATCAAAGCAAATTAAAGAGACTTACCAAGCACATTGCTTTGTTGATTCCGTTCTTGCCGCACCTTTGGGCTTCATCAAAGATCCGACGAGCGAGATCACGGTCCGAGTGGTTGAGGTTGGATGTAAAAGTGTCAAAGGTGATGTTGATACACGCAGAACAGTTGATGAGCCTCGTTTCCGTTTTCAGTGTACACGCAGCGTCTTTTCCATCAAGTGTCGTCCCATGAATTTCCTGCCCTGATTTGCTGAAGTCGGGTTCAATGACAGGACCCTGACGACATTGATTCTGATCTTCACCAAGATCTACGACGGATCTACCGGAAACCCTTATTCGGATGCTGGTTTCGATGTCCTCGTCATCTGTTCGGTCAACAAATGGGGTTCTTGCTGTGAATGAAATTGCGTTACCTGCTCTCTTACTATTCCAATCGATCTTTGGCCGTGCAGCTTGTGACTGCGAAAGGTCAATAGAAAATTCCACCTATAGCTTTTATGAAATACGATGGCACTGCAATGAATTGGTACTCACCTGGTCTTCAGAAACAAGTTGCAATAAAGTAGCGATGTCACCTTCCGAAGTAATAATGGGCCATTCCATTTCGTCTACTGCTCCCGAGTCGGTTACTATGTCTTCCAGCGAATTCGCATCCTGGAACAAATCCCGGGGAAATGGTCCGCCTATGCCATTGAGATTACTGTGTAACAACTTAACGAGGTCTCTAAAATAGTCCGATAATTGTCACCTACGTGTCTGAAATTTTGAGCATTCTGCCTGGCTTTGGTTTCTTCGGATCTCGCACGACTTTTGATAGCACGCCTTGGTGTAAGAGGTTAGACCTTGCGACAGAGACAGATTGATCTCCAACGCTATGAAGCAGACGGGTGGCACTATCGGCATCGTAAAGTTCGCTGGGTGTGCCGAATACCATCTTTGGATCAAATATGCGTCTGCATGAACGTTGATACTGGGACTACATACCTTCAGGGCTGCCTCCGCAAGTTGTACTTTGGCATCCCTCACACCTTCGCACACCCTATCAGGTTCTTTTATAAAGGCTTGACTCCGAAACTGTTTTTCTCTGCCTTCCTCGACCGTCATTCCCCACATGAAATCCCATGTCGGCGCGGATATAACATCCTCAGTGACCTCATAGCACTCATGAAGCCTGTCAACAGAGGTGACCAATTTATTTGGTACTCTGCGCTCCATGAATCCCACCCGCCTGATTTTCACTGAGTTTTTGTTAGTGAGAAGGACCTCGACACTCACAAGGCATTCTTGTCTACATGGTTTCGAAGGAATTCAATATGCTTTATCAGATTGAAGTTGGTTAGACTACTGGGATCCTCGTCGGGAAGATGGCTTGTCCCTCTATGTTGCAACCAGACTGTGTACCATTGGTCCTCCAGACGTTTCATATACAGGTCCTCAGCAGGATTCTCCCTTAGATGCGTGAGACGCTGCCGCACTGAATTCCTGGGTACTGCTGGAAACACTTGATCAAGTGCGGACAACTCCAGTCTGGAATTTCGGCACCGTGCCCGGACGATGGCGGAGGCGTCACGCGCTAGTTCATCGAATTCTCGTGTCCAGTGAAATCTTGGTCGTCTTGACGCTAATTCAAACTCTGCGTCAGTCCACACAAAAACGCAGACCATAAATCCACGCACCTTCGCTTTCTTCCTTTGCCTTCCGCTTCCCCTTCGTGCTCACCGTGATAGGCGGGCCTTGCTGGTCAATGAGGGACCCGATCGATTTCTCCGGAGGATTGGGTACCACAGGAGGCGGCACAACAGCAGAGACGCGCCCTTTAATACTCAAATTAGACTTTATATGTAATTGGACTTCGTCTGAAACGAGCTGCGTCTCCGTAATAACTCGTCGAGTCTTCTTCTGGTGCAAACGTTCATTTTTCTTTTTACCCCTGTCCTCAGTCTGCAACAAATTTAATGGAAGGGGCACGTGACGTGTTGAGGAGACGCTTGGACCGTATTCAACGGGTTCTTCTAACACTTTGATAGTCCCCTGAATCGTTGATGGAACACTATGGTTGAGCTGACTGAGTTGGCGAAGAAAAGTGTTGACTTTTTCTTGAGGAGTATTTGGGAGATAAACCAGGCAAGCGGGCCTGCTGATGCCAGACGGTGTTGTGAGAGAAGTTTTGAGCATCCTGATTCGACCACGGGTTTCCAGACTCTTGAGCGTAGATTCCGCAGTACGTTTGTCGAGACGTGTGCCGGCTGGAGCACTAGCCGGCTCCTTTGACTGTGACATTGCATCAAGGAGTGCTGTATGTCGCTCAAAAATATCCTTGGAGTGCATGTTTGCAATCCCTCCTAGGTTTTCAATGACCTTGAAGAGTTCGTTTTCACGTCGTAGGGCGGAAATATTGATGTTTGAACGTAAATTAGTGCTTCCGTTAGTCCGAGTTCGTTTCGACGGTCGCGGGGACGATGGCAAGGTCGCATCTTTATGCTTCTCACCTGTAACTGCCTCGTAATTCGCCGCAGACGGTTCCTGCACTGACTGCATGGTGTCGAAAACCATTATCAAGCTAGGACACACCAGGAATGTACTCACAGTTGATGTGACGGCGGACTCCTCTCCTTGGGCAACTACATCCTTTGGGATAGCAGCCGAACGACGATCTACACTGCGCACCATCGTTCCAGCACGTTTTGAAGTGCTTGTCGAATAAGGTGGCTGTATATCTTGGGCCGCCTCCGACGTTCGGTGTAAGATCCCAGGTCCGACGTCACAACTCCCTGGTTGATTAGACCGCGATTGCTTAACAGTTTGCACTACCGTCGCGGTAGCAGGCACTGGATGTGGATTTCTATCCACTCGGGAACTCCCGTCAGATGGACGCAGCACGTTGCGGTCGAGTTGATCGCCATGAGAGTCGGAAACTGGCTGGGTTACAACAACCTGTCCTGTAGTGAGAGCATAGTTTGGAGTCGCTTGACCATTTCCCTCAGCCAGGACTTCCGCCACCCATTCTGGGGAGAATTGTGCAGGTGCAATACCCTTGGCGTCGCTTTTCTTGGTAGAAGTATCCTTGCGCGGTCTTCCGCGTTTCTTCGGAGCCATCATAGGAGGATCCAGGGTTTTACGCGGTCGACCTCGCTTAGGCTTCGGAAGTGGTTCACTCCCCTCTTCGATAATTATACACTCGTCCCTCTTACGCTTCCTGCCTTTTGATGTCGTAACATCCTTGAACGAGTCCTGATAAGAGTGGAGCTTCCCCGCGGTATCATAGTACTGATTTGGATCAAGCGCAGCAAAGTCTCCAGCTTGCGAAAGGTCACCATTGATGACAGAGGCAGTTGTATCTTGCAGCTGCTCTTTCGCCATTACGCATTTGTACGCAGCAAGTGTGAAATATCGATGACGTCTCTCCCTGCCGTAGGTCTCCATGAGGTCTACAGTACCCAGATCACCGAGATGAGCAGGCGGTCTGCTGTTAGATGCCCGTGTGAGTAAAAGTTCGATCGTACGCTTGTCAAAATTGCCGAGAGCGATACATATTTCCTAAAATAATGGGGAACATATTAGTTCAAATTTTCACTCAGTAAATCCCAAGTTACATTAAGAGTTAGACCAGATGGACCAGCTTCTTCAAGCATGTTAGACACTTGTTTATGGATCGTAAGATTGGCCTTGACTTCGTTATAACCGACTGCCGTGCTGATTTACCATCAAAAGCTAACAAGAACTTCGGTGCAGCGAACCTGCTGTGTCCTCGGCAAGACTTGTGTCTTTTTCGTCTTCTTCCACGTCATGTTCTACAACTACGGACCCCTCTGGTAGCTGATTGTCTGACGTCACGAGACGTATGCATTTGATGGTGCGATCCCACGCTTTGCTACTTGGAACCAATACGCGTTCAATGACGCCCTGCTGGATCAGCTCACGTAGCCTGGTTTGGAAAAAGCGACGGTCTGTCTTGGTTGGATGCACGAATCCCTGGAATTGGTAAATAGAGAGGCATTGATATAGAGGGTGTTGCTCACGATCGTCATGAGCAAGTTGTTGGACTGATGTATATGGTTTCTTGATGCTTTGAGCAGCTTGATGATCCTATTCTTGACGAGCGGAAGACTGGAGAGATGCCTAGAGTCAATCGGATCAAAGAGGATTTGAGATGGGCCATCTTGATCGGTAGTTTCATCAGGCGCGCCGCACGGCTTGACAGCATGACCAGAAGGGCTGCTTTCGCTATTCCGTGCCTCTTCCTGAATTTGCTGCCAGAGTGGACTCCGTTCTACGAAATACCTGTGAATGCATGTGTGGTTCCCGACTCCACCCCGTCGTGCCTTGATGCTGTCAACAATCAGAGATATGAGCGACCAGAGGAGGAAGCATACATAAACCCGAGCTCGAGCAGCTGTTTAATGAGATAGAAACACGTCTTTTGGTCATAGCCTGTTTTGCGACCGAGGTCGACGGTTGTAATGCCGTCCTCTCGCCCTCGAGTAATTAGCCGAAGGGCACTGTATACCATGGGGCTAAGCTTAGGGGGCTACGAGTGGGTCAGATGTGATTTTTTGTTCAGTATGCGCACGTACTCTGATATGAGAACCTGTGATTGCGGAAAAGGATGTCTCTGGGTCGACTGCTATGCGCAGTTTGTCACCGTATTCGTGCTTCAAGTCTTCCAAGTGCCGATGTCGCGCATCTTCGACAAGTTCCAACGTAGGCGGTATTCTCTCTGCGATGTCTTCTCCTTTTGCGGCGGCCTTGCGCCTTGCGCTCGTCTGGGGGGCGATGTAGACTTCTGAGGAGAGGCCTGGGGGTACAGTGCCGACGCGAACCGAGGGCTGTTGTACGACGACCGACCAGACAAAGGCACAGAATGCGTCGTCGATGAGCTGTGGGTTGTCATCTTGCGACGAGTAAAAGTCAGCGACGAAGTCTGTTAGCCGGGACACATTGCAGCCTGTGTGCGAGGTGAGAAAATGTGGCGCGCATGAAGTGCTCGAGGGGGGGAGTCGAACACGAGACCTACCCAGATCGCCGTCAAACGAGAGCTCGCGTAGACAGTGGTGGACGAGTTCGTCCATGGCTCATCGAACCTGCCTGCGCTGGCCTACGTGATAAGATTATGAGGAAATGTGTGACATGATGTGACTCGTGACATATCACAAGCAACGACCATGCCCGTAAGTGTCCTGGCGCTGGTGTGCCATGCCATCTCATCCACTGCCAGACCGTCTGCACAGATTGCGGGGGTGCGGTAATCGAGTATGACCCCGCTGCAGGAAATGGCTTCTGTGTGAAATGCGGAACCGTTGTGGAAGAGAACACTATCGTAGCCGAGGTCACCTTTGGCGAGACTTCCACTGGTGCAGCAATGGTCCAGGGGGCGTATGTCGGACAGGGATCAAGTGAGCCATGTCGTTCTGCAGTGCTGATCACATCTCAATCTTGACCAGCCCACGCTCGTATGAGTGGTCCCTTTGGCAAAAGGGGAAGTGCCGAGTCTCGTGAACAGACAATTGCGAACGGTGCGTGACCGAAAGACGTCAGAGAATGACCGGAATTGATACCAAAGTAGCTAGTAGGAAGATTCAGAGTCTTGCCACGGCCCTCCGTCTCTCCGAGGTCGTCGCACTTGCCGCGACACGTCTATACACTCTTGCTGTGGAACACAAGTTCACAAAAGGACGCCGGAGTATAAACGTAGCCGCTGTTTGCCTATATATTGCGTGCCGGCAGAAGGAGACGCGGAACTATATGCTCATCGACTTTTCTGACATCTTGCAGGTGAACGTGTCTATACATGTCACATCTTAAAACCTCATCGCCCTTCCAGGTAAACGTGTTCGAGCTCGGCCACACTTATCTCCAGCTAGTGCAGACTCTCAATCTCAGACTCCCCCTTGTGGATCCGTCACATTATATTTCCAGGTTTGCTGCATTGCTCGAATTCGGTGAAGAGACCCACAGAGTTGCCACTGATGCTGTCCGTCTTGTCCAACGATTTGACCGGGATTGGGTTACCAAGGGACGACGTCCAGCAGGTATATGCGGTGCTGCCCTTCTCCTCGCTGCTCGCATGAACAATTTCCGAAGGTCTGTAGAGGAGATTGTACAGGTCGTCAAGATTGCAGACACCACGTTAAAGAAACGTCTTGAAGAATTCAAGAAGACACCCAGCGGAGCACTGACCTTGGCAGATTTCAGAACGGTGTGGTTGGATGAGGAGATGGATCCACCTGCTTTTACAAAGGGAAAGGAACGGGAGGAGAGGGAAAAAGAGCAGGCCGAAACTGGATCCAAGGAGATCAAAGTAAGGAAGCGGAGAGGAAAACAGACGAGGATGGAAGCGTCACAGGAACAGGCTGAACCCCTATCTGATTCTCAACAGGTTCCTCCTCCAGCACCTGCGATAGATCTCGCAATTTTCAATCAAGGAATCCTTGTGGGCACAACGGGACCTCCACCTCTCTTTTTCCCCGATGAAGAAGAAGAAACTGCCTTTGCCCATATTGACCCGGTCCTTCGGCCGGGTGTCGGAGACTCGACAACGCAATCGTCTTCCGCAGTGATCGAAGAATCCGTCGACCAAGTCCTTGCAGAGGAGGTGGCAACGTTCTTGCAAAACCCACAAGGCTTGATGATCACTCATGCGCTTGATGAAGCCCAAGAACGGCGCCATGCACAATTTACTGGAGTCGACGAACTCGAGGGCCTCAATGAGGAGGAACTTGACCAATTTCTTCTATCCGATGAAGAAATTAAAGTCAAGGAACGTGTATGGGTAGAGATGAATCGCGAGTATTTAGAGAGTATTGCGGGTATATCTTCGCCTCTTCTTCTTGGAGTGTCTTGTTCAAATGTGATTCCACAGCAAAAGCAAGTCAGTTTGAAGAAGGCTCATCACACCCGAGAAGTCGCAAGGTTTGTCTGTCTCGCTTGGATATCTTGTCTGCCTTTTTATCATTCTATTGTTTCGTGTCCATTTCTACTAGCGACGGAAAACTCTCACAAAACCTCGGGACGAGTCCACGCCATCTGGAAGAACTGCTGCTGAATCAGTCCGCAACCTCATGAAGAAAAATGCAAAATATAGCAAACGCATCAATTATGATGCACTAAAAAATCTTTTTGTAGATGGTGATAATCGGACCATTGACTTTGACGAGAAGGATAACTTGTATTCAATGGATGATAAAACGGAGGAGGAGGCGATTATACAAGAAGGTGGTGATGGCGATGGAGGAAGCCGGAAATCCGCGTGGACGATACCGGACAATATTGTAGACCACGGCGGAGAGGAGGATGAGAGCGAAAAGGGGGACGACGAAGATCCCACCGTCGGCTGGGATGAAGTGTACGAACAAGAAGTATGAAAGTCGATTATTCCTCGAAAGTCTAGTACATTATCTGCGTATTTCCAGTCCGGAGGTCTATTACAGGAATAGAATAGTCATAATCGTTGTCGTTGCGACTTTTAAGACAAATCTAGGGGTAATATGAGAAGGTGGTCTAGTAGAAATGTGGCGTGAGCTCGATACTGCTTGAACGACGAAGGTCAAGGGAGATCATGATGCTCCTGGGGAGAGCTGAGGTTGTTTTGACTCCCACATTGTCCTTAATACGTCGGAAAACCCAGCCTTGCCCAGCTTTGCGTTTTGTTCAAACCTCTGCGCGAGCCAACTCTCTAGTCTATCCGTCATGGTCCGCCACATAGCCATGCGGGCCTGTATTTCCGCTGTCTGTGTGAACATCGTCTGACACGACGACGTTGGACTATATTGTATCCGCTCGTAACAGGACGCAAACTGAGATAAAGAGAGGTTGACGGAGGTGATCGTTGCTCTTTGCGTTGTGGGATCGACAAACGATATTTCCCGCACATACGCATCTTCCGATCCACCGAACAACTAGAGCGACGAACAGGTTGTGGGTCAGACACTCCCAGTGAGCGAGATCGACTTACCTTGACGATCCAAGTAGGCGCCTTTTGTTTACAGCCCAACACACGTTCTGTCCGTATTATTCCAGTGTTTGGGTCAACTGAGCGATCTACGACATCGACTGTTACTACGTGCGTGCAGTGTGGATTTGGGTATTTGTGCCATATTCCAATGACGACGTGAGACCAGGAGTGACTGAGGGGCGTCGGACATCAGAACACGGGCGGTCAGCTCACATGTAAAATTACGCACTCGTACTTGAATGACTGGGAGAAGAAATGCATCGTCTCGAGACTGGGGACGAGCAGGAGAGCGAGAAAGACAGGTCGTGTGAAGCTTTTGGCGCAGCGATGGTCGCACCGAGAAATTTGTGCCAGTCTCTCCCATCCGATTGGCCACGGAGCCACTCGGCAGGCCATTATCTAATTTGGAAACTAATTTCCACGCTGATACAACCTCTTGACATCCTGCAGCTGACTACTACAGTAGTACACAGGATATTACACCGCCATGTCACCTCGTAAGCCAGCCAAGAGCCGAAGCTCTGCAAGACGTGACTTGAATTTCGGTCTAAAAGTTTCCGCATCATCGCTCACGCGATCCACTCTGAGTAAAGACCACTTACACCTCCAGAAGTTTCGCCTCAATTCCCTCTTTCTCCTCTTGGAGTGATGACCGCTTATCCGCATCCAGCTGCGTACTGCAAGGGCAGGCTAATAAATCTGAGCGCCTTTGATGATGAGAAACGTGACATACAATATATATCCACCTTGTCCGTCGAACTGGAGGATCGTGGAGTGATACTTCCACAAAGATGGCCGGTGAGAAACAGTCAGGAGTGTGATACCCAGAGCCGTCGCCCGTTCCATCATATTTCCTTCCATATCTGGCGGTACGAGTGAGGTTGCCTCGTCAAGAATGGCATACTGCCCCAACATTTAGTGTGGAAGACATTGAAATTAAAATGAGAAAAACTCGCTTTGGGTTTGTGATAAAATAGCCTCGCCCACGCAATCTTCTGTTGATCACCCCCGCTCAAAGCTTCCCTCCATTCGCGGCTAACGCTCCATCCACCCTCACGTTCCACGACTGTATTCATGCCCACCACGGCGAGAATAGTGAGTAGATCCGCATCCGAAACCCCCCCTAAGGATTTCCTTTAGTGTCGATATAAAAGAAATTCACGACAAGGACTTGCGGGACTTCATCTGTTCCTGTGAATGTGGGTAGATGATCTGGTCGCGAAGTGTACCCAATGAGAGGTAGGGTCTCTGCGGAATTAAAACGAAGTCTGATGCAGGCGGCTTTCGCACCGTACCACCTATTAATGGCTGAGACAGTGGCACACGGGAGGGTATCGAACATACCATAAACAGGCCAAAGTCCACCAAGAATACGGAACAAAGAAGATTTCCCAGACCCTGGAAAAACACTGCGGTTAAAAAACCTTTTACAGACGACTACTCACCATTTGGTCCGACAATGAGCAAGTGTTCCTGTATTCCGTATAGTCAACGTGTCTATCAATTGAGTGATGTCATTACCCCTGGTTTTACGCTAAATGTCAAATTCTTGAGCAGTACGTCTCCATTGGGAGCAACAATCGGGACATCTTTGAACTGAATGTCTTCGGCTTCGAAAATTCTACCCTGGCCGCACATAACTGGCTAAAGTTAAGCACAGTAAAACCAGGGCTACGCAGGAGACGTACTTTCACTGTTCTCCCCTTCCAGGGCACTGGCCACCAGATTCTTCTCGAATTTCCCTATGCGCACATCCGACATTGTGTCGAGTAAAAGAGAAACACGTGCAGTGTAGCCTGAAAGTTCGGCTAGATCCTTGTAAGAATACATCACACGACCTATCGCATCTGGGATCACAGATAAATGCCAATGGTCTAAAAGACAATATGAAACGGGATACCAGAAGAGGATAACAAAAGCCTCCGGTTTGTGACGAAACCTGGCAGGTGATCAGTCTAGATAGGTCAAAACAGATGTTGATCAAACCTTCTGTGCGACCACCAAGGTCGACATTTGAGAGACCTGGAAGTCTGAAGAAAACCGGGATTGCACAGACTATAAGCTTCATAGACTTTAGCCAAATGCACACGGAGTAGTATAAACTGACCCCAAAACTTCCCCAGAGCCATTTCACAATCCCTTCCTCGGCACACCCATACCACCACCTTCGAACCATGATTTTTTCTTCATGTCGTACAAGAGCAATATACTCTTTCTCAATGATTTCTTTCTCGGCTTCTTCTCCGCCAAAAAATGCAACTTCTTCAGCAAATTCTGCCAAGCGCGAATGCGTATGTCGCAGGGAACCGGCAAGAGCAGCGGACTGAGCGGTATATGTTCCAAATGAAGGTGTGACTGCTCGTACTGTGTGTTGTGTCGATCTCAGGGTCACTTTTTGAAAGAGCGAGCACGTACATAATGCAGCAGATGACTGTATCAAAATTGTGAGGAGTACCAACCCTTCTGCGCCAACGTTCTGAGATAGCTGGTAATTGTAGAGAATGACATCAAGTATCGGTTTTGCCAAATTGGAATAGATGGCCGCAAGGTGGGCGGAGAAGCGCTGGATATCATGAGTGATCAATCTATGTAATCGTCAATACCCCGGAGTGGTAACTGCTCTTGGGAGACTTTACTGGTCGGCATTCTTAATCCGGTCATCCAAGTTTGCTGAGGCAAGAATATGAATCTGCCAAGATGATACGTCGAGAAGTTACCCACAGAGTTTATAATAAACTTTTGCATCAGGTGTCTCAGATTCCTCGGCAAGGTATTCCTTGAGCACTGCATGAGTTAGACGAGTCCGGTAAGCGATAGCGAGTTTGTTCTGGACATAGCTCAACCAGCTGTTCGTCCAAGTTGCCGGGATTGCAACGAGGAGCCAGCGGATGATGTTGAAAAGAAACTCAAACGACCTGCCTCTAACAAGGGAAGCAACAATCCTTTGCATCGAGTTGAACATGGAACAATGCTATTGTTAAATGCACTGACTTGCCATCAAGGGCGGCGACATATAATGAGATTGCAGTCCTGAAAACGAGTAGACTCGAGTGCATGACGAGAAGAAGGGCCTCCTTGGAACGGATAGATGGGATGACGATTCTGAGGATGACAGCGAGGCGTCGATAAAATAAAGCATCTACCTGACGGACTGTGAGTGGCCTGAGTACATGGGATTGAAGAGATGCTCACAGCAACGCGTGCGGGCTTTCCGTCCTTTGCAGGACCATTCTTGTTGTTCTTGGTGTGAGGACGAGCTACCAGACCTTGATATGAGGCCAAAAGGACATAGAGTACAAAGCCTGTGGTAAGGCCACGCTGTACAAGAGGCCGGTGGGTTGCATACAAGCGAGAAAAGTCGGCGATACGGCTATAAAGGTTGGTCATGGACATGATGGTACAAGCTCAAGAGGTTGGATACTACATGTGATTTGAACTCGCATCTTTCACGATACCCGTCATCCGAATACCCGCCATGCCAGAAAACAAGCCCACCATTGCCGTCGACCTGGACGATGTCTTGAGTAGCACCAACCAGTATATCGCAACCTGTTCGTTTGTTCGCTCCAAGTAATATCACGGCTTGACACGCATGAACAGGGCACAACGATAACTATGGGTCCAACATTGGTCTGGATGACTTCTACTACTATTACTACTGGAAAGTACGTTCTTCAGCTCGGTCACCACACGATTCGATCATCTAGATCTTCCCAGAATCCTTACTGGGGCCCACCCACCCAAACTCACCGGAAAGTAAGAGATTTCTACGCGACGAATTGGACAGATTCAATCCTCCCGATCGATGGCGCCAAAGAAGGCACTACTGCCTTGCGTCGTCTAGGCTATTGTCTCGTTATCATCACCGCGCGCAATGAGCACGTCCGCGATGCCAGTTGGGAATGGGTGCAGCGATATTTTCCCGGTTGCTTTGAGGAAATAATATGCACCGGGCAGTTTGCTATTCAGCAGAGATCGGATGGTTTCCTGGGCGTAGATCAGTCCGTCGTGGTCCCGAAGAAATTAACCAAGGCAGAGATTTGCCTTCGCATCGGCGCAAAACTATTGATCGATGACTCGCTGGAAAATGCTGTGGCCTGTTCTGCGTATACCCCACCCAACGGAGACGGAGCAGCACCGCATGTGTTGCTTTTCGGAGATTACCAGTGGAATAAGAGATTATCACTCCCTGAAGATGAACATGATGACATGGCCTACGCGCGGAGAGTAGAGCTTGGAAACGGAAGCACAGATTTCCTGGTGGAGGACATGCGGCAGGGCGAGCGAGCTCTTGCAAGAGCGAATGAGAAGCGCCCAGGTTTCGTTCAGCGAGTCAAAGATTGGAAAGAGGTGGTGAGTTATGTGGAGTCATTGGCGGTCTAATCCCTTTGCACCTCGGATTTATATGTGAGGCCTACTATAGCTTTCGACTTGATGATACCAGGTACATGTGGGACAAGATCTATGATATCCTTGGAGACTGCCTTTATGTCGTAGCATTTCATGCACATCGTAGTACTATCTGATAACAGTTGATCACGTGCTCAGCTGGTCACTTACAGGCCTACCCTTTAGTGTGGTCCTCATGTCTTCCGAAACTATCAGGCAATTGCGCGAGTCCGCGAATGTACAAGTCGCGCACAAGGCAGTTCTTGATGTCCTGAATGGGAGCTTTGCGGATTTTGCTCACCTTGATGACTTGCAGGGGACACTGCACGATGCGCTCGATTCCAGAGTCCAATTGCAACAGCATGTTCGTGTCGTTCAGCTGGTCTCCTGCCGACTCTCACCATTTCTACAGTTTACCGAGTCAGGCAAGGAAATCGAGAGCTTAACGACTAACTCACGGACAGAGGCGATTCTGCACTTGGAGACTGCGAAAGACCTTGCCTTGCTGCGGGACAGTTTGGAAGACGACCTTGCTTACCTGTCCCATGACTTGGTTTCCGTGCTCACGCCTACTGGCGATGACAGTGTCCCCACCTTGCTAGAAGACATTGAAACGATGCATCGCGCTTTAAAGGAACTCGAGAGCGTTCGGTCCTATGTTGCTATAATACAGCGTGTCCTACAGCTCAGGTAGGCATCTATTCTGTGGTCCATTCTCCTGCCCATTCACGCAGGCTTGAAGCGAGTGGGCTGTATTACAAATCCGTAATAGCGGCTCCCCGATAACGGTGTCAACAACATCCAAATACCAGGCTTTGCTAGCCTTCACCAATGATGTAAAACAGCTGTGCAGCCCAATGGAAACCGTTGACAGTGCGCATGGACCCAATCTAGCATTGTTTCTCGAGCAGATTCGTGACAAGACATGGGTGGACATGAAAGCGATTTTGTTCTCGTGCGTCGTGTCCTCGGGTCGTTTATCAGTTGTACTTTATAATGGTACTGGCATTATAGCAAACTCATTTCTGCTTCTGAGGCACTCAACTGGCCGACCGCTGTAGATTATGTTGCCGCAAGCGTGGAGAGACGCATAGCTTTCGAGGCTGCGGTCTCAGACCTTCTAAAGCTACAAGAAATGTACGTCTTTCCGCAAAACTTTTGTCTTTCCATCTCACTCTCAGTCCGAATATAGTGGTGACTCTTTCCACTCTCTTCAAAAAAACGAGGGCCTTTATCCACTACAAGCACTTGTCCAGCCAGTGGCGTTGCGCTTCAAATATCATTTTGACTCTGAGCGAGAAACAAATCGCTTGGACAAGGTATGCAAGCTCTCTTATCCGTTGGAGTAATACAGACGCACTTTCAGCCTGAATGGTATTTTACCCATATCGCCAATATTGCCCTTGATCACCGACCGTTCATGGAGAGTGTCATGCAGAAATTGCTTTCAGGTTCCAAGTTTCAGGATGTCAATGCTTGGGTATGTGGTTTTGTTTGATTTTGTCCTATGAAAGTACCAACACCCTTCGAGCAAAATTATACGACGCTTCTCCTTCCCATTCTTGAACGAAAACTCAGACGATCAGTTCCCCTGCTACTAGCCCGTCCTGCCTTGCTAGCACATACGGTCTATCAGTCATTGGTCTTTGATTCTGCCTTGCGCGACTCGGGCTTTGAATTTGCCCAGGACAGAAGCGAGTCCCATGAAGACGAAACGACAGAAATCATGCAAGGGGGGGTCAGCAAGGTAATCCTGGATCAAAAGAACTGGTTCAACGCTTGGCTGGAGGGGGAGAAAAAATGTATGCTCAACGTTCCATCCGTTCAACCCGTATCACGGGCTTTTCATGCACATTGCAGTTGCGGATGATCAATATCATGAAATCATCAGTGCTTCGGACGCTTGGGTCATCTCTGATGACGATGGACACGAATATACACAGAACCATACACCTTGGGACACTAACATCAAGGCGACGACTTCTGCTCGGAGAGTCAAGGCTCTCGTTGAACAGGTGACCGGTGCGCCCTTTTGCTCACCGACATAAACCATATCCTCTGATCGACAGAAGATCGCTACTTGCCTTTACCCTCTTTCAGACAGCGTACCCAATTTCTTATTCATGTTCAACTCCCGATTCTGGAATTATACCACTCTCGGATATCTTCATCTCTGGATGCGTTTGAGACACTTTCTTCCGCTCTTGTTCGCGCAGTACCTGGTGCGTTGGGCGTAGACGGCCCCAAGACAGATACCCGGAGACTGACAGGCGGTGTTGAGGGAAGCCAGCGCTTGTGTAAGGCATTGTTGAGCGCAAGGTACATGGAGGGTGCTATGCGAGTTTGGGGGGAGGAAGTGGTAAGTGTGCGTCCTGTTACTTTGAATATCCTCTCATCAGGAAATGGCTAGTTCTTCCTAGAACTTTGGGCTGAGATCAACCACCGCGCATCTCTTCGTAGGACAGTAGGATCACGCACCTCACTCACTGGGCAGGTCGATGATGGGACGACGACTTCTGAAGGAACTATTTTTGAGGAGCTTATCGCGCAATTTGCAAAGCTTTCCTCGCGAGCTGAAGATATGTTGGTACAACAGATTTGCGGGGAATGTGAGGCTTTTTTAAAGTCCCATTTTTCTGCATTGACGACGTGAGTGTTTGACCCGTCTGGATATGGCATCGAGGACGGCGGTCGTCACACTGACCCGCGATTTCGGCAGTCACACAGAGGACTTGAACGACGCGACAGTGGACGTCGCCGTTCCAAATACCTTATTACCAACTGTTGCGCTTTTGTCGTCTCATTTGTCCTTTTTACGAAGCACCCTTCCAGCTTCTGCCGTCACGAGACTCTACAGGCGGACTGCATCGCGAATTTCGGAACATGTCCTACAGCGGCAGGTCCTGTTTCGACCTAGTATAACGCGTGGATCAGCGCGGTATGGGTTGACACGAGCCCAAGCGCGCCTCATCCAGGCAGAATGCGAGCTATGGGTGGAAACTTCTCAAGCGGCAATGAACACCTCACGCGCACGAACCGAACAACCATGGAACCGGTTACTGGCGGCTGGACGCTTGCTCGGTGCGGATTTGCAGAAACATGCTGGGCTACTCGACACATTGTTCGGCCCAAAGAGCGATGGATGGGAAGAGTTCCTTGATAGCGTGACGGGGCTCGGTTCAGGGGGTTTAGGATTGGACGAAGTCAAGACTGTGCTGAGGCTGAGAGATGATTGTCGACGGTAATTAACGATGGGCGCGATCCTCACACTCTTCGATTGTCATCTACCAGAGTTTGGTCACCCAATGAGACTGTCATTTGCTCCAAGTTGTGCCAGCCAGTAAGTAAACCAAGAAAGGGGTATTACACTAATAGGACAGCTGTGCCTACAATGGTATTTACACTTTGTAAATGATTCCTTCGCTCATCATGAGCTCGTCCGAATCGGTCATGACTTGGCAAATGGCAGTGGCTTCGGCGGTCCCGAACAGCGCGTCTGTAGACAGCCCAGAGTTTACTAGCTCTACAAGCTCTGCAAGGAAAATCTGTTCTTCATCCTGTAGTTGGGAGGCAAACAAATTTGCCACTCTAGATCGAAACATTTGGAGTCTAAGAGGGTTTTGACGGGTCAGTTGTGGTTTCAAGGATGCTGATCTACACACCGTTCAGGCCGAATGCCATCCCTACTGGGTTCTGCCGCAGTGACTGGAACCGTATCCATTTGCACATCCTGACTGTCATCTTGCCACAAAGGGTTTTGGCTTCCCGGTTTATCCAAGGGTTGCTCGCGGTTGGGTTGTTGTTGCAGTTCATTCTCGCGTTCGGCCGTTCCGGGCTGCTCGTCGTCCTCATCCTCATCTTCGCTCTCGTCATCCGAGCTGCCTTGCGAACCATCCTCGCCTTTGCCAGAAGTGACACCCCCGCGATTGAGCTTGCGCTTTTTTCTCTTTTGTCGCCGTCGTTTTGCAACCTCCTTGTAGAGCGCGTACCGCATTATTTCCTCGGCTACTCTTGCATCGTCCTGTTCAACCTTGGCCGAAAGTCGAGCTTTTGCATGGGCAGTGGACAGACGTATCAGAGTCTCCAACGTACGGGCAGTCAGCGGTGCAGTCTGCAGGCCACGTCAGGCGGGCGAGTTGCTGAGAGGGTAACGTTCACCTTTTTCTTATTCGCTTGGTTTTCCTCTTCGTTGCGGAGATTAGCGTACACATTCACAATGTGGTTTGCTGCACCGTTCGTGAGTACTGGTGCTGACCTGCTCTTTGCATACTGGATGTACTTTTTAACAAAGGCGATGGTCAAAATCTCCATCTTTACTTGTTTGCCTCTCCGAGTGCGAGACTTGGCTGCTGTGAAACCAACGTGGAGCAATGGATCATACTTTTCAAATGGAGTGGCTTCCCCAACAGTGTCCTGTTCCATTGGAGCAACACCAGGGCCTTCAATGGCCAATGGCTGAGTGAGATTGTCATGTACGGGTGTCCCCTCCTCAATCCCGGGAGGGAGGTACCGATGGAGCCGAAGAACGTGGTCTGCAATTTTGCGGTCGCGTTCTTCATCAATGTCGTCAGTGACAATGAAGAGAAGGTCAAAACGCGAGAGAAGCGAGTCGGGGAGGGCAATGTTTTTGTGCGGATCTTTATGAATGTCGTACTACACAGTTACGTCAAGAAGTTGCTGCTAAAGTTCTTGAGTGACTCGCCTGTCCATATATGGGGTTGGCAGCGGCGACGACGCTACAGCGGGCATTCAGACTCGTATGGATGCCCGCCTTGGCGATGGTTACTGTCTGTTGCTCCATGACTTCGTGTATTGCGACACGATCAATATCGGACATCTTGTCAAACTCGTCGATGCAAACGACGCCACGATCTGCGAGCACCATCGCACCTGCTTCGAGGCGACGCTCGCCTGTGTCTCGATCAGTAGTGACAGCGGCGGTCAAACCAACGCCAGAACTTCCGCGACCAGTCGTAGCGATTGCAAGGGGTGCTGTGCCAAGGACGAATCTTAGCAATTGTGATTTTGCAGTAGATGGGTCCCCGACCATGAGTAGATTGATGTCGCCACGGATGTGCGTGCCATTTGGGAGATTCTTCTCCGCACCACCGAGAAGGAGGAGAAGAATGGCCTCTTTGATTTTATCGTGCCCAAAGATTGAAGGAGCAAGTGATTGGGAGAGCAACTGGAAAATGCCGCGTCGCTTGGCGAGTTGATTGATTTGACGGATGTCAGTATCAGTCAGTGGAGTCTGGGCAATCCCACCTCCTATCTTGGAGGAAAGAAGGTTGATGTTATTTGCGAGGATAAGGGATCTTTGAAAAGCGCCTGAGAGCCTGCCTTTCCACGAATGTCAGTCAAGACTCACTTGAAGGCGCCGTTAGAGCCACCGCCTACACTTCTGAAAAAACCGACCAACTGGACGCGATCGCCAGGCTTGCACTTGTCAACAAGGTCGTCATCCAGAATGATGTCCGTGCTACGCGGCAACTGTCCTGGAGGGGCACGCTCGGGCATTTCCTGAATGCTAATGCGTTGATGATCCCGAAAGATGCAATGACCGTACTCCATTTGCAAAGGATGGCCGTCATCATCCTGTTGTGGGGTGACTGTGGAGGTCGGGGGAAGATTTGAAGTGGAAGTTGTAGCATCACGGTATTCACGCGAATGAAAGAGTTTTGTGTCAGGACAATAGTGGACTGACTTGAGTAATTTGGGGCGGACGAGGGAACAGCGAGTAATGATGCCCTCGAGAGAGATCATCTTTCCCAGGTGTTCTGCTTTGAGAGTACGTGGGCTGACATGGTGATCGCCAAACGAGCCACTGAAGCCTACGCGATAGGTCTTTCCCTGGAGGTCGTGCTTGTCCGCATCGTGAATTTGGGTGACGACGTTGAGCAGAGCGTCGTCAAAGGCTGGAAGAAAGTCGAGAGGCTGTTTGAGAAGACCATCCGAGTATTCTCTGTTGTAGTCGCGGAGGTCGTCGATGTTGACGATCAAACGGGTTTGTTCGGTACGCAACAAGCGCGCAACGTCGTCCCTGTAGTTGTAAACGGGCGAGTCTGAGATGAGGAATTCTTCAAAAACTCGCGTCCTGTCGCGCATAAGATCATCTTGAGGGACGGGTTCGTCGAGCATCGACATGGTGGTTAGTGAAAGACCCGAGGAGACGCGTACGAGCGCGTCAGTGACACGGAAAGACCGGCCCTAATTACATTACGGGAAATGCTAATACAAGCTTGGATCGCAGACCTAATGCAAAAGCCAGGCAACACCACAGCGAGTACGAGACCAGACTCAGTCCTGCACCGCGTCGTCAGCAGACCATGTGGCCCTTCAAACCAAGCATGACTCACCCAGAGCTTGATCAGGCCATCCCAAGATGCGGTGACCACTTTGGACTGCGCGTCGCGATCAGTCACTTGCTCGCACCCGGCGATCGTGATATTACTTACCGTTTCATGCGGTAACCACTCGTGTGCAATGACCACTTTGCTGTGTGCCTTGAGCCGTGACTTGATCCGTCCACTCTTCCAATCCCAAAACACCACGTTCCCTTCGCTGTCTCCGCTACTGATCCACTTTCCATCTGGGGAAAATCCCACCTGGCACGCATATCCTGCAACCGAATGTCCCGCGAACCTCTTCTTTCTGTTCTGCCGGAAATTGTCCGTGCTGTACACAAGAATCTGGTTGTCCAATGACTGCGCCGCGAAATACTTTTCTGTGGTCACAGTTCATGTCATAACACCCACATATAAAAACGTGCCACGAACTCGAGGGATGCAGCGTCACAGCCGGCATAGAATGCATATGCGGTTCCGCAATGTACTTGATCACAACGGGTATGTCATAGTCCCACGCCCGGATCGTCTTGTCGTCCGATGTTGTCACAAACCGTCGATTTTCATCCACGAATGTGATTGTGTTGACAGGGCCCAAGTGTTGGTCGTATTCCTGGGTAATCTCGCCCGAATTCATATCGTACTAGCACCGCTCGTTCAAAGCACTAACAACACAAGAATGATCGTGTGCCATACCTGGATGATCTTCTTGTCTGACATGCCAGCGAGAAAGACGTGCTGCTTATCATCGTCTGGATGGAACCGCACGACATAGGGTGTTTTTCCATTGCTGAATCGCTTTAGGCACTGTCCTGTCTCTGTGTCCCAAAGCTTCATTTGCCGATCGTAGCCACACGACAAAAACTTTTTGCCATCGTTTGAGAACGTGACATCCTTGACGGCCTGAACGTGGCCATGGAATGTCCGAAGACAGTTTCCATGTGTATATACGTCCCAAAGCTATTGGTAGATGCAAAAGTCAACAGACGCCAGGAACGAGTGATGAAGAGAGACGTGCCTTGATCTTGGTGTCCATCGATCCGCTGAGCAAGAGATGGCCAGTGTCGGGGAAGAGACGGATGACGGACACACCCTGAGTGTGCCCCGTCCATGTATGTATGCATGCCTTTGGGATAAAAGTCTCTTGGGACCCTGCCTCGGAGGAGAGACCTGGTGCGTCGGCATACGGTGGGTGCATGTATGTCCTGCCCTGGTAGTCGGTCATGGACTTGCCGTGGAAGACAGAGGTCTCCTGACCAATGCCACCGCGCTTTGGTTTTGCCTTTTTCTTTGGGACGACGGGTTCTGGTTCATCATCCTCTTCCTCACCAGAGGGTTGGTCTTGGACACCGTCGAGAAAGGCGGCCTGGTCTTCGCCTTCCCAGGCAGCCCATGGGCCAAGGTAGGCAGAGTCACCGTCGACGACGTCGAGGTCACCCTTGTGTTTTCGTTTCCGTTTGAGTGCTCTCTTTTGGGCGTGTGTGGGTCTGATAGCATCGAGGGTGGCATAGTTGTGCTGGGATGCAGCATCGAGAGAACCGAGGATGGGGGGTGCGTTTGGGTCGACAGAGGGGTTGGCGGAGTAGCCGAGGATGGCATGGGTGAGATGCTGTGCTTTGAAGGCATGGTCGGACATGGCCTGCTGCTCAACGTGTCCGGCAAGCGCGTTTTGGTTGAGGAAACGGTTCTGATCAGCGAATGGATTTTCTGGGCCTTGGAGTGGCCTGGACAGGTCGTGATAGGGAATGTTGACGTTGATCTGCGTGTCGGTTGGCCGTGTGAGGAGAGCGCTGTGTGTGAGGGGGTCCTACGGGGGGTGAGCACTGGCAGCGGTGGGCGAGGAGACGTACTTGTTGGAGGACATGCGGTGCTGGGTCCGTGTGTGTGGAGTGTGGAGAAGAACGTCTCGCTGCTGCGGGAATGCTGGCGATGGCAAAGGCGTCGAGGTCGTCGCCGTCGTCGCTGTCCATGATGAAGCAAGGCAGTGTTAGGTAATCCTTATATCAACGCTGAGATGTCATGAGACCCCCAGCCATTATGACCAGGCGCGCCGTCGGTCGTCCCTGGACCGCCCACGAAGATCAGCTGCTCGCCGACGCCGTCGCTGTGCACGGCCAAGTCGACAACTGGAAGGCCGTCGCCCTCGCCGTCCCCGGGCGTACGAACAAGGCGTGCAGAAAGGCAAGCGACCCCTCATCACACCCTCCGATCTCACACATATCGTCCACAGCGGTGGCTACATTCACTATCGCCGAGCGTGAAGAAATCCGCCTGGACGAGCGAGGAAGATAGCCTCCTTTTGGACCTCTACAACACCCATTCCGCCAAATGGGCCGTCATCGCCAGACACATCCCCGGCCGTACCGACGACGCGTGCTCAAAGCGTTATCGCGAGGCTCTTGACCCCTCCCTCAGAAAGGACGAGTGGACGAGCGAAGAGGACGAGCGGCTCATCGCGGCCCACTCCCGCTTGGGTGGTAAATGGGGCCGCGTCGGCCAGGAGCTCCAACGCAGCGGCCTGGGCTGCCGTAACAGGTATTTACCCTCTCTTTACCCTCTTAACCCTCCCGACATTCCCCCCCGCCAGGTGGAGACTGCTCGAGCGCAAACGCCTCACCGCAGTGTCACATCAAGACCCGTTTACCGACACCGTCTGGCCATCGCTCCCCATGGTTGGCTTTTGGGATCATCTCCCCCAGGTAGACACCTCGCCTGCATCCCGCAACAGCGTCGACACCTTTCCGGACCCTCCTCCGCTCCCCGTCGATTATCAGACCCCCTTTCACTACACTCCGTCTTTCAGCGCCGCGCTCTCCTCTCAGCAGCATCCAATCCGGTATGAAAAAGACGCCGAGGCTGATGGACACCAGCCACTGGTTCTTGCAACCACATCTGTCCCGCCTGACAATTCCTTTCCTCCGTTCGACTACGAATCCTCCCCCTCAGCCTGTGCCCTCTCCGTTGGCTCCACCTCGCCAGCACCCCAGGCTTCCTACACAGAGGACATGCACCAGCGCAACGTATACAACGATCGCCAGCACCAATTTCATCAGCTCCAACGCAGTCTGCCGCACTCCGCTATCCCGGTTCACATGTCTTCCGCTCATCCTGTACAGGTCGATCATTACACGCCATCCGTTCCACACGAGGAACGTGCCCTCTCACATGCTGCACTGGCCACTCGGCACCAACCAGCACCTCAAACGAACTCTCTCCAGGCCCAGAACTCCGCCGATTCCTATTTTGCAACCTCACAGCTCCCTGACCGACAGGTGAACCACATGTCATCATCAATGACCTCACCCAGGCTTCTCGACAATCCTGACACTTACTATCACGCCTCTCCAGAACCTGGCCTTGACGTCAATGCGCAGCACCCCCTCATTCACACTTCCGATCCGCTCACCCTTCCCGAATCACGTCCTGGCTATCATTATGCCCAGCACCGTGAACCTTCTCGTGCACGCGTTGTGCATGGCCGAGAACAGCATGCAGATTATTACCACAACCACGTGCAGCCAGACCCGGGCCATCACGCTAGCCAACCGTCCAGGCCACCAACCAACTCCCCGCCTGAAACGCGATATACTCTCCAACAACCCGAGCTCCGCAACGTGAACACACCCCAGCCAGAAGCAGGTCTGTCTCGCGCAACGCCTGACCACTACTACACCTCGAGTCCCCTGCTCCAGTCACAGCTAGTTCGTCGTTCGACCGCCTCTCCACGTACTATAGGCATGCCGTACCAGAAACGGACATCATCGGGCAGCTCCTCGACCAACTCTGAAGACTACCACCCGTCCTCCATTCATCCCGTTCCAAAACGGAAAATTGGTCCCGTTGCTTCTAGGAAGCGACCCGATACACAGGCGCCACTGCGTTTGTCTTCGGATCTGCAAGCGACCCCCGAGTAAGTCTATATCATCCCAAAAGATCAACCGTGACCTTGATGCACCACAGTCCTTCTGTGAAACCCTATGCGTGTGGCCACGAGAGTTGCTGGCCTTCTAATGCAATTTCGAGCCGTGCCTGTTATTGTACATCGCGTGGCCTCTCGGATCACAACAAAACCGCCCATCCGGACGACTCGGGGGGAGACAGACCTTATCGGTGCGGCCTGGAGGGATGTGGTAAATCTTGGAAGGTATCCATCAGTCGTCTATTTCACATTTACTCGGCTGACGTGTGCGTCAGAGCATCAATGGGCTGCAATATCATCTTCAAATGTGAGTTTGATCATCATGACTAGAAAGTGTTTTCGACGACCGTCCATTCTAGTTCAAGAGCCCACTTTCAACATGCCATCAGCACCAGCTTTGTCTCCTCTTATGTAAACGACCTTGCGGTCCCTGTGTCTGTGGAGGCATCCACGTCCACCGAAGGGGAAGACAGGTCAAAGAAGCAGTACAATTGTCCCCATGAAAACTGTCGTAACCGGTACAAGCAGCTAAGCGGCCTCCGTTATCACCTGGCGCATGTGAGTATCAACGTCAGTGACGGACGCCATGCTCAACGGATTTTCAGGGCCATCCGGTGGATCTTCCCAAACAATTGGACTTGGTCCCTCCTGCTCTGAGCCGCAAGCTGGCAGAGAAGATGCGCGTTCAAGGACCTATCGCATCCTCTTCCGAACACCAAACGCACAGTAATGGCTCGAAAGTATCTATTCACCCTTCACAGGGTTCTTTCAATTCTTAGACTTCGCTTCGTGTTCCTGGTTAGACTGCCCGTTTATCGTATGAATGATCGGTTATTTAGGTTCGGTTCAAAATATGTATATGTAGGCAAGTCATCACCTATTCTATTCGTCACATCGTGCACTCGATCCGTCGTAATTTAACGTGTACTTATTGATATCTTTAACGGTGGATGCGTCTTCTTCCGGGACTTTGTATGCATTCTATTGGCTAGCAGAGGACTGCGCGAAATTCCAACATGGTGTTGGGTAAAATGAATACTGTCCTGAGATCCCCTCTCGAAACCGGAATCTCATCGTCTAGCATTACCGCTACTAGTAGCAAATTGACTGGCACTTTGCCCCAGATCAGCAGGGTGACACCAGAGACATGAAAGGACGTACAGGTCTCTCAGCGTTGGATCGGACATGAGTTCGTCCATGGAAGGCATCTGTCCAGTCTGAACGCGATTCATCTAATGGCCAATGGTCGTGAAAGCTCCGGATGCAAAAGACACAAAGGCATACCATGTTTGCCACGGCTGGATTGGCCATGAGTCTTTCCAGACCACCGTTGGCCATCATTTGTTGTGCCATTTGCATCATCATTGGGTTGTTCATCATGTTTGCCAAGTTGGGCATGCCTCCCCCTCCACCAAACATATCTGCTAGACCACCCAAGTTTGGTGTTGCATCGGAACGAGTGGTTGTTGAAGGCGGAGATGACGAAGGGGGTTGATCCTTGGGCATAAGCGGTGGAGGACCATCTTCCTCGTCGTCGGGGGGAAGGCGGTCTTTTGCGTTCTTGAGACCAGACTTGAGGTTTTCGTTTGTCGGGTCTAGTTCTACGCCTTTGCTAAACGCATCTGCTGCGGCCTTGTAGTCGCCCAAACTGTAATGGGCATGACTGGAAAGATGAGTGAGCGGTTCACGTCGCGTACAACGGTAAAAGGAGGTACCCTAGGCGAGAATACGCTTTGACAAAGGAAGGATCGACCTCGATGGCACTCTCCGAATCTTGGACGGCAGCGGCGTGGTCTCCTTTGCTGGAGTGAGCGGCGGCGCGGTTAGAGAAATAGACGGGATTGGCAGCGTCGATGGCGATCGCTTTGGTGTATGAATCGATCGCTGAATCGTACTTTTTGGCAGACATTTGCGAGTTTCCGGTCTGCTTGTGTTGCTCTGCCTTTTTCTTGTTCTCTGCAGACGTCGTCTTGGGCGGTGCGGGTGAGGACGGAGAGGGCGATCCAACTTTGTCTCTCGTCTTGAGAAAGACATCGAATATGGTCTGTAGCTTGGTAGGTTTGATGCTGAGCTGCTTGAGCTGGGCCTCGTTGGCTGGATCTACGCCAAAGGCCTCGCCGATGCACTGAACTGTGCCAGGTCCGTCAACGGTGAGACGCGGACGACGACCAACACACCTGCGATGTCGAGGCCCTCCTTGTCGTCGTCCTTGATGGTGCCGTCCTGAATGGACTCGTTGAGAAAGTCGATGATGGCGAGGACGAGCTGTCGTTTCTTTGCGTCTGCCATCGTCGCCGGTCACAAGCCCAATGGCAAACAGCAGACAACAACGCTTGTCTTTGACGACGACGACGACGACGAGCAAACATGTTTTTCTGTGGCATCTCTGGTGAGCCTCCGCAGGACCCCGTCGTGTCTGCAAAGTCGGGCCACGTCTACGAGCGTCGTCTCATCCTCAAGTACATCAACGACAACGGCAGCGACCCCCTCACCGGCGAAAAGCTCGAGGAATCAGACCTTCTCTCGGTGAAAGCCAGTCCGTGTTCATCCCTGACTCCTCTTCAGCTGTACTGACATCTCGCTAGACCCAAAGGCTGCCCCTCCAAGACCACCCACGGCGACGTCCATTCCCGCCCTCCTTCATACCCTTCAAAACGAGTGGGATGCCCTCATTCTAGAGACATTTGCACTCAGACAACAGTACAACAACACCAGGCAAGAGCTAAGCTATGCTCTCTATGCACAAGACGCAGCAAGTCGCGTCGTCGCTCGGCTCATTCGAGAACGCGACGCTGCCAGAGAGTATGTCTACAGCCCCCTTCCACGCTCTGTGTTCTAACAGTCAAGCATGTAGGGCCCTTGCCAACGTCCAGGCTAGTTTGGGTGTCCCATCCGCACCAGGCAATGGTACAGACGTCGAAATGACTGAAGAGACAGCCCCTACCACCCTGCCAAAGCAAGTGGTCGACCAAATTGACGAAACCCAACAGAACCTGTCCGCAACGCGTAAAAAACGCAAGGCACCCGCTGGGTACCCCACGCTTGCCGAAGTAAAAACTTTTGCGGCAATGCAAACCGTTCCGTTTTTGCATTCTGCATCCCCCGCTGGAATCAACTCAATTGCCATCTCACGTGTCAATCCTTCCCAGTTTTTGACCGGTGGCAACGACAAAATCGTCCAGCTGTATGACAGAAGCACGGACAAGGTGCTTGCCACCCTCAAGGGACACACGAAAAAAGTCAATCACGTTGCCTTCCGAGAACGAGACGGCGAACCCGTTCTGCTGTTCTCTGCTGGTGCCGACAAGATTGCCAAAGTATGGTCGCATGACAGTGCTTCTGGCGATTACCTGCCTCAAGCCACAATCAAGACGCACAAGAGCGACCTGACTGGTCTTGTCATCCATCCCACGTCCACGCTAGTCGCATGCTCTTCCCTTGACAAAACGTATTCCTTGCACGAACTCTCCAGTTTCTCTCAGGTGTATCACTCCTCTCCTGCCGATGAGCCTTTCACGTCGTTGGCTATCCATCCAGACGGTGGACTGCTCGCACTCGGAACGCCATCATCAAAGATCCAAGTACGTGACATTCGCTCGGGCGCCGTAGCGACTAGCATCTCGCCCGACGGCGCACCATTCTCTATCAACACCTTGTCTTTCTCCGAAAACGGATATCACCTCTTGGCACCCGATAGCCCGTCCTCTGTGGCCATCTGGGACCTCAGAAAAATGACGACTGCACAATCCATACCGCTTGGTGACTCGTTCAAGATCAGCAAGGTCATTTATGACTATAGTGCCAATTTCTTTGGCGTTGCTGGTAATGAGGGCGTTCGCTTGTTTGCACACAAGACTTGGGAAGAACTGGTTCGCTTTGAGGAGGCGAGTGACGTGACTGATCTTGTGTTCGGTAACCAAGGCAAGGAGCTTTGGGCAACCAGTGGGAGAGAGGTCAGAATCTGGGGTGTGCAGACCGAGTAGTCCATTGTATCTCTTCATCCTCGAACGAATTTATTGACGTGCTTCACAATTACCACATCTCCTTTCTGCGAGACAAGATTCGGGTTCATCGACTTGCTGATGACACGATGGAAACAAGAGTCATTGTCAATTGTAAGCATTGTGATTGGAGCGTTACTGGTACATACAACATACATAGTGGTATATGACCAAATGTAAATCCCTGAAAGACGAAAATAATGGTAATGCAAAGATCTTTTAATGCGTCAAAAAGGATGGTAACTCAGTTGGAGCGTGAGGGCCAAAGCGACAGTAAGAAAAGTAAAAGTCGCCGCCACCAGTCGTTGGAAAGAAAAATGTTCGGGAAGACGTGTGCAAGATACAAAACATGGTGAATACAGCACCCTCATTTTTCAGAGTTGTTGTAGACGGTCACCACTTTGATGGGCCGAATGCCTGGCCAGAAGGCATGACACGAAGCGGAGTACCGAGAGCATCGGCGGTGTTCTGCCAAACAGTGTTGCCCCACCAGTTGAAGGTTATTCCACCGTTGGGCATCTGCAAGGTAAAGAAGATGATAATTAGGCCAATCGCAACTCCAGCGTCAAGGCCAGCGGCGAGGATGTAGTTGTAGCGCATCCACCACCCGAAGTGATAGCGGCGCATGAACCACTGGAAGATAAATCCAACCACCAACCAAGACGAGTAGTTGATACCCGTCGCAGGTGGTATCGAATTGACCCCGATTAGGAGTACAGGAATGTTGATGTACCGCCAGTAGGATAGAGGGAATCGGCGAGCGAGGTAGTAGAAAGGAACGGGGAGGATAGCGCCGAGTAAGAAGAACCACAGGAATGGGCTATACATCGCCCCCAAGCTGAAAACTCGCTGCGGTCCGATACCTCCCCAGAGTAACGAAGACGTGGCAAATACAGTGGTGGAAGGACACGTGAAAGACTGAGGCTGGTGGGGTTGGCACATGTCCACAATATTTGTGAACATCCACTCCTGCACAAATGTGACTGTGAGGCAGACAACAAAGGCAGAGATCACTTGAGAAAGGAACATCAGGCGAGGTGGAATCTTCATGTAGTGACCAAGCTTTAGGTCGCCCGAGAACCCAACTGCTTGGTTTGTGCCGGTAAAAGCGATCGCCTTGAAGAGCATGACAGCCACGGGCTTTCCCGGAAGCATGTAACCAGCGAGAAATTCGTACATGACGGTGAACGCAACTTGTTGGTTTGTGATAGCCTGGATCATGCCAATAGGGATGGCTACGAACGTAGCAAAAAGCAACGCAACGCAAACTGCCCAAATGGGGAGCCCAGTTGAGTAGACCTCGACAGTGACGAACATGACGATCAGCATCGTGATCCCCAGCGTCGCATACCACCATTGTGGAACCTCAGGGTATGCTTGCATAAGGCGCGAGTGGACATCACGTTCATGCCTCGGATCGCTCCTGAAGCGTTTGATAATATCTCGGCGGTACCACACTAACAACAATCAGAAAGACAATAAAGGAGATGAAAGAGCACTCACAGAACGAATGAACCATGAGAGCTGTGAATGAGGCATATGCGACCCCATAAGCAATCGCTAATGTAGTAGGAAGGAATGCTGGAGAGTATGCCTCGTATTTGGAGATGTCGAAAGTACCGTTGGTGACGATTCGGGATGGATCGTAAGGGCTACCAGTATTGTCGAAGGCGATCCCTGCCGAGATTGGCAAGTAGCTCATCCAGAAGCTATTCGTATCTAATCGAGAATAACCAAGTCAGAAACGAAAACTAGGTAATGGAATACACCGCTCACAATAAAGGATGGGTGCCAAAATCCAGAAAAGAATGACGAAACCAATACCGGTATTTGCCTCTGACCACCACTGGAGACGAGGATAAGATTTGGAAACCAACACGTAAAGAAACGAACGCACTGGTAGGACGAGTGGGTTGGAAAAGTAGGACACCATAGCCCAGTCGAATGTGAAGAGGCTCATACCAAGACCCGTAGACCCGCCAAATAAGTTGTTGACGACCACGTTGTTTGGTGCGATCCAGCACACCCAGTTGAAAACACTGAGGCCAGTCCAAAGATAGCCGGGTATAAAGTAGTATACGCAGCTGCACCCAAAAACGATGAAGAAAAATTTGTGACGAGAGATGTGACGGTCGGCCTTGCCGTACGTCCTATGGAGAGTATTGAAGAGTGCAGAATTGACCAAGGCACCAGGCCAGATCATGCTGGAGGGATAGACGAGGAAACGGCGGAGGACGCCACCGAGAGAGAAACCGATCATCTGCGTGGACAGGACGAGCAAGAGTTGGTATCCTAGGCCAATATTCTGGTTGTAGAAGAAACGTTGCGTTGCAGTGACATCGGTGCAATATGCGCCGCTGACGGCTACGTTTCCCATGGCGGTAATGAGAACATGCTCCTTGACGTTGAAAGGACCAGGATTTAGCGACCAAGTGTAACCAAAGGTGCGGAAGTGGGTGGTAGGAAGAGTACGTTCAAGAAGTTTACCACACGGCAGAGCCAACAACTGGATCATGACGTTCGAGATAAAAACAGCAGGATCTGGAGGCAGGGATGAGATTGCGCCTGTATGGAGAAAGATATACTAACACCGCATGGTGAACACCTGATTGAGTGAAGCGACGGTTATCGTAAAGAACATGCCAAGGAACCATGTGCGGAATGTATTGACAGGGATAGTGGGATCGTCGACGCTGGTGACGGCAGCACGAACTTCGGCATAAGGAGACTCGCTGTTGAGGGACAATCAGAAGGACAGTGGAAGATAAAAGGTGGTGAACTGACTCGTTGTACTCGAACGCAGTATCTTGGGTGTCCGTCTTGGATGTCGTGGAGTACCTCAAAGACTCGCGTGATTCTACATCGAACTCGGAAGGACGAAGAGAGCCGGTATCAATGTTCTTCCTCTCGAGATCAAACACCTCTGTGCTAGAGTCTGAGAGAGATTGCAGCTCTGAACGATAATCAAAGTTGGGGTCATTCAAATGTTCCAGGAGAAAGTCAACATCCTCGGGAACATCTGGTACAGCTCGACGGCGCACGGAAGAGAGGTGGGCAATGTTGGTCGCAGTGTTGGTAGTCCCGGTACGCATGGCGTCGGAAACCATTCCTCAGGAGGGAGAGAGGGAGAGAGAAGCAGATGGGTTCGTGTGGAGGATTCATGGCTTTTTGAGATGGGGAATTGAGCGGGAATGGAAAGATAGTGCGTGATCACGGAGAGGAAGGATAGACGAGACAATAAGCTCGATGCGATAAGGTCCACCCGGAAGACAAAAGGCTGGGAGAAGCTTGTTACGCGAGATAATAGCGACCAGGAGCTACGGGGTACAAAAGTGAGTCTGTGGTCTCTCTTAAACGTACGACTGGCCAGTACAACTATTCGCGAGTGCAGGGCGGCGCTGTGGGCAACTGTGAGGCTTTGGAGGATATTCTGGAGGCCAATTCGTAGGATGGGGTTGATCAAAGCGGTGATCAAAGGAAGGCCTAATTGTGTTCGGTTATGGATGCGAGAACAATAAGCTACGATTACCCCAAATAGGTTTGTCGTAGTACACTCACTTCAGGATGAAGAGCTTTCTCTACCTCGTCTATGGTGGAGTGGTAGTATGCTTGCTGAAAGAATTCAATAATCAAGTCACTGAACCGTACATGGTGTGCTTGTCTCTTCAATGCGGTTGGCTGACGACTGGAATACCACTGGCAGGACGAGCCTTTCCATGTCCCACAAGCTCAAGCATATTGTAGGGGCGAATGGTCAACCTGGGATCCAAAGATCACTACACCTCCAGGACTGTCAGTTTCTCGTTCCAATGTCTTGTGTCATTAAATATGCGATTAATGATTTTTGTAGATATATCCTCAGTGTCCTGCTCCATCGCATATTTGCGTTTCAGTGCGGCCTAGCATTTTTACGATTTACAGCTGCCTTTGTCTTGCTCTTCCTACCGGTCTTCGTTACCCGTCTCCTTGCGTTTCATCAACGTCGATCGCCACCCCCGTTACTTGCTCCAAGTACCGATGCGTTCGTTCTATCCACGTTTCCAATAGCCTGGTTTTACGGATTTCTGTACTACACAGAAGTTCCCAGTCTTGCTTCTGTCCTGTTGACCGTTGCGTTCGCAATACGATACCAACATCTTTCTGCAGCGGTGGTGTGTGTCGTCATCTAAATGGTGTCTCACCTCTTGAGCCCTTTTCCCAGATGGGTGTCATCAGCTGTCTTTTCCGCCAAACGAATATCGTATGGGTGATGTATGCATTCGCCGTCAGTCAGCTTATGCGCTTACGGTTCAGACGCGGAAATACGCTACTACACGATCCGCCAGCCTTGTCCGCCGGTCCAGGCGAGTAATATGACCTGTGACCTGGCTTGTTGTCTACAGCCTTTATGCACTTTCAGGTGACCTGCTGCAATCGGTTATGAGTGCCCCGTCCGCATTTCGAGAGTTGGTCATGCCATTTATCCCTTACCTGCTCGTCTTGGTTCTTTTCGGGGCATTCGTGTTTTGGAATGGTGGCATCGTGCTAGGTGTGGGGTTTTGGTGGCAATCTTGCGGCAACCATGAATTTGACCATTGCTGTTCACATTGCAGGTGACAAGACGAACCACGTGCCTGTGCTGCATGTACCCCAGCTGTATTATTTTATCGCGTTTGCGACAGTGATGGGGTGGCCAGCCCTCGTTTCTGGCCGGGGAGGACCGGTGATGCTCGCAAACCAAGTGCTTCACCGCATGTTTGGGTCCAAAAGGTCTGTCTGTTTTGACAAGGGAAGAGGTTGCTGACGAGTAGGATATAACAGGAGAATTGTGTTGACTGCCTTGCTTTCGGCATTCATGGCGTATACGGTGCACGAGTTCACGTGAGCCATTCGCTGTCTTGCATTGGCGCAACTGAATTGGATTATGAAGGGTCCACCACCCATTTTTGCTCGCTGATAATCGCCATTACACCTTCTATGTATGGCGTAGGGTGTTCATGTTGCACCCAGTTGTGCCTTACCTGTTCATACCGGGGTACCAGGCATGCGCGTGGGCATGGTGGCTGCGTGTTGGTGAGATAGTCAGCGATGCAGTTTGGAATTGACCCTGAACGTCATGGACAGCTGGTGACCAGACATTGCTGCAGACCCTCGTTCTGCCACTTGCGATCGTTCCGACGCTGCTGCCTACACCACTTTTAGAACCGCGGTATTTCTTGGTGCCATATGTTCTCTTGCGGGCTCAGGTGGTGGATATGGGCTTGGCTGGGCTTTTGCTTGAATTTCTGTGGTATGGGGCGATCAATGTCGCGACACTCTCCGTCTTTCTCTACATGGAACGCGCGGGTGTAGGTAGATTTATGTGGTGATGCCAAACAAAATACCAGTCTCTTTCTCAACCACGACTGGGCTAGAACAGTCTACTGATATCTCCACAGTGCGACTAGACCTCATGGCCTCTGAATCCAATCTCGTTCGTCCACCCAAACCTACACGCGCCTTTCGCCACTCCCTCAATTTTACTTCTGTCGGAAAGGCCCTCGTCGACGTGATCAACAAGGACCGCGACAGCACCGCCAGGAAAGCCAGAGAGCCTTCTCGTCGCCTCAGCCTTATGAGTTCAGCAACCCTCGCAGCGAACAAACCAAGGCCGCCTTCTCCACGCGGAAAGGAGGACAGTCCATCGTACAGGACAATAACCCGCAGGAGACAATCCGCTCTCCTCAAGCACGGTCCTTCTGCCACGGACGAACATGGCGTCAAATCTACCGAACCTAATCCCTCTAGCCCATCTAGGCGTTCGACGCTGCGTTCCAAGACAGCTTCTTCTACAATCTCGTCTGCCTTGCCAAAGTACCGGCCCAAGTCAGCGATCGTCGAGCCAACCAAGAAACCCGTTTCCCCAGTCCGTGCGGGGACTCGCAGGCGCTTCAGTACCTCGGAAGAGGATGACGGCGAACAAAGGGACTCTTCCAAGGGCAAAGGCTCTGCGGACAAGGTCGAGAGGCCCATCAGTCCATTGCCACACAGGGCATTGGCAGTCAAGGTCAACCTCCCCAGCCCATCCGCTCCTTCCACTCCTTCCAAATCCAAGACTTCTAGAGCCTCTCCCGCGATATCTGGTCCATCTCACCCTCGTGCTGGGTCTGCGAGACCAGCAAAGACAATCAAAACTACTGTCGCTTCCTCTCCGTCGCGATCTGCCACTCGACCACCATCCTCTGCTTCGTCTTGCAGCTCGTCTCGCACTCATCCATCCCCCGTAAATACCTCGTTCAAGAATGCATTCGGTTTCGGTCGCTCGAAAGCATCCAGTCAAACCGCGAGTCCACTGAGGGGTTCCGTACGTCAACCCCCAGAGTCTCCACTTGCCCATCATACACGGCAGGCTTCTGCCACTAGTCTTGGTGGTAATGGTAAAGACAAACCCTCACAGAGTGGTGAAGGAAATAGTGAGGACAGCGTGGACATTGACGACGTCGAGCTACTTCTCGCTCCAGTGGCGTCCCTCGCCGCGCCCACTCCTGCAATCCCAAGGATTCGTACAACAATGTGCCAATCTACAGATTCAGAGCTCCAGACACCCTCACGCCCTCCTAGCCTCTTACCTACACGTGCCAACCTTTCTTATTTGTCGCCGCTACCTCCGTCAGAGAGCTCACCAGCATTGCGACCAAGGGGCCGTGGTAATGATCAAAATCGTGGCTCGATTTTTTCTTGGGAGCAGATGGCACTCGACAACTCCCAAATCCTCGCACGAGAGGATCTGGAGGGCAGGCTGGCAGATGTCGTTGCTCCTTTCACTCCCGGTGTTCCCTCACCGAATACGAGCACCTTGGGTCTAGAGGTCCCAGAGACCCCCAATCTATCTGCCTTGCCCTCCCCGTCCGGTTATGGTTCGATCTCACACGTCCTTCTTCCCGATGTGACACCTTCACCCGCAATCCATCACCTCACCACAGTGTTTGAGACTTCGATTGACCTACCACCACCCGCTGATTCCAGCACCATTACCCTCCTCCGTTTGCAAATTGCACAGGCTGAAACTATTGCCAAGGAAAGGCTCACTCGTTTACAAGAACTCGAGGAACAACTTTATGCCGCAAAGCAATGTCGCATCAGAGAAACGGAGGAGCTTGCCAGGCAGATTTCCGTTCTGGAACAACAGCTGCACACTAGTGTGGAAACAAGGGAACGGATGGATGAGGAACGAGCTGCGTTCACTACATCACTCCAGGATGAGTTGAAGAAGGCCGAGTCTCGGTGCGACCAAGTCGCACAGGTTGGCTTTGAACGTGGCCAACAGGCAGCTCGCCTGTCATGGGATACTATGCTTGCTAACGTGCATAGAGGTTGGGAGGCATGGGGTGTCGCTAAGGAAGCTGCTTACTTGTGGTCTTCAGTAAAAGACCAAGCCAACGATGAAATGAATAATATGCATTCTGCTCGCGAAGTCATAAACCTTCTCATGACCGTGCTGGATCACGACCAGGAACGTTTGCAGGGCCTCCTTGCTTGATAAATGTGAGTTCTGCCCACGTAACCTCTCGAGTCATCTGATCATGTTCTCAGCATTCATGAACCCGTTCACGTCTTTGGATCTAAGAGGATAATCTGTCCAATCTCATGTCTAGTCATGTCCACCCCATGTCTTGTTGTACGTAGTACATTATACAGGATCTTTCAATACAATTGTCAGTGCAATATCAGTGTGAGATATCGTGTATTATACAAAACATTCCATTGCTTCCATGCACGTATCCAGTAAACATCCATGGTTGTTTACAGAACTAGTTTGTGCAATGCGCACATTGACTGCCTTCTGGACAACGTCCTGACTACGAGGACTTAGTAGGTGACTCGGACAACTCGATGGGTGACACTTACTCGATGGATCCGTATGCTACTTTCACCTCACATCGCATCGAATTAATCAATAGGGGCCATGAAGAATATATCGGGGTATCAAGAATGAATGATAAAAAGGACTTGGCCTTGCGGGTAGGAAACATGATGGTTGCAGTAGCAGAGAAGCCAGCCGGTGTCTCCTCGATCGAGAGCGGAAACTTGATAGACACCAGTTTCAACTGCGCTTGGATTTGCGCGCAAGATGACAAGTAGTCCCCAAGGCGTTGGACAATCTACCAGCGACGGCGGTTAGCGGGATGGTACAGACCAGCAACGGTGCGATCCGCACCTGATGAATCCCCCGGTTTCCCCCACTATTGACGAGCTGGTTTGCAGTCCGGAGCATCAATTCACTCAAGCGAGGGATTTCTTTATGTTTCGTCTTGGCATTCTTGATTCGGGTGATCTGAATGTCCGCAACAATGGGTTGGAATTTGATGCAAGGAATTGATAGGTGATAACTCGATTCATGGATGGATTCGAATAATTCTGGGAGAACCTTCGTTATCTTCCAAGTATGCAAGCATTGGAGCGCCTCCAGTTCATCTGCCCGACCGTTGAACCACCTGCGAATCACTGGTACCAAATACTGTCGCGTACCTTTTAGTTGGAAGATTTCTGCGCGTGTGCTATTCTTTTGGAGGTGAATCCGCCGTTCAGCATCCTGCACTGCGGTTACGACCTCTTTCTTTTGCACTTCGACTTCACAGAGTTTCTCTTGCAGACGATCGAGCTTCGCCTTGGCTTCTTCGACATCAGCGTGAAAGGTATATAGTTCCGCACTGACCCTCTATGACAATGCTGTGGCAATTCGTAGCATAGCTACGCACCTTTGGTCTGCAAGGGTACCTTTTAGCTCGTTTAGATAGGTTTGATCACATTCTTCGAGCTCTGCTATTTCGGCCTTCTCCTTCGCAAGCTCTGCCGTGAGTTCATCGTACTCTCGCTGTAGGCCAGGAACTATATCCTGCGCTTGTCTTATAATTTCCTCCAGAGTTTTGGCATCCTGAACAACATAAATGATGGTTCCTCGGGAATGTAACATAAGTTACCCACCGCTTCCAATCTCTTGAAACCACCATCTGCCTTTTGATACAACTGTTCCACCCATTGTATCTTCCAATCGTACCACTCTGATTTGGCCTGCGCATGGTTGTGTACTTTGATCAATTTGAGCTGGTGCAATAATTCAGCTTGCCCACTCTCGTCGGTAGTCATAAACTCTTGGAAAAGTGGGGGTGTCACTTTCAGAACTTCCTCTTCCGCTTCACTGTGTATCTCCTTGATTCGTTCGACCCATGTTTGCAAATCCTTGCTGACATGATTGTAGAGTTCGAGTTGGGGGACGTTTACAGCCATGGCAATCACATATTCCGCAAGAGGTATCTGTGCTTCGGTCGAGGCCCTACGTGAGGGACGCAGAGCGGAGGGAGGGACAATCGACCGTCGAGGCGCAGCAATGTCATCCATGAATCGAATGCCTGTCATTTCGAAGAATTGCTCAATGGATATACGGGTATCCCGGGATTCGTCTGTGCCTTCTTCTGTCTCAACTCTCCATTGTCCACCATTATTAGCATCGGGTTGTGTATTCTGGTCATCCGGTATGGCCCCCAAGTTTTCGCTGTGAGAATGAAAATGCGAAGGGGGATGTCCAGAGGACCGTGCCTGCCTTTCAGAGTCATCAGTTTCTATTGGCAGGGCCAACTCGGTACTATCGGTTGGACCGTTTTCTGAAGAAGCATTGATGGGCCCAACGTTACTTCGACCCAACGAAACAGTGGCTCTCTTATTTGGAGAGTGACGACCAGAGAGGGGACCTCCCACATTTGCGACCGTCACTGGGTCGGGAAATACGTTTCCCAGACTCTTCCTCTGGGAAAAATAACCCGATGGCCGCCGAAAACCAAGAGAGGTGCGCTTGCATCCTCCAGCACCAGATTGCTCCTCAGTATAAAAGGGTGCCGACTTGATTGGTGAAGTTTTGGATGGGGACATAAGAACCCGGACAGCACCAGTGCCGCGCCCCGGGGTAATAGACAACCTCTCAATACCGGCGGACCGCCTCGCAGGGCTTGGTTGTAAAGCGTGATCGCTTCCCAAAGTACCGCTTAATTTCTTCTGAGGAGAGGGGCGGGAAACGGGCGGGGCGAATGCCGCAGTGAACTTTCTCGGTGATGGAGGTACTTTGGCAGGAGAAGATGAACGGGAACGAGAGGTGGGTGCAGAGGCTGGCGGTTTAGGCGTGAATGTGAAGGTTAACGAGTCCGGGGCGACTGCAGGCGGCAAGGGGTTTTCGGATTGCACAGATTGCACCTCTGGCGCTGCAGGTTGAGGTACACTAAAGACGGGTGGTCTATCTGGTAATGACACCGGCTCCACCAAATTTGCAGAGGAAGCAACAGCGTCATCGTGGATTGGTATTTCCGGATACTGGGCTTGCGAGTTAACAGAAGCGGTAGTCGGGGACTCGGGGACCGCTGGATAAATCCCTTGTGAACCAGGAAGCGGCAAGGAGGCAACCAGCTCGGATACTGCTTGATTAATTGCCTCCTCTTTTGACTGTTGGCTAGAAATTGATGTCGCGGTGGTGTCCGCACTTTGTCCTATGCTGACACGTCGCATGAGCTGGGTGACATTAACTGTCTGATTTCCGTCCTCGTCATCATTAACGTCCTCTTCCATGAAGCTATCTTCTGTGCTTGTGAAGCTGTGCTCCCCTTCCCCTTCCCCTTCGCCACTTGCTTCACCCAAACCGAGGGAAGCCCTAGCGGCCTGGAGTCTCGAGACCGCATCGGTTAATTCCATTTCTTGTACATCGTCATCACCTTCGCCGTCGTCATCTGATGATGGTATGTATGGTGTGTTTCCTGAGTGTGTAGCAGAACGGAGGGCCAACCACGCTTCACTTGGTGGCTCAGGCGGACGAATGAGAGGAACTGTAAATTCCATTGGCTGGGATACATCACCTTCTGAAGCAAAAGACAGTGATTGTGCAGACTCCTCTTCGACATACGAAGTTTCGTTTGGCATGTCCTGCTGATCATCGTGGTCGCTTGTAGACAATTGAGGTATAGAAAGGGTAGCGAGTGGCTGTCGAGATACCCCAAAAGACAGTGAGCGTTTCCTGACAATATTTCGCGGGATGACTTCCGTTACATCCATGTCGTCGCCATCGGAAGGGCTATCCGCGTCATTGAACTCCTCATCCATCAAACCGTCAGTCCCAGCTCTGAAAAATGCAGACGGGGAGAAGCCAGTATCATCGGAATCCATATCCATTGGCTCCTCTCCACCGTCTTCTGTGAATGTCACCGAATGGCGAGCAGAACTACGACGTCGAGACCTTTGTGCGCCTGGATAAGCATTCTCGTCGTTGGTAGCCCTAGGAGTGTCGGGTTCTGGCTCTGCAACGGGCGATGATTGGGGAGAAGCAGTACTGTTTGTGTTACGGTCTGGCACTTCGAAGAGGCGTACATGGGCGTGATTGGCAAAACTGACGCGCCTGCCCAGGGATTTGCGGGTAAGATTGTCTTCGCGGTAGTCGCGAGTGATGTCCATAGATTGTGTGGCATCGTCCTCGTCCTCTGTGGCATTCACTGCCGCCTTGAGGATGCTCTTTCGAGGCACCTAAGCAAGGTCAGGACGAGATGAGTACGCAGGCGACGCGCATACCAGAGAACGACGGGCTTTGGCTCCTGGGCTGAGCTGGTCACCAGGTGCGATGGAATGAGCACGACGCCTTCTGCCAGGATGAGCGTGGCTTTTGTGAGCAGTAGCGAATGAGTTTCGACGCGAGGGCGAGTTGCGCTTGACCGTCATCGGGTGTTGACTGAAAGGTGCAATAACATTGGTCACCTGACCCGGCGCGTCTCGTCACATGACCTAATACGATGCCCATCAAGTCCCCCTCCCCATCCGTCTGACACTTTTCCGCAACGACCTGTGCTCCATCGCTCCAACGACCTCTTCTACCTCGTCCTCTGTCACTATATTCTTCTTTCCTAGTTGCCTAGAGCGTGTTTGAGACATTGTTATTGCTATCTTCACCTTGCGTACCTCTTCTTTTTCTTCACCGTGTCCACCTCTCCTTTTCCAGATTCCACGACAGTCCGCAAGTTCTTTCTGTTTGGCAGGATGACGGTTGAATCGTCTGCCCCAGCCGTGATATTGCCGCGTATCGAAAGACCCTTTATTTCCTTTTCGAGTTTGGACACCGACCTCGTCGACCTTTTCCCCGTACTTGCTGCAACATCTTTGTTTTTGACCCTTGTCTTGTCCTTCTTGACGCTCTTTGCAGCCGTTGGAGGACCGTAATCGTCCGATACATCATCGTTGGTTGATACAAAATCCTCATCTTCGTCTTCGTCTTCAGTCGTACCCTGGGAGATCGCATCATCCGCATAACTCCTACCCTTCCCAGGACGCGCGGAATCTGTCTTTGACCGTGTATTCCGACGTTCCATAGTCTCCATATTCGCGGAAGCTTTCCCCTTTCCAGACAGGGGGGAGGAAGGCATCCCTGGCCCATCGACATCCATCTTACTACACGCTTGAGCAGAGTCCTCCGATTCGGACTGAACTATTTTCAGTTTGCGTGTTCCGTTTCAGGAAGAAAACAACGTACATCCCCAACAATAACTTCAACCTCGCTCTCTGATTTTGACTCTATCGCCGTCTCCTTCGCGGTTCCAAGTAAGCCGGCTTGGTGCAGCATGTCAATTTTTGCATCCATCTTTCGTTCATTGCGCTCCACCTGTCTTAGTCGTCAACACCATCCATCCAGCTAACACCGTTTTGACGTACCTCACTCATGAGCCTCAGGGCGTACGTTCTCTCAACAGCCCGCATTCTCTCTTCCATCTCTCTCGTGACTTCTTCTCGAGTTTCTGCCTCCACTATGACGCATCGCATTTCTGCTTCGTAAAGCTAAAAATACTTATCATGAATGAGCTCTTGCAATCTCATTCACATGCAAACCTTGAGACGTAGATCTTCGATTTCGTCGAACAAGGCATCTACCAGTGGATTGATCGGTTCGTCGTCGCTACTTCCCTCTTGATCATCGTTCACCTCCTCATCCTCTAGAGCCGATGTTGGTAAACCATCAGAGAAACGTAGCAATTGTCCTTCACCTTCAAGCACCTCTAGGTGCGCCTCGCTGAGCTTCTTCCCAGGCCCAAAGGTCGATATTGTCACCTTTCGTGTAACGACACGTGGCAAACCCGAATACCCCAATTTAATGGCTGTACTTGGCTTGGTGGGACTGCTGTGGATGCGAGGTACTGGGGCATTGTTCACAACCGTTGACACTTCCCTCGCCAATGCGGAAAATTTCATAACATGCGAGTTTTCATCAAACCCTGTGTCGTACGGATTAACATTCACGATCATGACCTAGGCGGGACAGGATATTTAGCAGTCGAATAAATCAGAATTGAATGACAAACGACTCTGCCATCACCAGCAAAGTAATCCATGAGGATCTCAGTCAGCTTGCTGTGCCGAAAAGGTACCAAGGCTAATGCTTTCTTTACATCCCTAGTATCGGTTTGGCCTGGGTTGGCAAGACTTTGGGCTAGACGCTTTTGATTCGCCCTCATAACCTGCAAGAATGAACACGGTGCGCCTATTCATGGAATATTTGGTTACCTCCATACATTGTCCCAGGACCATGAGAGACTTGTTGATACTTCCAGCTTCCTTGAGTCGGTCGCCCGTGGTCTGAGTGTGCTTCGTTCTTTCTGAACCAGCAAGGTCAACAAGGGTTAGTCGTGATATTTGCACCGAACTTGGATCCTAGTACAGGTTGAGCAGTGGATACATACTAATCGAAGAGACATGAAGCCTACGTCTCGGTCACCACGGTGATTTCTCAGAACCTTTATAGTGATCAAGCCGTGACTGCGGCTGCTTTGGCTATTGGCCAGCGTCCCAAACACACGCCTATGGAGTTGCCCAAGTTTAACGAGAGATTTCGCTTGTGTGGCATTTGTAACACGAAGCTGCCTGAGTCCGGCGATATACCTTCCCGTGGTTCCAGGCCCAGTGTCATCCATCGCATCCTGTGCAGGAGAGGGTTTTACCGAGAGTGCCTTTCTGGTCACGAGAACCCCATTTGCGCCTTGGCCAGCCAAGTTTGGTATATTACGCGGAATGCCTTCTACTTCATCCTTTTGGCCATCGCTGACTGAAGACAGGAGGTCGTATACTTTCTCGTTGTATACTTCCGCGTAAGAAATCCAGATGGAATATTCGTAGTTTCGATCAAGTTTGATTATCGTTGGATCGGCATAAGCATGGTCAGAGTCATCTGCGGATGGAAGATGCTCCGCCAAAACCTCGGCCAAGGCAGTTTCACTTGGAACATCGATACTGATCGAAGGAGAAGTTACGTCTAAGAGGTTCGTCTCTTCTACCCCGTAGAGCCGGACGGGTCGATACTGTGGCCATCTTTAATAGTGATTCATGCTTGGCCACTAGTTGGCACTCACGCGTCCATCACTTTGTAGGCTTTCAATGCTGTTGAATATCACGTCCAATGTTCTCGGTACGATTCCACTCGATCCGGGTTTATCGCTACCCTGGATGGTGTACGTTTTCCCAGAGTTTGTGACCCCGTACGCGAAGAGGAGACCATTCTGCCCGTCCAGCAGGTCCTGGACAAGTGGGAGCGTTGTTTTTGCAAAGAAGTCAGCTTGCAGAGTGGATGGAAGGAAGACATGGGAGAACTTGTAAATCGAGGAAGGAGGTGTCGTTGATGTTCGATGATATACCCCAGAGACCACACGTCCATCGCTTGATGGATCAGTCATCCTTACCGCAATGTCAGATAGAGGCTCCAAATAGGGCATGGCTGCAGACTCGTCCTCGCCCAGACGAGGCCGTATGCGAAGGTATGCCTTTCAGAAGTACTGTTGATGCAGCCATACCGCATAGAGTATTGTACGCGTACCATGATTGGCTCCTGCTCCGCCATTGTTGACTTTGAGTCAAGATGCTTTCCTGTTCTCTTTGGTGCAGTTCCCTGTTTTATATCAGGCGAATTGGTTCTGGTTTTCCTGGAACCTCCTACAGTGGTTGTAGTTGATCGGGTCGAAGCCTTTGCCTTGATCGCTTTCGTCGCAGGAGGCATAGCTGTAGATTGTCCAGGTGGAGTCCTTGTCCGTGTTGACGCGCGAGTTGCGGGCGCTGATGGTTTTGTACGACTGGCCATGATCCAGAACGAGAACAACACGCGTTTGCGACGCGTCGAGTCACGTGATCTATATAGATCTTATCATGTTCCCAACACCTGATCTATCCCACCTCTCCAGCGAAGACAAGCTCCATGTCTACGACCCAGCAGGCGAGATTTACTGGCTGTTTGTGATTTCATCAGCTAATGTTCCGGAAGAGGACACATTTTTACTTTTAGACGGCCTTGAAAAGGACATAGAACAACTCAAGTCCCAACACCCGCTGATATGTCTTGAGATAGGGTAAGAATACGTGGGGATAACTGGCCTCTGCTCTGAAGACAGCCTAGCTCTGGATCGGGTTGTGTTTCCGCGTTCCTGGGCTCAATCCTGGGACCAACAAATACCCGTAAGTTATCCTCGAGTACACGTCGCCCTCATCGCCAATAACCATACTAGTTTACCTCTGCACTGATATCAATAACCATGCCTCTGTTTGCACTTCTGCTACTGGAAGACAGAACAAGGTAGTTTTTTTTTGCACTACAATTTTCGTGAAAGTTGTTCAGTGCGGCAGATCCCTCTTAATCCAATTACATGCGATCTCTCTAAACCATTGTTGACCCGACTGCACCGTTGTGTCGACATCATATTGTTTAACCCTCCATATGTTCCCACAGTCCACGAAGAAATTCTCCATGCGCAAGGTGATGCCGACATTGCAAGCTCTTGGGCGGGAGGACCAGATGGTATGAAAGTCACAAATCGGTTTCTAGACAATGTGGGGGCAAGTCAGACACTCACTACACATACAACAAATTACCCACCAGAGGATAGGATCTGTTATCAGACAAAGGCAGATTCTATCTCGTTGCACTGACACAGAACAATATCCCAGAGATTCGTGAAAGGATGCAGAAACGGTTCGATTTGAACAGCCAAGTGCGTGCCACTTTCCGAGTCATAGCCTAACTGAGGTGTTCTAGATTACTTTACAAAGGAAAGCCGGAAGGGAGCACTTGTCCATCATATGCTTTGTTCGATATTATGGAGAGCATGCCATACAAGACAGGAGTGCGAACTATGTCCACGATGCCAAGACAGATTAGAGCAAGATGTAGATCAACAGACTGTATACGCTACGTGACACTGACAGCAAGACGAAATCAAGACGTGTAACTTATGGCCCACAGATTCAGTTCTCGTCTGGTCTGCGACCCTTGATACTAAACCTAGACGGCGATGCCAAGTGACGTTCATGGATAGATGGTTCTTGATGGTTAGGATTGGTGTCTCCATCGAATTCAAGTCTTAGGCGAAGCTGACCAGCTTCGCGTAAATCGAGTGACAAGTCGGCCGCGATGTTTCGACCAGGAAGGATATGGTTCCAAATCTGAAGTGACATCAGAATGTGAGAGCACCTGCAGAGTCTAAAGGACGGACATCAACTTCACCCTCTGCAATCAGTTTGTCCTTGCCAAGCGTCTTGTGATCGTAAATCCACACATGCATTTTTGGCGTGCGGACACTGGCGGCAAAGATGAAGGATTCATTCCTGCCACCATTCAGCGTCCAAGATGTCGACTGATGATAATTGTCACTCACCACTCCGGTGTTGAAGTCTTGGTACCGTGCTTAGTCTTGAACTCTCTGTCGCCCACACGCAGCGTAGTGTACGGTTTCACATCACCACCAGGAAGATCCTTGGCACCAAACACTACCACACGCAACGATCCAGGTTCTGAAGGAGGTCCCCCCGTCCCGGGAGGACCCGATTCTGTCGATGGGAAGGCAGCAGAGTCGCGCGCTGAAGTTGAAGCTTGGCCCGCAGGGAGGGAAGACTGTTCAGGCAGCGGCTCTGTCAGTGGAGGAGCCTCTGATGGTTTTTCATGGTGAATAAAGTCCCTTTTGAAAATACCCCCTACACCGTGAATGACACCTTTGCCTGCTCCCATCGGAAGAGCGCCCAATTGGGTCATTGCGCGACCAGCTGCGGAGAACGTAGACGTAGACTTGCGAGCTTTTGCAATGATCCCAGGGACAAATACCAAACGGATGCACACTTGTCCTTTTTCACCAAGTTTCTCGGTTGACAGGTTGACAACACGATCAGCTGGTTCAAATGGCTCTAGGTCATCCAAGGTGATCCTTCCAATTCCCAGACTCTTTGATTGTTCGAGCTGGTTCCAGTCCAACACCTCCACTGTAAAGTTAGCAGCGACTCGCGAGGGCTGGGAAGTTTTAAGTAGTATAGAAGGGATGAGATTTGCAAACGCACCACGTTGCAAGTAAAGTCCTCAGACCAATCGGGGTGTAGAGTCTTCTTTTTGGTTTGTGACTTGAAAATTTTCTGTCCATTGAGGGTGAAGACTGCATATGGGTCGGATTTGCCTTGTACAATGCATCAATATCGGTGTAAAAAGATACTTGCAACATATTACCTCCTCTGTCAGCAGCTATGAGGTCTCTGCCTTCAATTAGGTCGACACGCAAAACGCCCTGATCTGTATGATCGTAAGATACGTGCAGGTGTCAGGACGAGGTTAAAACACATACTATTGATGCTTTCCCGTGGCTCCAACTTCACTGGAACAGGAACATAACGCGCTTCAATCTCAACAGTAGAGGTTTTGCTCTCGTCATGTATGTCAGTCAAGATAAATGACTCGCGACGGTCCTTGACGCAAATCAGATTAAATGCGATGGTACTATAATGTGCAACTTACAAGCGTTGCTTCTAGAAACGATTTCGCAGAGCCTTTCCATTCAGCGATGATGTCGTCTTTATCACCGTCAGCGTTCTCGTTGAGCCGTAGCCAAACACGGCTGAAGTCGAGTTCCTTGATAAAACCTTCTCCCACATGTCGCCATTGTGCATGCGTACTGCGAGCCTTGAGAGTACTGAAAGCCGGCCAATACCCGTCGTCTAGAAGAACCTCTAAGCGGGCTTTCTTCTGAAGTCTGCCTGACAAAACATTGCAGATGATGATCCCGGACTCTAAACAGCAGTAAGCCCCGCAAAGTTCATAGACGGAGTCCACGTACGATGCTTCAAAAGCTCCTCCTTGTCCAATTCCAACCCGGAAGGTCTTTTTTCACCTTCTTTGTCGTGATCTTCCTCATCACTCGGGGACTCCGTCTCGGAAGCACCGACGTTGTTGGTGCCTTGCGACGACTTTGCTGCATGCGTGCCCAGCTCCGTCATGTTACGATCGACCGTAGCGGTCTGGGTTAACATCAAAGATGAAGAGGATGCATGCGCAGCTACATCGCCACCTGCTACACCATTCACAATTTTCGAGGCCTTTTGGATCTCATTTTCTTCTGCATCGAAGCCAACATGCTTGAGTGCCAGAGCGGGGATAAATTCTGCCACAAAGTGAAGATGACCCTTGAAGGAGCTTTCCCCATCAAGTTGAATAGGTTGAACCATTTCCTTTCTACCCGTGGATTCATGACGGAAGTTGGGATCCGTCGATGACTCCAAGGCAAGGTCGCTAACACGATGCTCAACAGAACCCAGGGAACGATCCTAAAAACGGTTAAAACATGCGTCTTAAAAGGCAGCCTACTCACTTTTGTCAGGTGCTGATAATCCATCACTTCCATGAACAGGGACTGAAATAGTCAGGCAGAGTTACGAAAAGCACGGGTTTGCTAACCTCTCTTAGGGAATGCACTAATAATCCAGTCAATACGTTTCTAGAAATGACACTAAAGACATACCAGGTATGTAGATGATTTGGTCCCACACGGGATTCAGATCTACAACCACAACGTATAAGCATCAGCATGTCGGGGCAAATCCGGCACATACTGTTGTCTATGACCTCTGTTCGGCCCTGGATAACACCGTTGACAAGGACTCGAACATAGGGATCGCTCTGAAAGGGAACATTAGACTTCATACCTTCAGCAACATCTTAGTGGACCAACCTTGCCCCCAAGTGCGGCCTCCACGTTCCTTCACACAACCATCAAACTCAGTTTGACCTGTTTGTCATAGCACGAACGACTCACTTGACGTCTGTTGCCTTCTGAAGCCAAAGCCTCACGACACCGATGGGTGGGACGTATTGGGAAACGCCACTGAGAGCGCCCGCCATGTGCAACGGCTTCCATTGAGCGCTAATCCTGATTTTACCAGTCTTGCTCAATGGCCACCAGTCGCGTCCTTCCGATGTTTCCCTTGTCAGCAGGTCCACAAGGCGCACCGACATGTTCCCGACCACCGGGTCTTTTAGAAAGTCTCGTTCGTCCATAACTTTAATTGTGACCATCGAAGAATGCTTATCTGAGCATAGGAATTCGGTAAAAGATTCCCAGACCGGACTATTTGTATGCTTAATGATTTGCGATTTGTGAACAGGGGAAGCATCAGCATCGAGATAGACCTTCACGACAGGATTCAGTTCTCCAGAGAGCGACTTCGATGCGTCAAGTTCCTTGGCTTGGTGAAGGGTCAAACGGACAATTCCAACGTCTGAAAGGGGCTTGAGCTGGGTATGCAAATTAGGATGTTTTGTACCAACTTGTTTCTGGCAATCTCTCCAGGCCATCCACGATCTGCGACTTGAGTACAGGATAGTATGACACATCGAATCGGATCTGTCCACGGTCCTTTCCATCCTTTAGAATCGGAAGTTCAACGCCCTCGAAGGTCGCATCGTCGATGAGCTTGTTCAATTCAAAAATGGCAGCGCCTAGGGAGGTGTCTTTCCGGCGTTCGTTGTAATCAAGCACGGTGAGAACTAGTTGTTCCTGTAACGAGCTGACAAGGACAAACTTGGTTTCCACCCAGGTTGGGTTATACCTACGCAGCAGTCAGCGACACGAACAGACATTGAGAGAGCACTGACGTCGAGTGTCTGTACTTGGTCCTCGCGAGCTCCTCACGGTTGTTGATCGAGACAGTGACAAATGGATCAGGTGAACCTCCACCGATTTTGCTGAACTTCAGTCCTCGGGCGGCATGAATTGTTAGTTGGACTACTCCTATTACAGCACCTATGGGAGCACCAGACAACAATTGCTCCAAATTGAGTGTGAAGATGTTCGGGTCGTACATCATAGGACCAATGTTTGCATGGACCATATCACGAATAAATTCAGAGAGACCAGGAATCTAACACGAATGTCAGCATCAGAGTTAACTATGCAAGATTTACCAACATGAGCGATATCAAAACCAAATGTCTCTCCACCGACCGGTTTCAGGACGTAGTCGAATACAGGCCGCTCCAAAAAGCTAAGATCCACGATTTGTATATGGGGAAAGTTCGACACCAGCTTCATTCTGACCCTCATAGTGCCACTGCAACTGATATCCTCAATCAAGATGGGCATGGCAGCGACTGCTAGACCTTTTCCGATCCTCATGGACAACACTATCTTTGGATTAACCTTTTGTGCTGCTTGACGGGGAGTAAGGTCGGACACATCGTTTGGAGTAAATGAAAATTCCCAATCCATCATGACGATGTCGTCCTCTGTATTTGGAAACGTCCTAACCCTCTGGATCCGTGGAGCCTTGGTACCGAGGGTGAAAGTAGTGAGGCGCAGGGAATCCAGAAATGCAGGCGTGTTTGTGCTAAGAACTTGATCAACGGAGGCCACCACTGTACTAGAGAGTACGGGTTCGTAGATGAGCCAGAAGCGATCCAGAAAATGGTTCAGCCATTCGGCAGTCTCGTGCTCGGAGGCCAATCGGATCTTTACAAGCTCGCGCTGAATATCATCACGGGCACGGCGGCGTACACGTGACATGGAGTTGACATAGTACGTGTTGCAGATGGCCAAAATGATAATCAACCATCCCCACCCGAAGTTGAAGCGCGTTAGGAAATGAGACGTAAATACAGCCTAGCAGACCACATTAGGCAAGGTGAGGAAGAAGCAGCGAGAGACACACGAAGAAAATCAATGCAGCATTGTGATACCAGGCTCCGTAGAACTGTTCGCTCAAGAAAAGTCCGAGTATAGACTTGTCCTTTTCTTCTCTGTCCTCAGGGGGAGGGGCGTCTAAGTTGGCGACGGCGCGCCACCCGACTTTATACCAATCAGGGATAACAGGGGTAATGTCCGACGGGTAGCCACCTGGCGTGGGGGGAAGTGGGTGAGGACGCTCAGGCTCTTCATCTCCTGCTTCATGAACACTGATTGTTGGCAAAACGCGTTCGTCTCCTGTGCTCACTGGGATTTCTGACCGAAGCGCGTGTTGTGGTAGTCATCTGAGGAGTATAGGAGACAACGTACCTTTTGCATTTGCTGGGTCGACGTGTGGTAGGATTCTCTGGTGATGCTCGCTAGCAGCAGCAGCCTTTGCTTGCGGTGGTGCATCTGGACTGAATGAGTGGACAGCAGCGCCCTTGGCGGCGTCGCTGGCGAGTGTGTCGTGTAGCTGTTCGGTCGCAACGTGTTCCTGCGGTGGTGAAGTGTTGCTCGCCATGGCGGACGACGACGGTGGAGGGAAGAAAGGAAGGTGAACTTGAACTAGGACTAAAGTAGTAGTAGAATGTTGGGCAGGCGACGTGCTTAACCAAGACAGCTCTGCTTACAACCGAACAACCTCCGTCCTCGGCGCACCTCCATAAAAGGAATTCTTTCGGCCTCACAGCTCCGCCCATTCCCCCTCCACATCCTCGCCCCCACCGACGACGGCGAGCAAGAAGACGATGACGGTTGCGGCAAGACGGATGCCGAGTCCCCTGTAAAGCTGTCCGACTCCCGTCCGTCTTAGCCAACTTTGCCTGCCTTCTTCTTCCTCCCCGCGCTGCCTCCGAGGGCGCTTCAGTGGTAGGTCCGATCGTTCCTCCGTTAGTATGTGCCAGAGCGCATCGACAATACCATTGTATGGTATGGGTCTCGTCTCCACGCACGCCCGTAGTGGCTTCGCTGTCCCCCTCGTCTGAATTTGCAGCCTTCGACGGACAGTCTCGATCGGCAAGGTCACTAAGAGACCCGCACATCCAGCCAGAACCTCTGCAAATGCCCACGCAACCGGGTGCGTGTCCGCTGCAACATACGGTCCAAGCCACAACCGTGGTGCAATAACGGCGGGCAATGTGACATGCATAATCGATCGAAGTCCGGTTTCCAGCACGGTCGGCATCAGAAGATGAGGATGGAGGTAAATGCCCCAAAGGCCCCCCTCATTAGCCAAAATGTCCGAGAGGGCATGAATCGGCCCTCTGTATGACCTGTAGCGTGGCATCGATGATTGAGCAATCAAGCGCGTCCGCACGAGATCAAGTGGCGATAACAGGAAGCCAGTAAGGACGTGTGAAGCTACTGGCAACAACGGCGACGGCCTGAAGAATACCCCCTGTGACGAGAGAAATAACGAACGTAAGACGTTGTCGACAAATGGTTGTAAATTCGCGAAAGCAACGTCGTGAATGCATGACGTGAGTAGACCTAAAGAAACTCAGCAACTATGCCATGGTTTTGCGCGAGCATCACCTTTCCATAGCGACAGCCACCCTTCACCATGAAAGCCAATGAGCCTCTGAATCATGCCCCATGTGGTCCTAGCACTGCCAACCGGAATAATATACTCTGGTCGTGTCCCGTCCTCCATGACAGATGTCCTAATCATGTACCCACCATCGTCTACGAGTTGCGGGGATGGATGGCTAGTCAAGACAGTACCAGGTTCCACAAAATATAGCTCCTCCTCGTTTGTTGTTTCACTAGGCTACGACGTATCAGTCAGTCATGTGTCCAAAATGGTTATCTAACTCACGGTTTCTGTCTCTTCCTCTTCGAGTTCGCGAGTGAGCGCATCCCTTGGGACCCATTGGATTTGAAGAAGCAACTTTCCAACTTCCAAGGGCATTGCCATGGCCGTACTGCTATACTGCAGTAAGGCAGAAGCGACCAATGAACGGAAGAGAATGGAAACATCAAGTGGTGAAGACTCGCCAACGCTCAGCGAGGAAGAAAGGTCAAGTATCGAATTCGGAGTAGGACGTGTAGACCATTGATAAGACGTAAGAGAACCGTTGGTGGTAATTTGCTGGACACTCGATGGAAGTGGTGGAACGAACGTCCATTGGCTTGACGGAGGATTATACAGATCACGGAGAGATGGGTTCGAGGCCATCGAAATTCAAGGGTAATGTCAATTGGATCCTCAAATACCTCCAAGTGCGAGATGACGGATAAGTTGAGACCAGGGATGTTCCACGTGACTCAGTGGCTACAGTATGGCGTGTGCCCCAAGTGTGCCCTTTCACTGAGTACCTACCACCATTGAGTAACTACAGTGCATCACTTTCTCTCTCATCATCGTCCGCCATGTCTCTGTGTGGCACAGATCGTGTTCCTGAAAAGCTCAAAAGCCAACCCCTTGGTTTACCGATGTTTCCGAGCCTTGGATACTACCCCGCAGACTCATCATACTCGGGTTGTGACATCCATTTGTTGATAAACACTTACGCGCCACATCCGTGGCAAAACCCGCTAAGAACTCACTGTAAGGACTGTTTGAGAGTAACTGCAGAGTGTTGAATGCTACTAGTGTATTTTCTGTGGTGTATGCGTATATTCACAAAATAGATACAGTACAGATGAACGAAAGTAAATATTGTTACGGTGGAGGCTGACACACAAATGGCCTGTTGCGCCAGCCTCGCCGTTGTTATCGTCACCGTCGGTGGTGGTGATATGCCGTTGCACGTCCCCCGACCTCGCCATCGTTGCCATTGTGATAGCTGCAGTGCAGGTGCGCCCACCTCATATCCATCGTCACGCAGGTGGTGGTGGTGCGCTGTTGCGCGTCCCTCGTCCTGGCCATCGCCGTGGTGATTAAGTGCTGTCGCTGCACCTCTCGCTGTCGGATGGGTAGTGCACGCGGTTGCACCGCGTCTTCATGATCATGGTGTGCAGTTGCGCGTCCCACTTAGTCGCCAGTGGTGATAGCCCGTAGATGCTATTGCGCCCGCCTCACATCGCCGTCGTTACCGTGGTACGAGTGGTACGCGTTTGCGCGTCCCTCTCCCGCACCGTCGTCGTCGCTGTGGTGGTTGCGCCTACCTCGTCTTCGCCGCCGCCATCATGGCGGTGGTGGTACGCGCCGTCGCGTGTCTTCGTGATGGTAGTGACAGTGCGCTGGTGCATATTCGCCCTCGAGGCTGTCTTTGTAGAGGCGAGTTGTTGTCTTGCAGGTGGAACAACCCATGGGTTTGTGGAGTATGGGTAACCACAGCTAGGTACGGGTTTACCCATGCAGACCCCTAGTCCGTTGGACGAAGTGGGGCGAAGGCAAGGAGCATGGACAAGGAGCGTGAAACGATAAGGTCCGAGACTCGGGGTAGATCAGATGACGAGCGCAAACATACACAAATAACATGTACGAAAATTATTTTTTACCGCAAGTAGCGGGAATAAGGGTTGCACCACACAAAACCCACCAAGTTAAAACTTAACGGGAACCATTTGTTGATAAAAAGCATGCCCGCTGCAAGGTTCGAACTTGCGACCTCAGGATTGCGTAACTGTGTAGCTACTCACATCAAGGATATGAGACCTGCGCTCTAACCAACTGAGCCAAGCGGGCTTTGGACCTTCGATCGCTTGAGTTTCCATGAAGGCAATGTAGCGTAGGAGAGCAAACACAAATGCCACTTGGCCAGTCGGGATCAAGTTGAGCTGGACTACACTCGGACTTTACTCGACACCGTTGCCAGTGTCGACAACACGCAGGCAAACGCTTCGCCCATCCATGCTCAACGCTCGCAAACGAGAGGCATCTGATCCCATTCTCCCGACCAGACATCCGAAACACCCGCGCGTCGAAGAAGGCACTCGGGACAGTCCTGCTGGGCTCGCTGCTCGTTGGAGCCAGCTGGCACGTGAGGTGGTCGAACTCGCCTCAGAGACTATAAGGACTTGGGGATCGCGTCCATCTCCATCAGCCAGTTCAGCACCACGACTACGGCGTTCTCCTTCTTCTCTCCCTCCTCCCCCTCGCTCTCGTCCTCGTGCAATATATACAACTCCTCACTCTAACCCACCGCTTCCTTCCCGTCCTCCGATACCGAACGAATTTCATTTTCAAGGGTATTCGTTTCGAACCGAAAACGCCAGCCTTCCATCTTCTCTCGTGTCCGACCAACACTCCATGCAAACCTTAAACCCCATTGGAGGTTCTGGCAGCTCAACGCAATCATCAACCACTGGGATTACATCTATCTCTAATTCAACCGCATTGCCCCATCATCATACAGGTGATGACCTTTTAGCCAATTCCGTGCAGCAATGTCGGAAGGCGGAAGAGATAAATAACGTTTTAAAGAAGAGGAGAAGTAAAGAGCACATTTATGCGCGCAAGGTGACTTACCACTAGACGCTTCCGCCACTTCAGACTCACTTGTTGACCCCTTGCAACGTAGCACAAAGCCAAAGTAAGAGAGGATAGAATGAGGGATAGAGAAGCCGTGATGAAGGAGCTGTATGATCTCAAACGTGCAAGCGGTACTGATTATGCCTTCAGAGTCTCTTCTTGGTCTCACCGTTACCTCATCAGGGTTCAAATCGAATTACGAGGACTTCAAATGTAAAGTGCTTCTTTTTTCGACCTGCTCGAGTTGATCTTTCTGCACTAGCGTACATAGATTACCAAGCTCGACTCCAGCATCTAGACGAGCGCGACACCCTATCACGTACGTATGATAAATTGACTATAATACAACTTGTTCTCATGATTGTTTCAGCCTCAGCGTCTTTGACAGACCTGCGTCTGAAGGAAGGTTCGCCTAACGTGTTACACCGTCACTCTTTCTCCGATGTACGTCGTTCAGTTGCACAGTACAATTGCTATTCTTATGTTTTTTAGTATGCAGATGTTCCTTTCTTGGAAAATGCAAAGAAAAAGTTACTGCGGACCCTGGCAAGGTTTGTTATAGTGTTACCACGTCCCACTAGTATTGGTGTGATCCCGTTGCATTTTATTACAGTCCGCTAGCAAAGCCGTTTTCAGCCTATGAGTGGCTTCGTCAAGAAGCGCGTAAGAAGGACGAGGAAATCGAACGCCGTTTTCGCCCTTCTCTTCCAAAGTCTCTACCTCCAGAGATAGACAGACAAGTCGATGTACTGCTAGCCAGACAAGGTGTCGTCTCGAAGATAGCCCGAGAACAGGTTTGCGACAAGGATCTTTCGCGTCTACTTCCATGCCAGTGGTTAAATGATGAACTCATCAACTTTTACGGTGCAATGATTCTCGAGCGGTCAGAGGCCTGTAAGGAGAACCCTGGAAGGAATGGGAGAAGGAATCCTCTGAATGTGCATTACTTCAATACCTTTTTCTGGTCCAAGCTGCAAGGTGAGGGCTACGAGCGGGCAAGGCTTGCAAAGTGGACCAAGAAGGTACAGTTTCTCCTCGCTCCTTGGTGTAGTATGCTAATATCATCTTAGTTCGACATCTTTTCAAAAGATGTTCTTCTTATTCCCATTAATCACAACAATTCTCATTGGACGGGGGCTGCCATCAATTTTCGTCGAAAACGAATAGAATCGTATGACAGTATGAACCTTGACCGACATCAAGTGTTCAAGGTGCGTAATCTTGCTGTTCGTTTAGAATGCTGTATCCAACCGTCATTGACAGAGTCTTCGTCGTTACCTTGACCTCGAATATCAGAATAAGAAAAAGAAGCCATTTGATTTTACGGGTTGGACAAACTATGGCCCAGACGTTAGAAATCTTGTACATTGGGAGAGACATGTGAGCTCATTTGTCCATGACAGGATACCCCACAACAAGAGAATGGATACGACTGTGGCGTCTTTACATGCCAATTTTTGGAGGCATTATCTCGAGGAGAAGAGACATTCAATTTCTCGCAGCGCGACATGGTCTACCTGCGGAGACGAATGATTTGGGAGATTGGAAATGCCAGGTTTCTTGATGTGCCATAATTGCTCTACGCACGCACCTGTCGTGTTGAAGTCTGCTCAGATTTATATGGTATTCAGACCTTTAGTATGATGTCAGTGTTGTTCTGGCTTCGGGCACTACCTTTCAAAAGAACGGACGTTCTGGTCTCCTTGCCTAAAAGGATTCGTATTGTGCAGATTTTCTGGAAAAATAGGTGAATTCGAGATAAAGGTTGCGCATGACACCGCGACGACTGTTCACCAGGAACGCCTCATTCTCAACGCACCTGTATCGCAAGAAATGTAAGTTTTGCGATATATATATCTCCGAGCCATGACTCTTAACAAAAGAGGGGGTGTCGAGGATTCAATCAAGGGAAGACATGGTACCGCGCTAGATGATCAACGCTTATCGTGTCGATTGCGCCCTCTTACGAATTCATGTAAGCCGAGGGAGGAGTGATGACAACCAGGTTGGAGGTCCAATGGTCATGGTGTTATAGCCTGTGTCTTCATCGTCGAAACCACCATACAACGATAAAGAACCAGAAAACGAAGACTAGGAAGATGATGTACCACAACCATCGACAACCATGCCGTTCGGCCATGTTGTTCATCCGGCGAAACGTCCCTGCGAGTATGCCTGACGTTTCTGCAAATGCATCGTTCTAATGGCGATAGTAACTGGGCCAAGAACGGTAGGGACGAGAACAATGGCGCACCATCCGACTGAGTTGAACAGTCGACTCCCGGACCTCGTTCCCGATGCCAATCGTTATCTTTGTCAAGGAATGAGCACCATGGGCAGAAATGCTGTCACGTTACGCACATCTTTGAGTAACTTGACTTTGGCAGACAAACCCTCAAGCTGTTCGTCGTTCTGACCCTCCAAGTCGTCAGCATAGCGGTATGCTGACGGTACATGCGGTGGGGGTTCAAATGGAGACGAGCGCCCCGACGCAGGGGGTGTCAGGCCACTGAGCAGCGCAGAGCGGTCACGCAGTGAATTTGGTGCACGAAAGCTTTGGGGGGTGTCAGCTCCTTGCAGACGTCTTGAGCGACATCCTCACCGTTGGGACATGAAAAGGTTGGAGACAAGGATGCTGTTCACTTGCACGTACTAGTAGTATGTACACGTTTCCAAATTCGATCAAGCAGCTTGTTCCAGCCAAGCTGCGTGTATGTAATACGTATAGGTATAAGTCAAAGAATACTGGATGCAGCTCTGAAATAGGTGCAAAAGGCTGAACTGATCCTGGTGAAACGTCCACCTATCGAGTCAACAAGATGACAATCAGCGCGGAATAATACAAGTCCATTTATTTGACAAGGGCGCCTTCAGTCGATGCTCATCCGGTTGGGATTCATGCTCATGGGTCCGCCGTGGGTTTGTCTACATCCATCTCCACGGGCGAGCGCCTTGTTTCTCGCAACTGGCAGACGCGGTCAATCGTTTTGAACGATGAAAATAAAAGCTGGTCCTTACTGGACTCTTTGAGACCCCTGCCAAAGTTTCGCATCACGATTGCCGTGAAAATGATGGTTATAAGCAGTAGGAAAATTGCAATAGCAGCTATTGTGTATGTTCAGTAGATGCCGCACAGGTAACGAATAAAAGCTTACAAAAAGTGGCAAGCGAGTGCCATACTTGGGCGTAGTCTGTGTCACGATACTTCAGCAGTTTGTATGTCTGATGGCAGCTCAGTACACGACAAAGAGCGGAAGAAAAAAGCTCACTTTGTAGATGAAGTACACTAATGCTCCTATGCACCCTGCCATAAATGTTGCCATCATCCACTTGTTCTCATGCCGTGCTGCCAAGTGACCCTCGATGATAAGGACGACGGACAAAGGCAAAGCAGCCCAAGTGACGTAGTATTCCCAGTCGTCGTTCGAGAGGACCAACCAAAGGAACTGCACCGAGAAACCAACCCAAAAAAAGAGATCGAACTTGACAAGACAATGGAAAATTTGATAGCTTGCATACATTTTCTTGATGCGACGATCGGCGCCAAGGAATTTGTACACCTTCCATCCAAATTCATTGTAAATTTTCCACCCGATGGCGATGTAAGCGACCTCCGCAGTGGAAATGACCGCTGGAATGATGTTCGTAAGGACGTTTACCGGTATGTGGATAATGCCACTCGAGGTTGTCGTCGAGTTTTGAATTTCCCCGATTTGTATAATGGCATATATAAGAAAAAGAAGGTTGAACAATCTATGACAAGATGTGAGAAGAGCGCGGGGTTCACTTGAAACGACTAACATGAGGGAAATAAATTGCAGAGTGTTTTGGGCGCACACTGCATCCACGGCGAGAACAAGCTGAAATATACTGTGCTGCACATCAGAATGAGTACAGGGGCGAAGAAGACGCATACTGGGCTAGAGCAAACACGCTGAGATACACGGGCATCTTGAGTGCACTTTCATTGCTTCCGGAATCTTGCAGGCGAACAAGCAGATCGCCCTCAATGGCAAGATCTATCGTTGTCTCAACGAGGACGGTTATTACGAAGAGACGGCATGCCCAAGAATCGGGGAGAATCTTGGGGGACATGAGAGGACGGTTTCTGAGAGAACAAGGAGAGGACAATCACCTGCTGCCACCATTTCTTGTGATCGACCAGCATTTCCCGGTTAATTTTTGGTGGGTAGCTCTGAGGGGGTCCAGGAGGGTCTTCCACCTCGTTGTGGGGCTTGCCACCGGGGTAGGGTGACTTGTAGTCGAGGGAATACGAAGGGCGCGGCGATTCATAGTCGCGGACGGGGCTGGTTTGAACTTTGTAGGTCTGGTGGTGGGACATCCTCGAGTAAGGCTCTGCATATTGATCGATAAGGTCGTCGTACGAAGATTTGAGGTCGTCTGCGGGTGGGGGATTTGGGTAGTTGGATGTGAGGTAGTCTGTGGAGCGGTCACCGAGATTTGTGAGGGGGTGAGCCATACTGATGCTGAAGGAGCGTAAGGAAGGAGAGACGGGTCGTCCTGCGAGCGGGGAAGGAGCGAAATGGTTCACCAAACGGACGGTGCACAGTCAAAAGCGTCGGGTGCGTGGGACTTTTTTTTTTTTCCGCTACTACTACATTTACTAGCATATTACAGTAGTACTAGTCACGACCCATCCGTGTCCGTAGATGACCCTGTTTCTTCGCCTTCAACATCTAACGCTCGTGTCAGTATTGAGTGCAAACCCACGTCCATTTCACATACCGATCAGATAGTCTGGCTCAACTCGCACTGGCGGTGGTGGTGGTCGGGGAGGACTCGGACGTTTCTGTGTCGTCTGTGCAGGTCCACCCCTGCCCATCCCTGTCTTGCTGCCCTTTGGCCGTCCACGCTTCGGTGGACCTGTCCCGGCGGGACTCTTGGCTGACATCGCAGGCGATGCCGAAGCGCCAAAGGGTGTACCAACAGAGGATTGGGATCCAGGCGTCGAGGACCGCTCTCTATCCAAAAACGATGCAGTCGACGACGAGCGCAGCTTGGAAGGGACTCTGGACTGTGAAGATTCGTGAGAAATGCCGAGACCAGAGTCAGTCTCAAGCGAACCTGATTCGCAAGGCCGTCTGGCCCTGTCTTTACTCGCGTGACAGGGGAACCTGAACCAAGTCAGAATCTGACCAAGAATACACAACGCACGCGACGCACCGGTCACCTTTTGTTTCTTTGGCTTCTTGGTCGGAGATGTCTGGGGTGAACCGAGCTACTTTCACGAATGAACAACAAAAAATGAACAACAAAATCGTGAAAGCAGCGAAATATCCCACCCTTTTGCGCTTGTGGTTGAAATCCACTTCCTCTGGTACAATCAAAAAGGCCCTCTGGCTCTGCAACGATGGCAATACTAGTCAACTTACCCTTGGATTTTGTTTTTACTCTCCCGTTGGAACCGTCGTCCGAGATAGTACCGTTCTCCGACCCAGGATACGGCGATGCAGACCGTCCACAATCAATCGGGATCCTGGAGACGATCGTTGACCAATGTCATAAATCTACACCAATTGCGTACTTTGTTTTGAGATTCGTTGTACGTGTCGCCCCGCGTCGTACATTAGTGCCCATACATGTGCTGAGGTGAGGTGCATATCTATTCGAAGCGATCTGGGAACGACAATGCGTGATGAGGATGACATAGTGCGGATAGGACAGACCTGACGTTTACACTCCGTACATTCAAACAGGATGTTACCGTCCTTGATAGCCGTCGGTGTACTCGTTCCGGTATTCGGAAGTGTTTTGCCCGATGACATTCCCTCAATACTTCCTGCATCCTGCGACTGCGGTACCGCAAGACCATTTCCGTGAGCTACAGGGTGGGACCGGGAGGTTATTAACTAATCAAGACAAGTAACAGTGTGCAAGAGGCCCACTTGTGCAACAGCTAAGAGTGTATGAACAAGTGACTGAAACGTGAGGATGAAGCGCGCCTACCGTGTTCGACATATCCGACATGGCGCCCGACTCCGCGCAATTTCATGATGACCTTGAAGAGCAGCATCCATTACAAGGTCGTCCAGCATGGCTGCAAAGAGTCTCGCAGCCTGGAAGGGTCAGCGTCAAAATACAGCGGGTCATGGCGACATACAAGACCCGTGATCACTTCTTCTCTTTCTGACTTGGACATTCCTCGCAAACGTGTAGTTGTGTCTTGAGAAAGTACGTGTTGTAGTCTGATTCAAGTATGGGTGCTAATGCCACCACTTGATCGTTCTAAGCACGTGACCCATATTTATGAATTCCTGTGGAACCTAGTACTTCCTTCCTCGACACTTTATTGACATCTGAGCGACGGTACAGAGTCCTCCTTTATCCTTTTATCCATCATATTTCTCAAAAGTTGCAAAAAGTCATCAATGGCACCAGTTGTCGTTTGGATGTGTACCACGAGCCGCGAGCCGTCTAATGTAACAGGTAATGGAAGGGCAGCCGCACCATTCACCACTTCTTCATAGTCGATACCAATTGTAGAAGGATCAAAAAATACCTGCGCGAGGTACATGAGTGGAAATAATGGCCAAGAACAGGCTATTTACCATGCACGTTTCCACTGGGTACAGTATACCAACCCCTAATTCCTCTAGCCCCCGTTGCAAACGTTTTGCTAGAGCGTGTACTCGGGGCAGCTGGGGAAAATTGCAGCTAAGCGCGTAAGCCGCGGAAGCCGCGAGAATGCCAGTCTGTCGCATTCCTCCTCCAAAAGCCTTTCGGAACCAACGTGCTTTGGTGATGAACGCGTTTGATCCGACGAGGCAGGTTCCAATCGGAGCGCCAAGACCCTTGCTAAAACAAAGGCCCGCAGAGTCAAAAGGAGCGCAGAGTTCTGACAGTGATGTCCTCGTTTCGACGGCTACGTGCCAGAGACGGGCACCATCGAGATGCATTAGAATTTTGTTTTCACGAGCAAATGACGATATCTTGATGATATCATTCTGGGGAAATATCGCGCCGTCTAGGGTATTCTCAAGACAAATGAGACGGGTAGGTGCACTAGGTGTGAATAAACTAACGGATATCAAAGTGAAAGAGGTACCTACACATGAATGTTGGATTCTAATACGACCTTGCCCATTACATCTCTTAAAGTCAAGTGATGGCCTCCCGAATGTCAATACGAAGTCAAACAAGGCTAGATAGAAACAGACCGTTTGAAGGTGTAACAGGGATCGGATAAACACCTGAGTGCATGGCGGCGCCTCCTGCTTCATACCTACAGTGTGTTTTGTATGGTCAGTATAATCCAATAGTAGAAAGTTCTGCGACGAACTGATTGATGTGGCTGCGGACATCAGTGATAATTGAGAACGGTGGCTGGTGAAGGTGAGTTCGTATCGCCAATTGGTTGCTGAGTGTCCCACTGGAGACAAATAGCGCGGCCTCCTTCCCAGTGAGCAGTGCCATATGCTGCTCCAAGGCGGAAGTACAAGCATCGTGAGTGACATCGTCTCCAACAGATGCTCGCACGGCATAGTCGTACATTGCTTTGGTTGGCACTAGGAAGCTGGCTGAGCGTGCGCGAGAATATAAAATATCCAGACTGTGTACTACCTGTGATTGTGTCGCCTTATGAAGATGGGTGCGAGTACGATGGGTATCATCTAAGAGACAAACTCACTGACAAAGCTTCTGGATACCTTTTCACGCAGTTTTTCGTTGTCAATCATCTGTGTTGGAGTCATGACATCGACCTTGACTTGTTCAATGATTTCCTGGAGTTCTGGATCCATCTGGTAGGAGGATATTTTTTTTATCTTATCTGGATTACATAAGGTGGACTATGTTGCCTTGTGGCAGCAACGCGCCCCTTGACTTTCATCCTCTTCGATGGGTAACGTGCGTGTACTCTGTCGGAAATGTTTTGTAGATCAACACTTACACTCGGTTTATTTGATGATAGGGTGCCAAGGCTGCTCAAAAACGTGAACGGAATGCTGGAAAAAACGCGGATAAAGGACCAACCAGTCGCAGCAAGGTCAACGAAGCTGCGAAAACCATCATCTGCTCAGTCTGCAGGCAATCCTTTGTGTGTCCAGTCATATAACGTTATTCAGTGTACTGACAGTTATCACAGTTGTTGACGACACGAGCCCCGGCGTGAGTCATAAGATGATGAATCGATAGCTGAGTTATGATTGATATAATTTACAATGCACTGCAGATTAGAGGAGCACGCGCAGAACAGGCACTCCAAGACGCTAGCTGAGTGCTTCCCCAGCTTCGACAAGTAGTGCTGATGGATAGGATACCCCATGTGTATGTGTGTAGTCTCACATTGGACCGCGATCTTGCCAAGGAAATCAGACTGAATATGAGAATTCGGCAGTCAATCAAACATACCGAGGTGTGGACTACAAGCTCGACTTTTATAGGCCAAAAGTGGTGGTACCGGTTGCCTGAGCATTCGCCCCTGCACTTTGCATCTTTTCGCCAACCTTTTTGTTGACTTCGAAAAACTTTGCGACACATCGGTCTATGCAGACGCTCTCTCCCTTGTTCAGGTCGCCTTCGGCATACCGCGGGCTGATACACTTGCTGTGGCACGACCTGCATGACACTGAGTGGGAGAGCATGCGTGTCAGTTGGTGGAACCTACGCAACAATACGATTGAAGACATCCGAGACCATGTCAATCCTGGCGAGGGTTAGAAATGATAGTGACGGCCTAAAAAGCTTACTCGTTGATGGCCATTTCGATGCGTTCATGATTGATGCCACCCGAGGGCGCAGTAGGGTTACGACCGAACATGGACATTTGGGCTGAGCTTGAGCCTGGAACAGCCAAAATGTGAAAAATGTATATGACCACGTGACTATGGACGACATATCCCGAAACGGAAAAAGTCGTCAATGCCTCTGCACTAGGATGTCAGACAACTCGCGTCCCCTTGCACTCCACCGATGCAGGTTTGTCGACGCTTCCCCCTCCCCGATAACGGCCCTCGCATTCCCTCCGTTACCACTGCCTTTGCTCACAGGAAAGGCAGCCCACAAGCAGCGTGAGCGTCGCGATGGTTTGGAATTTGGTACGCTTGTCGTCGGTCACGCGAATGGAAACATAGACTTGCTCAAATGGACCGGGGAGGCCGGTGTTGCACAGTCTTCGCAAGCATGGCACCGTCGCAAGGTGAACTTACTCGCCCATCATACTCTGTTTGCTCAGATCCGACTTCAGACTCTCCATGGACCTTATCCTTCAAAAGTTGACTCCCTAGCGCTGACAATCAGACATCCAGACGTATTTCCGTCGGATACAGTCCCGTCATCTCCAGATCTCCGTCTTTTCAGCTCAGGCGGTGGAAGTGAACTGCTAGAGTGGGATATGACGAAAAATATTGTGAGGGTGCGTCGTTCGTGCCAGATAGCCACCCATGTTTCACCGACGCTTGTAGAGGACAATCAGCTCTCAGGGTGGCTCTATATGGAGCATGGCAGCTAATGCTGCATCAACACTACTGGCGTTGGGATGTGAAGATGGTTGCGTTCGCTTGCTATCTCTCTCAGTCGACACACTCCAGCACTTTCGCTGCTTCGATCTCGTCAAATGCCGTATTCTCAGCATTGCATGGGGTCCTCCAGTACCCCGATGCCAAAAACCAAAAGTGGTCGGCTGTACTGATCAAAGAGGGAGTGATGATGACAGCGAGGATGAACAAGATGGTTGGACAGATTCATGGCTTGTAACCGGTGGCTCGGATAGTAGCTTGCGAAAATGGGACATTAGCACTGGGCGGTCCACTGACCGAATGGGCACCGATAAAATAAAGGGAGATAAAACGCTCGTATGGACGGTTGGAGTACTTGCGTAAGTTCTTCTGTCTTGCAATCTTCATAGCTAAAAAAAAAGGGCAGCGATGGAACGATCATATCTGGCGATTCGTTGGGTACCGTCAAGTTTTGGGATCCTTTGACATGCACGCAAACTCACAGCTTCAGTGCTCATAGTGCAGATGTACTCTGTCTCACTATCGGACCGGACGGGACAACCGTCTTTACGTCGGGTGTCGACCAGAAAATAGTCCAATTCACCTATGTCCCATCCACACCTGGCCCCTCATCAACTTGTGGTGCGGCAGCAAGTAGATGGATCCAGTCGGCATCGCGACGAATGCATTCGCACGATGTACGTTCGTTGGCAATATGGCCCCCTTATAGCCCTATTCCACATGTCTACAGAAGAAAAGCCGCGCATGGCATTCCGTTCATAGCACCAGTCCTCATATCTGGTGGCCTTGACATGTCTGTAGCCCTGACACCTTGCCTACCTGCGATTGTCACAACATCTACTGCGGCAACCCGGGTCGTTAATCCTCTTGGAAAAAAAAGTGTCGTAACCACATTTGAGGATTCACACTATCGGCGGGTCCCATATTTTTCAGCTGTTTTCATCGCCAGGAGCACAAGACTTGTCTTATACACGCACGAAACTGGTTTGAGCATTTGGCGTGTGCTTAACATCCCTAGTGCGACCATGGTAATCGATGGCACGGATATCTCCACGGACCCTAAATTAAGGGCGGGCTGGGAAAGCATGCTTGAGATGGAGCTCAACGTGCGGACGAACCTGGTGGCAAGTGCCCTTTCAGACGATGGACGGTGGTTGGTTGTTTCAGATTTGTACGAAACAAAACTTTTCACACTGGAAAAGACGGTGAGTTCAAATCCATGCCGCCCGAGCAAGTACTGACACATCCTTCAGCAAACAGGGAAGATAAAGCCCAGGCGGGTCCGCTCGTTGACCACATTGTTAAAGGCAAACATTTCCATTTCAAGTTCAACAGCATCCTGTTCGACCGGGGGGAGTTACTTTGTCTTCACACCTGATTCAAGCAAATTGGTTATGGCTACAGCATTGACATCCCTAATTCTCGTACTTGACCTGAGCACTGAGGAGCCTGCCGTTTTGAGACGATTCGATCAACACAGGAAATTGGACTCTCTCGGTGGTGGTCGATTAGTTCGTGGATCGAATAGAAGACAAGTGCATGATGCAGACGAGGACGGCGAGCTACCTCGATTGCATGGCTCACCGTCTGTGGTATGTATGGCCACCAGCCCCGATGGGCAATGGCTTGCGACAGCAGATGAACTCTGTCGCACGTTTATATTCAATCTTGACTCAGCCCAGGCAAGTTGCATCTGCAGGCTGCCTATGTGCTCACTAATCTATCTCTGTAGTATCATACGACTTTACCGACTTTACCGCTCCCGCCAAATGTGCTAACTTTTACCCCGGGAAGGCCACAAAACCTCATGATCGTCCTCCCAAACAATACTATCCACGTCTTTGATGTTGAGCGTAATGAGGTTCCCGCATGGGCTCATGACCTCAACGCGCGCATCCCATCACAATTGTTCAATACACCAGACCCTGTTCTGGGCGTCACTTTTGAGCCAGCTCCAGTTCCGGCCCCATCAACTCTAGCAAACGGTGACCTCGATGTGACCAGCACCTTGCAAGAAAACTCGGCACGTTTTGCTGCGCTCTCTGAAAGAGAAGCCATTTTCTGGGGATCTTCCTGGCTATGTAAACTCAAGTTTGACTGGCTAAGCAAATACTCGGGGGCACGGAAACGGCGCAAATCCGGAGCAAGGCACCCCCAACAAGATTACCAGGATTTTGCCCCACATGCAGACATACAAAATAGTGCGTATGAAGCGCGGAATCTGCGAATAGTTACACACTATCGACCCATCCTTGCATTGGATTTTGTGGGCCCTGGTGAGGTGGTCCTGGTGGAACGGCCGCTCGTGGATGTGCTGTCAAAACTTCCTCCCGCATTTTTCAAACCCAAGTATGGGGAGACGTGATGAAAAGTATCGTAGATCTGTACATGTGTCTTTGGAACACAAGGCATATTGGCCGCCTTGTCGAGAATTGCCATTGATCCTGAGATAAGTCATGGACAACCCCGCGAGAGCCCAAGAAAAGAATTGGGAATCTAAGCTACACTAACGAAGAGCGGGAAGCGTCTGCAGAGAGATCCAAAAAAAGGGTATACAATGCAATATCTACCGCATTGCGGCTGCTCTATCTTGTTTTTCGTCTTCCCTGAGGACAAGTAATTTTAGATGAATCCTGCCGATCAGTTCAAAAACATACTTGGCATTGAGAATGGAGAGATAAAGCGTCCAAAAGACGCCACATGCAGACTGGAATGGTATCCTATACGGCAAAGGCATAAATCGGAAATTTATCAACTGCGGTCATGTCAGAATAACAACGAAGATACGTTCAGCGAGCATACCTGTGCTAAAGGCCAGATTTTCCAGTTCGTCAGTAAAGCAGTCGTGTACATGTCAGTATATTTGTCTTGTATTTGATTCTTGGTTCTGCCCTCCATAATACCAATGGAGCCGATAAATATTGCAAGCTACAAAAATGTGTTGTTGTTAGAAATCGCTATGGGCGCGGTCGAAGGACGTACGCCTAGCGGTGCCCTGAAGGGATGTAATGATCAGAGAGAGGTAAAACTGGGTGGATTGTGGGCACAAACATGACGAATTGATCCGCAGCAACTCTCTTTGATAGGGCTTTGAAGCTGACCCTGTGGGTCCGCCGCCTACGAAGAGGAAACTTGCGTTCGAGAAAAAGATTCCACCTGCCCAGTAGGGGGCCTCGGAAGCAGCGGGTTCAAGGTTTACTTGCGAATAGAAAGCGGAATACATACTTATGCCAACGCCAAAGCAAAAGAAACGGAGGGTGCGGGCAGAGTCCCAGCCTGGCCGATGCTGGTGATCATGAGCACGCTGGAAAGAAAGCGAGGACTGAGCGATCCAAAGAAAGGTAGATACAGCAGTGCATACGGCGTTCTGGCATGCCTGAGCGACAATGTCGCCAAAGGCATTGAGTGTTCCGCCCGTGAGTGCGAGGGTCCGGTTCGGATGAGTGTCAAAGAAATACTGGTACGTTCTGGCAAGCGTAACAGTCGTCACCATGCCTTGGTAGTGGAAGACAAGCCAATACTGGACGGGATGATGTAAGAAATCAATTCACGTGACCAGATACCAGACCCATATGAACCCGCGCCGTCCATCTCTCCTTATCTGTTAACCACCACCATGCGCCACTACGCCGCCCTCTTCCTCGCGCTCGCCGTAGCTGTACATGCCATTCCCTTTGACGAGACATCCGCACGCAACAACGCCGGCGGTCATGCAAACTCTACATCTGCTGCGACAAGCAAGTGCCCAAGTTCATCAACGGATTGTAACACGCCCGGATCCTCGCTGCCCAAGATAGCATCTGGTAAGCATGCAAGAGTCACCTTGTAGCATGTCCGATACAACCCGCCCAGGAGTGCCAGAGAACACGGGTAAACGGGATGACACTCTCGCTCAATTGGGCTTGTCAGCGGGCACGTTGAGAGGCAGCCACAATGCAGAAAGCGGCGAGCTCCCGAAGATCAATGGAGGGGCACCTGGGAACGACCACCCTGCGGTCGTTGAACTGGATTCAGGTATGTCGTACCCCGGTGTTGAATCATGCTGACGTCGTTTTGATAGACAAGGTTGGGCCAGGGGGCGGGACATTTGGCAGGAATAGTTCATGGTTGGTTGATTAAACAGTGGCGGTGGTATCACATCCTAGACCTACTTTGCAAACACCTTGCACATAAACTATCCACAAAGCAATTCGAGGGCGTCGTCTTGCGCTACATTCAACAAATATGTAACTCTTGCAGTTCACAGTAGCTTGAGATGGCCAGTCACTTGGTTTATGAGTTCCACTGGCGCTGGTGAACCACTCTTCAGAACCTGATACTAACCTGTGCTCACAAGCAAGAAAACTTACCGGGTCCAACTCCAAGTACTGTGCGCGAGCCCGCCGCGATCTGCGTACGCCCCCTAGAAGAAGTGCCCCACCATCAGCAGAAACATACCATCACCAAGCATACAGCCTACGCGTCGAGTATCGACCGAGCACAGAGATTGAGACTCTTTGCAATTGCTTCTAGTTCTAGTAGTTCTTCTTCGGAGGACCCCCTCAGTGCAATTTTCGCTTGACTACTCAAATTTGTCTTCAAAAAAGGTCAATCAAGTCGACCAGACGTACCCCGTCCGCTCCCAGTGTTGTACCAACTAAATGTGAATTGGAATGTATCGGAGACCAGCCATTCAAAGACGGCACACCTTTGGGTTCGTTTTCATGAGTGCCTTGTAACATGCCAAGGTCGCATGACTGGATGACTATAGGCCAACACAACGTCTCGAGCCAAGATGCAGCACGTACCCACACCTGAGCGACTTAGGACTACAGAAATGCATAAGAAATAGTCACGTACTGCGCCGCAATTTTTCCCTGGGTCATCTTCAAATCTGTCCGTACAACCAACACCTGGAGAATATGTAGCGTTAACAAAGGCAGACTCTGACCGATGCTCACAAGCTTGCACTGCTCCGTCGCCCGTGGTTTTATGGATGAGAGGTCACCGTCAGTCAATCCCTCGTCATCGTCGTCTCGTTCGTGTTCTTGTCTGGGTGGCGCTTTCTTCCCACCAAAATGTGTGCCAAGGTAGAACGCCAGCCCCAAGGAGAGACAGGCTGGGATCACACAGACAAGCGTTTTGGTGTTGAGTGGTGTAAGGCTGTATGCTAGATCGCGTGTGGTCATGTTGGTACTCACCAAGTAATTGAACGGCCGACGCTGCTTGATTAGGTGACACCAGTTTTTGAAGACGACCTCGATGACGGACCCACCTCAGGAAAATGTTGTTGGTAGGGAACCATTCTCGTCTCTCGATCTCTCAGAACAGACGAGCAAAGCCCTCGCGGAGATGGGATTCAAGACAATGACACCCGTACAGGCCAAGGCTATTCCACCACTCCTGGCCGGGAAAGACGTCCTTGGTGCTGCACGAACTGGCTCGGGAAAGACTCTCGCATTTCTGATCCCAGCCGTCGAGCTGTTACATCGCATGAAATTCAAACCAAGAAACGGTAGTGTTGATCTCGTCGTCTTATGAGTTTCACTCATCGAATTCACAGGGACTGGCATCATCATCGTTTCCCCCACTCGGGAACTCGCATTGCAAATATTCGGTGTCGCAAAGGACTTGATGGTGCATCATTCACAAACCTTTGGCATTGTCATAGGTGGTGCGAATCGCAAGGCCGAGGCTGAAAAGCTCCAAAAAGGTGTCAATCTGTTGGTAGCAACACCTGGCCGCCTACTTGATCATCTCCAGGTGAGTAGATGTTACGGAGCTAGACTCAACAGCAGGCACTTACAAGTGTAGAACACCAAAGGATTTGTTTTCCGTAATCTAAAAGCTCTCGTCATTGACGAAGCGGATCGGATATTGGAGATCGGTTTCGAGGAGGAAATGAAAAAAATAATCTCAATCCTTCCAAATGGTGTGGTATCATGACATTTCGAGTTCTCGTGGGCTCATTCTGTCCTTGCAGACGGTCGACAATCTATGCTATTCTCTGCCACACAAACAACAAAAGTTCAAGACCTTGCCCGAATATCACTGCGACCTGGCCCTCTCCACGTCGATGTGGACAAGGAGGAGACAACGAGCACTGTCTCTACACTGACCCAGGGTTACGTCGTCTGCCCACCCGATCGTCGTTTCCTTCTCCTATTCACATTCCTCAAAAAGAACTTGAAGAAGAAAGTCATCGTCTTCTTCTCTAGCTGCAATTCCGTCAAATATCACGGTGAACTGTTGAACTACATCGATGTACCAGTATTGGACCTGCACGTATGGCTTTTTCGGCGGGTATAGTTGATCTGTTGACCTTTGGGCAATATAGGGCAAACAAAAACAGCAAAAACGGACCAATACATTCTTTGAATTTATCAATGCAGAGTCTGGCATCTTGCTCTGTACCGACGTGGCTGCTCGTGGACTTGATATCCCTCGCGTAGATTGGATTATCCAATACGATCCCCCGGATGATCCAAGGGATTACATACACCGTGTGGGGCGTACCGCGCGAGCAGGGAAAGTTGGGAAGAGTTTATTGTTCTTACTGGAGAGCGAGCTCGGTTTCCTGCGGTATTTGAAGGATGCAAAAGTTCCTCTTAATGAGTATTCTTTCCCGACGGAGCGGATCGCTAATGTGCAGACTCAGGTACGCTCCTACAGGTTCGCTAGCAGACTTAATTTCAACATTGCACAAAATCTAGTTGGAGAAACTGTTACAAAAGAATTACTTCTTACACCAGTCTGCAAAAGATGGTTTCAGGTCTTATCTTCAGGCATATGCCTCTTACTCGCTCAAGAAAATATTTGATATCAATGCCCTTGACCTTGCCAAGGTCGGAAAATCATTCGGTTTTTCCGTCCCACCTCGTGTCAACATAAGCATTGGTGGCGGAAGTGGGAAATCGAATGTGGGAAGGAAACGACGACGGGACGAAAAGGAGGAGGAGGAGTGGGAAGATATGCCACTTGGGGAAGGCGCAGAGAGTGGTGAGGATGTGGGTATTGTGGAGGCAGAAAGCGGGAGTTTGCGGAAGGGTGTCTCGAGAAGGCACGCAAAAGGACGCCGAATAGAGACGTTGGGAAAGAAGGCGGTTGACAGGGAGAAATATAGGAAAGGCAAGGAACAGAAGAGAGCAAAAGCGTCAGGACAGCAATGGAGCCGTTGACCTATGTCGATTCGCCGCAATCAGGATCCGATTCTCCCCGCAGGGCGAACACAGTGACATTGGTGAATCACGCCTATATATGACGATGGAGCACCTCGACGAGTTAGATCAACAGCATGTGGCAGTTGAAGTAGAGGCACATGGGGTGACTCGGGCTGAAAAGCCTTGCTTGGACAATGGTATCTGGTTTTAGTAGCAGCAGCGGATCGTCTGTCAGCGATGGGGAACATTAGTAGAATGTATTGTCCTCCAGGAGTTTGTTAACGGATCAAAGTCAACACCAGCGGATATAATAATGCGGGTACTAGCGGAGGGCCAGAGTACGGCGCTTACTGGTTGACATCAATACCACCCAAAATTGACATGACCGAAGAAAAGTACGACGCAGTCATCATTGGCGGAGGCTTTAGCGGAATTTATCTCCTTATTCACTTGGGCAACCTTGGTTCGAGATGCAAGTTGGTCGAAGCCGGGTCCGACCTCGGGGGGACTTGGTTTTGGAACAGGTATCCTGGCGCCCGCGTGGACACTGAAATCCCCATTTACGAATTTTCTCGACTCGACCTTTGGAAGGGGTGGACATGGACTGAGAGGTTTCCCAATTGGAAGGAGCTACGGGCGTATGTCAAAAAATCCATCTCCCCCTGCGTTGTGCTCACATCCACCTAATGCTGACCAGGTATTTTGCATACGTTGATAGCAGACTTGATCTTCGCAAAGATTGCCGGTTTGACACCGCTGTAAAGCAGGCGCATTGGGATGACCAACTGCACCTCTGGTATGTCATGAGCGAGGGAAAAAATGGCACATACAAAGCTGGAGCATGTCATTTGATTATGTGCACGGTCAGCCTGCCATTGCTACCTCGTTTTCCACGACTAATCCATCTAGGGATCCGTTTCTAAACCGTATATGCCGGAATTGAAGGGACTCGAGACGTTCCTGGAAGAATGGAGTCACACAGCGAGCTGGCCCTAGGAAGGGATAGATACGAGGGGGAAAAGAGTCGGTGTGATTGGAACAGGAGCAAGTGGTGTGCAAGTGATTCAGGATATTTGGTGCCACGTACGCATCGACTGGCCAATTCATATTTATTTGTTGATCATTGCACATCCGGGTTAGGTTGAACAACTTACCATATTCCAGAGAACTCCTAACCTTGCAATGCCCATGGTCCAGCGTCGGGTCAGCGAGCAAAATCCGGACCATTCCAAGTAATTATACGAGGATATCTACCGAAAGCTCCCAACAACACCTAGCGGAACGACCCTCGAGTGGATTCCACGCCCGATGATGATGGACAGTGAAGAGGACAGAGAAGCAACGTTCCAAGAATTATGGGATCGAGGTGGTTTCCATTTCTGGTGCAAGTCATCCAGAACAGCGTATTAGCACCACTTATTCCAATGTAGTTGGCAGTTATCAAGATCTTCTCCTTGACAAGAAAAGCAATGACACTGCTTATGCATTCTGGAGGAAGAAGGTCGGGGAAAGGATCAATGACCCTAGAAAGCGTGAACTGTTAGCACCGGTGGCTCCGCCTCACCCGTTTGGTTGCAAGCGTCCATGCCTAGAGCAATGTTTCTATGAGATTTTCAATCAGAACAACGTCGACCTGGTTGACATTAATGCAAGTCCCATCGTTGAGATCACACCAAAGGGTGTGAAGACAATCGAAAAGGAGCACTGGTGAGCACGGGATGACCCTAGCGCAGGATTTGCGACTGACATTCAGAGCTTCGGGTTTCAACACACACATAGGCGCATTCATTGACTTGGACCTACGTGGGGTGGGTGGTGAGACGATTCAGGACCACTGGAAAGACGGTACGGTTACCTAGTGAGTTCCTGTTCCGGTAAGCTGGCACTTGATGATCTGAGCCGACAAAGTTTAGGAATGGCCATTGACAACTTCCTGAACCTATACTTTGTGAATGGTCCACAAGGGCCGACCGCATTCTGTAATGCACCGACGTGCGTGGAGATGCAAGGCTTCTGGGTCGTCCAAACGATTGAATATGCAGACCGACATGGCATCACCAAGTTTGTGCCGACTTCTGAAGCAGCGGAAAGTTACAAGCAGCGGATCGAAACATTCTTTAATGCGACCCTTTTTCCACTAGCCAAGGGCTGGTACAATGGGGCCAACATACCTGGGAAGAAAAGGGAAGCCTATGATTACCTGGGGGGTGTCTCACTTTACAAGCAAGAGATCATGGACGAATTCCACAAGGAAGGTCTGGTAGTAGTTCGTTAGGTTTTGTGTGTAGGGCTGCGTGTACACCTGCCCTAAAGTCACCTGCAGGCAAAGGCTAGCTGACTTAAGTACAACCCTCTCTGCAAAATTTCTATCACGTCTATCTTGCACATTCATTGCGTGTAGCACTCATGGCAACGACTCAGGTACCTGCTCCATCTTTCCTTCCTCGACACTGACTGACACGAACCCTGTATGCGTGTAAAGCACTATCTATGGGCAGGTGGTCATTTCTTGCTTTTGGTGGCAGCATTGCGGTACTTTATTGCATGGGTCACCTTTACGACGGTCTCTGCGTGGTGGTATAAGGGTACGATGCGTTTTGCTCTTTGGAGCGGTGACTGACTGTTATTCGCAGTCGCTTTCTTGGGTGCACTTGTTAGCTATGCGATCGTATGCCAGTGAGTAGCCAGTCCTGCGTGGCAGCTGTACGCCATTTTACTGATGTTGTCCGCGTGTTTTCAGGAAATCACTCGGGGTAAGAGCGGATGCCGTTTGTCGCGTGTTTGGTTTTCACACCTCGTACCCAGACTCCGCGGCCGAACCTGGCGTTTGTGAAAAAAGCAGCTACCGATGAGGTGCGTTTGTCGACTCCAGATGGAAGCATGCTGATGGGTTGGTACAGAATGTCCAATACTTTTTGCTCGCGTTTTTCTGGTGGAGCTCCAAACCAGTTGCTGGTAGGTCTTGTGTGTGTGTGACGCGATGGCAGCGTTGCTCATGAGTGGCCATGATGGACAGTCGCGTTGACGCCCTACTTTGTGTTTTCGTTGTTCCACGCTCTGACGTTCACACGCACGACATTGATGTCTGACTACCTTCCACCGGGTCCGCCCGCTACCGCCGGTGGGCCACCTCAACCCCATCCTCTTGCCAAGCGCTTGCAGCTTTGGGTGAAAAGTACGTGGTGTAGTGTAGCCGCAGTTGACGACTGAGTTTTGTCTGACAGCGAACTATGACCCCGCGATGCGTGTGGTTGCATTTGCGGAGCTGTTCATCTTTTTGCGTGTCGCATTCGGGGCATTGTTGTTCCGTAACTCGCTGATGGCGCCGCTGATCTACGTGCACTTTTTGCGTCAACGGTACTACCAGTCTGCGTTTACCCGTGAGGCGGTGTCGTACGCGGATGGTCGTATTACGGCTACGCTGGCGAATGGCGCTGTGCCGCCTGTTGTGAGGACGGTGTGGGGCAAGGCGAGGGAGTTTACGATCAAGTGGGGAGGGAGTGTGATTGAGCCTAGGACGGAGTAGACGCTGACTGGACTTGGCAAGTACTTGTCTATGAAATCGTATATTTCTGGTTTCGTTTTTAATTATTTTATTTTCTTGTTTTTGACAAACAAGAACATACAAATAAGGGTTATCCACGGAAATTACTCGCAACGGCTCTCTTCCATGTCTCGCATACCCGTCCCGACGCCGCCCTCGGTCGAGCGCGCTGCCTCTCCCGTTCCCCACAGACATCCCGCCATGTCCTCCTCGAACCTCTCCTCCGCCCCCGCCCTCTCCGACACGAGAAAGAAGCAGTCGCGGCGCGACGAGGTCCGTCGTATTCCACGCGCATATCCCATCTCATTCCCCACAGGCAATCCGCAAGAAAATCGAGTCCGAACTCGCCCGTAAGCGCACGGTCTCGACGACCTTCCACTCTGGTCGCAGCAAGCGCCCCCCAAAGCCGGTGGTGGCCAAGGGAACCGTCGCCGCGCTCAAACCCAGTCCCGCCCTCACCGTGCCCGAAAACATCACCGTCGCAGAAGCTAGTCAGTTGTGTGCTGCCAAGCGCACAGACTGTGTTCTCGTCGTCGACGATGATGAGGGTCTTAGCGGCATATTCACCGCAAAGGACTTGGCGTACAGAGTACCTCCCTCTTCCTGCCATGCACCCTTGTCGCCAACCATCTCCACTAGGTCACTGCAGAGGGTCTTGATCCTCACTCCACACACGTCAGCCATATCATGACCCGCAGTCCAATGGTCACCCGCGACACTACCAGTGCAACAGAGGCCCTCCAGCTCATGGTCCAAAGACACTTTCGTCATCTGGTCGGTCATTTCCCCGCCCATTATACCTAGTTCATTTTCCTCTTTTCATAGCCTGTTTGCAATGAAGAGGGGAACGTCGTCGGTTTGCTTGATATCACAAAAGTGTTTCACGAGGCCCTCAACAAGGTCGAACGAAGCTCCTCCGCATCTGAGAAGCTTTATAATGCCCTTGCTGGCGTGCAGTCTGAACTCGGTCCCGGCATGGCATCTAATCCCCAGGCAGCTGCTATGCTTGCATATGTTGACGCTCTTCGTGAAAAGACTGCACTACCTGATCTGACTACAGTCATGGACTCGCGTACGCAGCCCGCAACAGTGACTCCAAAGACAACAGTCCGTGAGGTTGCAAAGCTGATGAAGGAGCGCAAAGTGACAGCTGTTTGTGTCATGGAAAATACTCCCGGTTCCGAGGCCGTACACCCAAAGATCGCTGGTATCTTCACTAGCAAGGACATTGTACTTCGGGTAATTGCTGCAGGCTTGGATGCGGGTATTTGCAGTGTCATTCGGGTTATGACTCCTCATCCTGACGTTGCGCCTCCGACCACCACCGTTCATGATGCACTGAAGAAGATGCACAGTATGTACAATCAACCCTAGGATTCGTTCAGCTGATGTAATTGCTTGCAGACGGCCATTACCTTAATCTTCCGGTTGTGGAAACCGATGGACGGCTAGTGGCCATTGTTGACGTCCTCAAACTTACGTATGCTACTCTTGAGCAGGTGTGTGATATTTCATCGACCTCATTCCCCTGCTAACTTGTAATAGATGAATGCAATGAGTGTCGACGCAGCTGGCGAAAATGCTGATGCAGAAGGTGGTCCAATGTGGGGTCGTTTCTTTGATTCCATTGGTGGTCACGACGATACCGAATCCTTAGTATCAGGCTCGCACGTCCCCACAGATGGCCATTCTATCTCGGCGCACAATCTCTCCCGCGTCCAACAGTCACCTTACTCAGAGGTTCACCCCAATGACTCTGCTTCCGTCGTTGATGACGACCACGAGTCTGTTCTCGATGCATATCCGCGCAGGAAAGGTCATAATATCCCCAGCATCACTGGTGCAACTTCAACAGTACCGGTCGAAGATGGCACCTATGTCTTCAAGTTCCGTACACCAAGTGGCCGCACACACCGTTTTCAGGCTAGGCATGATAGTGCCGAGATGCTTCGTGAGATTGTGTCTGGAAAGCTCGTTGCCGATCCATTTTTCACCTCGTACGATGGTGATCCAGAGCAAAAGCCTGACCCGACAGATTTTACACTGTCGTACACCGACACAGATGGGGATACAGTGCTGATCACAAGCGACAGTGATATCGCTGACGCCGTCAAGATTGCACGTACGGCCGGCTCGGATCGCGTTGTATTGTTTGTCCAAGGTGGTAAACATTGGGAAGAGACGGGTGTTGACAAGACGGAAACTAAGCCTGCCGAGGCTACACCACCACAGACGGAGGAGGTGAGGACAGTCGAGAAGCCAGAGCCCGCTCCGGAACCATCCGTAACAGCCTCACCCTCCCAAGTCCATCTGCCGCTAGCACAACAGGAGCTCGTTTTCGGTATTCCCAAGGACCTCTTACTTCCTGCAAGTATAGGCGCGCTTGCTGTCGTTATTCTCAGCGTCTTCACATTCTCGCGCCTGACCCGCGATTAGTGGAAGGAGGCAAAGCGATGATAGCCGGTTCCCTTGAATCCAGCATCCATTTCATCCTACCTTGCTGCCGATTGATTCTGCCTTTTACTGATTTATGGGAAGCTTGGGCCTTTTCGTTTTTTACCGTACATGATGGTATTTGGCAGTCTCACTCGTTTCATATACGATGATGTTATTTTTCACGAAACTACGACGCATGACGATTGTCCTCGAAAAACACTGATCAAGTCACCTGGACGCCTACTCTGGGTTCAAGTCGATCAGCTAGCTGTGCTTGTCACAGAACTGGGTACCCCTTGGAAACCCACCATTACCCTCTTGCTTCTTGATTTGCCTTTGACTAAGTTGCTCTGTGGGCGTACCTTCAGCGGTTGTATCTAAAGTAGCTATTCAGCGGTGGGTCAGATGGAACCCAGTGGCAACAACGTTCCCATCTCGGGAATGGTGGGTTCAGAAAATGGGATGAAACAGGGCATACAATTTGACGAGGCTGTGTGTCCCTCACAAGACCTTCGTGAGTGCCATCAACTGTGCAGCCAATGTTCGAAAATGCGAGAATGACAGCCACCCACTGGAGGGGACGGTGAAGCTCAATGCACTTTTGGACAAAGTCTGGTGATTGTCCTCTTTATTCATGTCTGCATCATCCACAGTATTTGGAAACGTACCGAGCCCATAATGACAATCTTGCAAACAAGTTGATCATTCGAATGTAGACACGGCCGTAAGAATTGATTTCTAACCCCCGCCCACGTACCTCTGCTTTTCATAATCCTTCCAGAGAGACTTCATGATCGTCTTCCCACCCGAATCTAGCGTAGACACCATCAACGCGTCCCGACTATGTTCCCCCACCATCTCACACAGGGCAAATAATCCGGGCTCGAGCTCCCTCCTCATCTCCGCATCTATGACACAGAGCGGATCGTTGAACGCATCCACGTACGCGACAAGGACGTACGATGCGTGCTTCGCAAATGGCTTCGCGAGGGATTCCGCTTTTTGTGATTCAGTAGATGTCCATGGATGTCCATAGAGGTGTGTTCTCGGCACAGTCTTGGTGGTAAGCGAGGTGAGGAGACGGGCGAGAGCTCGTGCTTCATCCGTGGATAGAGGTTGGGAAGAACTTAGCCATGAAGGAAAGGTATCTGTGACGATTTTACTCTGCTTTGCTCCGAGCTGGGGACGTATCTTCCGGGTAAGCATCATCAGCTGGCAGAGGACATGGTTGAGGTGAGGGAGGGTGTGTATGACAAGGTCTCGCCGTAGCCGGATGAGTGCACCAACGATAGTCACGATATGATGGAAGATGGGGAGCACTGTTTCAGTGTCATGCTCTGAAGTACCGAAGAGTATTCTGCCAAGGAAGGACCATATGCTACTGAGGTCCACAGGGCGGATAGCCATAGGCTATGGTGGAACGTTAGGAGACAGGCCTGGCGTCAATTCGAAGCACGCGTACCCTATCCGAACAATGCCTCACAGTAAATTCCAGACATTGCGCTTTTAGAGATGAAGGACCACCGTAAATCTCGTCTCGATCAGCAAACGAATTGAAGCAATGTGTCAAAAAGTTCTGGGTGACTTTTAGCGTGCCTGCGAATGGTTGTCAACAAAATGAAAATTCATATGAACCAAGCTTACCTTGTGGTGCCTCGTGTAAGATGACCTTGCCAAGACGGATTAAACGTTCACGACGACTCACACCGATTCCACTTCCTCTGATTCCCTCTTCCACAATGTCTAATAGATACGAAAAGTCTTCGACGGACAAGTTCTTCGCGGCTTGTGTGACGTAAGTGTCTATCAATTCGGATTCTGTAGGAGTTCATCACGCGAGCTAGAGGAATGGAAGAGAAAATGACGAACGATCAGAAACCCAATAACCACCGTTCGTCACAAAGAAACCGACAACAACTTCAAGATGTGCACGATGGGAGACGCCGGGCATACATAGGAGCTCCTCAAACAGAAGCCTGAGGACGCTCGAGCAAGTCTCAGAATGAAGCTCAGGAGATTTTTCAGAAATTCCATTACGAATCATTGATGTTGCCAGTTTCAGCCCGAACGAATTTGGGACAACCCGAGCTAAGTGAGAAGTCAAAAACAGGGGTTATGTATTCCTGGAGAACTCACAACGGATTCCCAGCCATCGTGTTAATGATAAGATATGAGACCATGCACTGATCCGTTCACTAGAGAAAAGGGGGGAGAGTTCCGTGAAATCCGTTCCCACTGATCCCAGTAAATATGATGAAAGGACGGACTCCAAGGAATCACAAAGGGTGTTCAGCGAGTGTTTGACTTTGTCCGGCAGACTTCGATATATTTATATCATGAGCATGCAAGTATATCATGAGCATACCTGGCAGGATCAAATTCACTTGTCGACCACTCGATAAGTTTGAGGATAGTTGACCGGACAATGGTATGCCTCCACGTCTTCTCTGACTCCGGTTCTGAAAACGGTCCAATGGCTATAAGCGTAGATACGATGTCGGAGATGGATGTTGCTGCTTCCGATTCCTGTGAACGCAGGAGGTCCCTAAAACGGGGAAAAGGTTATCATTAGTTCGCTCAGGACTAGAACAAAACACACAAAATGCTTGATTGGATCAAATCAAGAGTGACATTTATGAGTGGTTCTGAGGTATAGGATATGGACGAAGAGCTGAGTAGTTGGTTGACAATAGCAGAGGAAGACTTCGTTGTATTTTGCGTAAGCACGACAGATATTGTGAGCATAGCATAAAACTTACAGTGTGGTTGGTTGCATTTAGGAGCTGCATGCGCTGTAAAAAAGCTCGAACGAACGTGAGGCGACGACACCAATCCTCTGCTGGAACACCATCGACCTCCATTGTATGAGGTTCCCTCTGGAGTTCCGTATCGTTGCTGTCTTTATCTAGCACCCTTGCATCGCTTCTTTGCTCGCCAGCCTCTGTCAACACTGCACAAACCTGGACATCTCCAACCATGGCCCTCCTAACCAGCTCGCTACGAGCAGGACGCGTGAAATATTCTGGAGGCACATAAGCAAGGAGTTTGTATACATTGCAAGCAATAGTGAGCTCCTTGCGGGGGACTGCAGTAAGCGAAGATGACTTTCTTGCAGCGGGAAAAGAAAGTGGTGCAGTCAGACTCAACACAGACGACAGAAATACGGCTGTTGATTGGACTAAGCATGTGGCAGAGGTAATCAATGAGATGCAAACCGCGAATGTTATGCAGTTCCCAAAAATGTGCATTCCGGAAGAGTTTGAGGAGAATAACACGCGATGTGATGACAGGGTCATTTCCTTCTAGATGATTCGCACGAGGATCCCTTGGAGCACCCTCTTCAGGCGGATCGAGAGGCACAGCTAAAAGTAGAGATATTAATCTCCCCAAGTTCTCTGGCGAGGCCAGCGCACTACAAAGCACTAGAGTCAGAGGGACTAGATCAAAAAAACCGACTCACTCGAGGACATCAATCCATCTATCCATCAGTACGTAAAGGATAGCAAGGCCCAAGTTGTCGCGAGTGAGATCAGCCAACATGCCAGACCACTTCGATTTAAACGAGATGCGAGCCGTGAGGACATCCAGTGTCACGTTGAAGATCGGCCGTGCCTCCATTCGTTTCTCAGGTTCGCAATTTTGTGTATACCAGAGGTGCCAGAAAAGGGTTCGAACCTAGTACAAAAGTTCGTAAGAAACGTAGGAAAGTGGGTTGGAAAGTGTTAAATCCACGTACAATTCCAAGGACCATTTCTGGCTTCGACGCCCCATCCTGCACAACATTCAATAGTGTTTCCACATCCGCTTCTTTCAATCGATCACAATTACCGAGTGGAGAAGATACTCGAGCACGAATATCGTATAAGAATCGAAGGGCGGCAGATGCAATAATGGGAGGATGATGCACGGAGAGGGAATCTGTTTTGACCCCGTGTTTTCGCTTCTTTCCGTGGCCGCCTTGCGCCGGATGTCTCCCAGCCTTTTCGGCCCCCTCCCTCAGGCAATCCCAGAAAACGGACCAACCCAACCTCCCGGCAACTTCCCAACAACTCTTCAAAGAATCTTCCCCGTCGTCGGTGTAGGCATTCGAGGGCAAATTAGATAGAACTGTCGCTGCGATGCGGCTCGTGAACGAGAACGCACGAGCTTGGGCTAACACTATTCCTGTTTCGAGCCCGCACTCTTCTGAGTCTTCAGTGATCTTCCGTTTTTTTCTAGCCCCCTTTTCCGCACCTTTGACAGCCTCCCAAGCGCTTTCGACTGCTTGAAGTACAGCATTCGCAAGAGGTGTGGTTTGTGTGGGTGTTAATGAAGTGCGGAGAGCACGCGCAAGCATAGGTAAGTGGTGTGCAAGGGGGAAAGCGGACGTCACAGAAGATGTGGATATCCCAGGGGTGAAAGCGACGGAACCTGCAACAACAGCACGCAGAAGGGCGGATGTGTACGTGTGCACTGTGCGAGTTTTAGTGTGATATTCGAGCACATGAACGAGAAATTCAGAAGATGGCGTTATTGCAAGGTGGGTCAATGACAGGGGAATCTAGCAGTAACAAGATTGACTTGATGATTGCAACAGGATCGATTATATTACTTACGTTGGTTAGAGCAGACAGGACTCTCTCTAAAGAAGACCCAATGAGGTCGTATTCAATCTGGACCAGTATATCCAAGAGTCGCAGTGACGCAGTTGCTCGTTCTACTTGATAGTCTACTCACATGAATTTTTGTATAAAAAGAGACCATTGAACCAACTTGCCTTTGTAAAGGGTGCTTGATTTTTCCAACAGTTCAATTGCTTTGTCCCTTGCCTCACATAAAGCCAGCTCCCCTCTAGATTCGTTGTCTGACGCAGTTTGGGACCCGCGGATGAAGTTGGGAACAAAGAGCCGCTCTTTTTCCACAATACGAAATACGCCAACAATGGACCTCCATTTCTCTTCATTGAAGTCCTCTTCAAGACTCTCAGGACCCTGGATTAAGGCCCAACATCCTCTGAAAAATTCTAGTCCTACCTTTCTCACCTCTTGTTTGCTACTGGCGTTAGTAGCAGTAACAAGAAGAGCGGATCTATGTCGGTGAACGACGTTCAGGAAGGAGGTGAAGAGTCTCGGGAGAAGGGGCAAGCAAGAGGAAGCAGGAGATTGAGAAGAGGATAGGGCATCGAACAGTCCATCGAGCGGCTGTTTCAAGGCGTCGAGAGAGAAGAGGGTGTCTACCCCCGCAGCATATATGCTGTCTTGGAGCTGTCTTGTAGGCGAGGTACTAACGAGGGAAGGAACAGCGCGGACGATGGAAAGCCAGGCCGAAAGATGGGTTGAGAGAAACGAAGTATAGAACTGGACGGATATGAATGAGATATTCAATCTTGAGATTGACGGAGTAACAAAGTCTGGTGCAAAGACCGACCAACAGCGATGGGACACTCACCTTTTTCTTATTCCCTGAATTTGCCAGAGCATTCCTGTATGCATCGACGACGATTGAACAGATCCAAGCCAGATCATCATTCACTTGTTCCCATTGGATACAAGTGTCGAAAACAGCACATAGACATTCCCCCAGCGAATCAACACTCATTTTCTTTTCCCCCAAAGGCCAAAGGATGGCCAGCGCAGAGCGAGCTGGAGTGAGCACCAGTGAGGATTTACAAGCAAGTAGCTCAATGACGACTCCGTCAAGCTGAAATCGATTTAACAGAGGAAGAAGCCATGTCTTCATGGGCCGCGCGGTTGTTGGAGGAGGACTAGTAAGCACGCTGCCAAGCAAAGTCCAATACCTAGAATCTGCGATGGGATTAGAAGTAGAACTTGGGATGGTTTGTCGCCTGGTCTTCTTTGCTTGTCCGAGTAGGGTGAGTATCCATTCTCCGATGACTTCACCCTTGTTTGCTGCAACGAAGGTTGAATCCGACCAAGCTATACAGGCTGTCTCGATCTTAGAAGGTCCCGCGATAGAAGGTGGGTCGGTGGGTGATTTGAGGAGGCGCACAAGACCGTGAATAGAGTGTTTGCTATTGGCCATTGTGGTCGTGTTCGCCAGAGAAAGAGGCGCTAGTACATTCGCGTAATGTCAAACTCAAGTGCCAGTCGAATCGTATAATCCTACTCAAGGCTGCAACGCTGAGGAAAGAACCTCGCATACTTGAAGCATCTCACGTATCGATATCATCACGCTTGCAGTATTCTTCCACTCTGACCTCACATGTCATCGTGGTTGACTCTGTCCATTTCCTAGTTGATTTGTGTTGTCTCACTATGCTGAGAACATTAACACAACCTTGTTAACTTTCCATGTCACGACGCTTGAAGGAACAAGACGCATCAGAGAGATAACCGATAATGATTTTGGAAGAGCGGGCAGGACGTATGCGAGTGCCAGATAGCAATGGTGAGCAGGGACACGGGAATGGTGGATGGGCAGACACCACGTACGCCGACAAAGCGGACAGCTGCAGACAGTACAGGTGCGCAGACGCGACCAACTGGACTCGTCGTAAACCCCACCTATCGAGCAAGAATGCCTTGCAGAAGACGACACGACAAAACAATGAACGCCTTTGAACAAATGCGTAGTCTGACTTGGTCAAAGAGCTGTTGAAGTCTAATATCGAGAGAATACAGTCGTGCAATAATCACATGCGAGGGTGAATATAATCTACAGGACGGATCGTGTGCAACGGCGAAGAGTGTCGACACCGAGCTCAACAAGGACAACGTTGGATATGTAGATCGTCGGGTGAATGACTGCGTCGGCATCGTCGAGGACGACGAGGACGGGGGCGGGCACGGACCCGACTCGACAGACATTGTATGCTTAGTAATATGTTATCGTAATAGCAATAATAATAATAATAATAAAATAATAATGAGGGCAGCCCGAAAAAGAATCCCCGCTCAACGTTGACCACGACCACGACGGCGTCGAGGGGCACGACGAGCACCGCACAGACCGCGTCGCCGACACATCGTTGACTACGAGACCCGTGCCAGACCAACCGACTACCCGAATTACACCGCTCGGTCTACAGCAAGGGCGACATTGACGCTGAGGAGCGAATACCACCCTCCTAATCCGAGAGCGACATCCGCTTAACACTTGCTCTTGTTCTTTTTACCAGAGATGGATATTTACTCCATATCCTTCACCCACCCACGCAGGTCCCGCCACCTCCACTCGCCCTCCTCTTCCTTCGACGCCCATGACCCCCGTCTCCCCCAACACATTCAACACCTCCCCGAAAACTTTCCCTCCTCCCTCCCCCTCCCCGCAACTCAGCCTTCTCCATCAAATCAGGCTGACTCTGAGACCGTCGAGAAGCTTGCCATCCTTGCACGCTCTCTTCACACTGTCCAACTCTCCTACCTCCTCTCAGATGGCGGCCGCAGCTGGAATTTCTACATATCTGGCGCATATCAACAGGTCATGTTGGCCCGTGGTATGCTTCTCAAAGATAGCCCTGTCCAGGTCAGTCCCCTCTCTTGCCACCTTCACTAACCCCTCTTACTCATTCCCTTCAGCATCGTACTGCCATCAAGGTGCCCCGTTCCGACATCCTTGACTCTCCCTCCTCAAAACCTACTCTCAAACCCGATGTGCGACGCAAACTTGACGAAATCGCGTCGCTCACGTATGCCCACATCGCCGTCGTAAACTCCCCTCTCTCCCTTTCAAGTAGAACACCCCCCGATGGCATCTCCACCAGCGCGGGTTGGACTGGTCTCGAAACTGAGCGTGTTTGTGAGCTCGTCGTCACTGGTCAAGGCGACGCGACTGAGCTGGCGAGGGTCAGACTGTTGGTCATGTTGGATGAACTCGTTCGTTTCCCCTTTCTCCTCTCCTCATGTGTTTTTCATTCTGTTCACAGAGCGGTTTGCATGCAGAACCTTGTGAAATTGACCAGAAACTACATGCCATTATTGCTGGCCGCAAACGCCACGTCCTTCAATCCATCCAAGAGGAGACTGCCACCAACATATATTACCCTTCCCCGCTCCAGGGTCTTGTCGGCCCCGATCTTGTGTCACCCTCCGTAGGTGCCAATGGTAGTACCCAACCAGGTCAGATTCAAGGAAATCAACACCAACAAGCTCGCAATCCAAATGTTATATGGATCACTGGAGAGTTTTTTGGTGTCCAGAGGGCCAGAGACATGTTGTTTCAGCTTTCTGCGAACAAGGTTCGTTTCGCCTTTGCAGACCCGTCACCTCTGCTCATTTGGTGGCACACAGAGTAAAAGCGTCATCTCTCGTGATACTGTTATAGTTCCGCGAAAGCTAGACTGGATGGTTCTTGATCGGGCTGATGACCTCAAGTCCATTATGTCTGATAACGCAACCTTCATTCAATTTCCTTCTATCGGTAGCTCTACCAGCCTGATTACCGTATACGGTGATCACAGGGTCAATGTTCAGAGAACGATTAGAGGGATTATGCAGCTTGTGTGTATTCAATATTTATCAAGTTGTGTCATTGTCTCACCTTGCGCCGTCAGGCCTGCCAATATTATGTCGCGTCTTTCTGGCTTCTCCCCATCCAATTCAATGTGCTACTTCCTCCTGCGACACTCAACAGTTCGCAGGTAACGACACTTCTGAAGCAAATTTCCCTCACCACAGGTGCAGAAGTCGTGTTCAAGAGCATGTGTTTTGAGATGCATGGTCTTGAGTACGAAGTCCGAGCGGCCGTCAATATGATTTTGGACTTGGATCTGGTCAAGGTACATTTATTCGTTTGCAACGATGATTGTGTTTGCTCACCCCAAAAAAGGCATTCCACCACGAAATCCGCTTTCAGGTTGAGCTCGCGAATGAACATCGTGACTTCATCTCAGGAAAGAAGAACGGTAAAATCAATAAGATTATGCAATCAGCATCGGTCAAAATTAAGTTTGAGACGTTCAACGATCACAACTTTCTTATTGATCTTTCCGGCTCTGATTCCTCAATTCTGACTGGTCTTACGCTTCTGCAAGAGGAACTTCCCGCTGAGATATCCTTCCATGTTCCAGAGGCGTACCATAAACGTATTATTGGCATTGGAGGAAGGAACATTCAGAGGATTATGAAGAAGTACGGAGTTTACGTCAAGTTCTCGAATGCAGAAGAATTTGCTGCGTTGGGCGGGTATAACGATAATGAGGATAACGTCGTTGCGAGAACACCGTCCAAGAATGCGATCAATCTGGATAATCTCAAGCAATCGGTTATGGAGATTGTAAACCCAAAGGTGCGCCATGTCACCGCGCCCCTCGACATTATTGCTTATTTGTTTATGAAAGGACAAGGATTATGTCAATGAGACTCTATCGATCCCCCGCCGATACCACCGCACATTGCTCGGTGAAAAAGCTATTTTTATACATGATATCGAGTCCAAGACCAATTCGCGCGTAAGGTTCCCAGATAAAGAAACAGCTTCAGACGTCGTAACAATATTCGGTCCCGAGAGTCAAGTGCAGATTGCCGCCGCTATGCTATTGGTTAGTTCTTCTCGCCTTTTGATGCCTCGTGTTATCTCACACAGCGAGCAGGAACACGTTCCATTCGAGGCAGACATGGCAGTTCCTCCCAGTCCCGATTTACCTGTCGTTTGTGCTTCTTCGGAATTTGTCGCATTTGTCGAACGTGTCAAACGTGAATTCCAAGTATCAATCACTCCAAATCTCAAACACCCTATTCCCATTCACTCTTCAAATGGCTCTAGTACTTCATTGGACCATCCATCTACATCTCAAGCCTCGCCACAGGCCGCCCAGATCCAATCGCAAGGCGAATATAGCTTTAAATTCAGGTGTCAGAGATCAAATAGTGATTTCTTACTCGCGGCCAGGGAAATGCTTGAGCAATTCTTGCTAAATCATAATGTTCGCGTGTACCCTTCGCCGACTGCGCACACCCACAAGAGGGGTGACTCATTCGCCGAGGCATTCCCACACTTTGATAGCAAGGTTCTTTCGACTGCAAGAAGGCATGGTAAGTTCTTCAAATCTGCCCCTTGTTCACGTGCAAGGAACTCCTTTTTACATTCTTGTGACTCATTATTCAATCTGAACAGAGTCAGTCGAGTTGACGCGGTCGTCGGATATCCTCGGTGATCGACGCCTTAGGCTAGCAAATTCGTCTCCTGATGTGAAGGCGCTATTTAACGCACCTCCGTACATTTACGATCTCGACGAACGTGAAGACTCGCAATCAGCATATGGACCACCTGGCACAGGGCTTGATTATTGGACGCCGTTGCCACCGATTGTGGGTTATACTCTGTTTCTGGATTCATTACCTCACGGAACCTCATCTCTTTTAGGGCTCGGGGATTACATCCCGCACCCGCAATACCGAGGACGCTTTGAAACGGGGCTCAGATTCCCTGCTCGAGTCCAAGATCAAGGAACAGATCTCTAAACCTCGGTCTCTTCAAAACCGTGCTCAATCCCTGGATCTTACGTATTCACTGTCGCGAATCACCGAGGGTTCTTCGCGGCTTCAACCTCCAGAGTCACCCACGACATCTACTGGAGGAGGTACGGGGGGGAATTCAAGCCCGACGAGTGCTACTGCGCCCTCATTCCCCAGCGTATATGGGCCTAGATCCTCGGCTGTGATCGGGTCCTCCGCCCAGAGAAGCGCGAGGGTGATGGACGAGGAGGTTGTAGATGAGGTGTCGCGGGTGATGTCGAATCTTGGGCTTTGAAGTCACCCTTGTCTGCGCATTTTTCGACGTGCTTTTTTATATTCTCAGCTCCTCCAAAATGCAAAAGAAAAAGAAAAAGAAAAAATCCACGAACAGGAGAGCCGACCAAGATTGGCGTGGAAGGAAGAGGAAAAGGTACTGCTGCGGTGGACTACCCTGTCGAGGGCATGGTTTTACCCCGTTCCAGAAGGAATGTGGTAATCCTTCTGAAACCGACTGTCATTCTTCTGTCATCGTCTCTCTCACTTGTCATGGGACTCAGGATTTCTATTTATCTGGGAGCTTGTATCAGGAGATGTCTCCTTTTGGTACCCTGTCCCATCACATCCATTCCTCCGTCTGTCTCACTATCTCACTCACATCATCTGCCCCACACGACATCACTTCCCTGCACATCACTTCTCTCTTTTCAAGGTTGAAATAGTTTCACTCACCTGCTTTCTTCATCCACGATTACACACACTTGACGGACAGACCGCCGCGTTGCTTCTCCCATCATCACCCAGTGATTTTGTTCCGTGATGCCCCACGAGCCTGCCACAGAGGGATATGCCCTCGTGCTGGATTTGACAACTTCTACTCATCTGTGTTTTTTTTTCTGTGTCCGGGTTGTTACATTCTCGCTGTTTCTCATACATTGCTCCATCTCTGTGGCTCTGTTTCCTTCTTGCTTTTTGTACTTTACATAGGCAGATAGTCTCTACAATAGTGGTTTGGCAATATTGTTATCCTTCCACTAATAAAAGCTATTTATCTGGTATTCAAACTCGGAACGATTGGCTACACTAAACTAGGGTACAGGAAAATGTCAGAAAACGATCCATGGCACCTCGTACAATACAAAATCAAAGAACTCCTGCTCCAGGAGTGTTTGATATTCTCCTATGAACTCATCTGTCCCACCACCTTTCTCTTTCTTCGATCTGCCGGAACGAGGGGCAAGGTAAGAGAACTGGTCGATCACGGCCGACAATGTCTTTTTGGTCGACTTTGGATCAGGCTGTGATAGTGGGAGGTCAGAACAATTTCAAGACGAGAACGGTGTGCATACCTTGATAGCAAATCCTACATAATTTGCGGGTAGACCATATCGAAGGACGCTCTCTACGAAGAGGCGCAGTATCTTGAGATGTACTAGGAGCTGGAAAGACTCTGAGAAGTTTGTCCTGGACAGCCTCAGCAGCTCCGTCTACAACTAGAAATCAGTGTGGATCAGTAGTATCTCGAATGATTCCTCACCCAGAGCTCTTTCTCAGTGGTGTTCGCTACTTCGAGTTCCTCTCTCTGCTTGTCTATCTGTTCTTCTGAGTAGACAAAGTCGCGCGCAATGAATCTGTGATGCTTCGACATTCAGCTTGACAGCACCCTCGCTCACTTGGTCGGCCGGATCTACGCACTTGTTCTCTCTGCACTTTTGCACAAACTCGTCATGTACCCTCTTGAAAATCACGACGCCGAAAAGGGAATATTCATCATCGGACGCAATGACGCTATTCACAACACAAAATGATCAGAACGTGTTTGCATCGTGACAACGGTAGCTCACGATGACGAACGCGGGACCACCATGCTTGTCAGGCGTTCATACCTTGTATTCCACTCCTTTGTTAGTATTCTTCCAGGGGGTCAAGGTGAGACAAGACGGACGCGGTCACAAAGGCTTACTTTGGTACTGCTACTAGACATGTCTGAAGGTACTCTGAATCCTGTATCATGTCTTCTTGCGTGACAATATCGACGAGTGATCGCACAGAGAGATTGCCACTGGGCGCAAGGTGTTCACAATGGAGCTAGGAAGCAGTGCGATGCAGAACGTACGTCTTCTTTCGCTGCATTTGCACGAGGGAGCCCTTGACAAGGTTATAGTTGTTCAGCTTTGACTTCATCATGTTGTCAATAGATGCCATGTCCTAACCGCGTGGTTAGGATGCGGATATTGATGGAGTGGGGTGGTGGGGTGAACCCGCGTGACTCTACCTTGTTGAGGACGTCGACGGTTTCGCGCAGGCTTCTTTGCACGCCGTATCTGCCCTCATTCCATCGCCACCCATTGAAGATGTAGTCATCGACGCTTCGTTCATTGACGAGGATGTGCTGTGCAAGCTTTGCAGGGTCGTTGTTGACGAGGTTGCGGAGGGTGTCGACGGTCTTGGCGACGGTCGAGGTGAAGAACACGTCCTGCTTTGGTAGTTCCTCAGAGAGGGTGATGAGGGAATCCAAGGTTCCGGTCTACGATTTGGGTGTTGGATGAGCACTGCGTTGTGGAACAAGGCGAGATCGACCTTTAACGCGGGGATGGCAAACTCGGCCACGCCCGTCTGCGGTGTCCGGGAGACCTGCGCGAGCTTGGACACGATTTCTTGTAGGAGACCCTCCGCGTCGCCGTCGTTTGGAATCGAGATCAGCCAGGTGCTCTGATCAGATGGCATCGTTGAGGAGGACCTGCGCGGGAAACTTGTCCTTGTCTACGATGACCATCCTGACCCGCTTCACTGCCAGGCTCATGTCGACGACGACGCCAGCACCGTACTTGCTCTCGCCTGCCAGTCTGCGCGAACGGATGGCGACAGGCAACGTGTCGGTCCTCGACGCCTCCTGGTTCATGCCCAACTCTGCCCGGAATCCTCACCAAGAGTTCCAGTCCAAGCGCATCCCTGGTGCCCGGTTTCTAGACCTCGACGATGTTGCGCATCCTCACGAGCTCGGCCTCAAACACATGATGCCTTCTGCGCGTGTATTTGCCGATGCGTGTGGTCTGTTTTTCATACCGTTCGCCATGCCCACCACTGAGCAATGTTGAGACAGAAAAATTCGGTATCCACCCCAACTCTCACGTCGTAATGTGCGTTTGACAACGCCTACGGTAGACTGGTCCAGAAAGAGACGATCATTATTTTAGATACGATTCACATGGCGTCTTCTCCTCGCCTCGTGCCCTCTTCATGTTCAGGGCATTCGGCCATCAAAAGTCCAGCATACTTGATGGTGGTCTACCCCGTTGGGAAGCAGACGGTTTCGAGACCGTCGGTGGGACACTGACAGGCGAGAAGAGGTCCACGTACCCTACTCCTGTTTCGGACGGAGCAGTTGTCCGCTGTGAGACCTCATTTCCGTTATCGACCAACCGTGTTCGTCCTGAAACCCGATGGCAGCATATGAACAGGTGGTAGCCAACTCGCTTTTGGAGCCAGCGTCAGATCCTGCCGTGGAACTGGTGGTCGACGCACGTTCCCGTGGCCGGCAAGTTCTCTCTACCCCACTTCATTCCCTATCGTGTTCTCACACACGATCACTCCTAGTTTCCTTGGGACCGATCCAGAGCCTCGGCCCAACCTATCATCGGGACACATACCACACTCATTTTCTCTACCTTTTAACCTGTTCCTCAAAACTCACACAGTCCCCCATTCTTCTAACCAGTATACCACTTTCTTGTCTGAATCCGAGTTACAAGTGGCTCTCGTGGATGCTATTGGAGTTGAACAGGCACAATTGGTATTAACGGGGAAGCGTTCAATTACCACAACCTGTGGAAGCGGCATGACAGCCGGAATCTTGTGGCTGGGTCTGAAAATTCTGGGTGCTCCAAACGTTGCGCTCTACGACGAGGTATGTCCCGATCGATTGAGTCTCAATCGGTAATCGAACCAATTGTCTCCCAGTCGTGGACGGGATACGCCAGCAGAATGGAGAGCCAGATCGAAAAGTCTGCATAAAATGTGGAATTCATTAGATTTGATTTTGCAGTTGTGGAGTATTGTATTTAGGTTTTGTACACTAGCGTAAGTGTTGGTACAACATTAGTCGCTACTCGTCATTACTTCTGGCGTGTCAAGTCGTAAGAGATGTGATGGCATAGTACCTTGAAGTGAGTGTATGCCTAGCGAAACACCCATTGAACGATCGAAACCCCTTGAGCTACCCTAAAACCCGAAAAAGAGAGAAGAAAGAGAGACGCAGGGATGATGGAGCGCAATAGATTAGACGTCGGCGTGGCGGTTCAAAACCGTCATCAGCCCTCTGATACCTTTGGCAGCTTCAATCTCCACCGGTCTCTGTGCATCTGGCCAAGATGACCGTGCCACGGTTGCAGAGTAGTGAACCTGAGTGCGCATCCATTAGCATCAAACAAGTCGCACAGGAAAGCAAGCGAGCTCACTATTACTTTGAATTCACCTCGTTTTCGGAGTGCCGTCGAATGACGAATGATACAATCCCATCTGTGTCGGAATGAGCATTGATCATCGTGATACAACCAAGCAGAGAAAGACTTACTGCTCCTCCAGCAGAACATTGCCCCCCATGATCTTTGCCACGGAATACAGTCCTTTGCGGGACAGGTCGACGAGTCTCTTGGCGTCGACACCCCCTTTGCAAATAAACTGTTCAGTGTGCGCAACACGGGGCCCGACCTTCATGGGAGTCGTCTTGGCCAGCGTATCGTGTGTACGTGCTGGGCCCGAGCAGCTCTTGACACTGTCCTTATCACTGCCTTCAACAGCGATCTCAACGTTGTGGAGAGTGTGCTCGATTTTCTTGTGGAATAGGCGGGAGAAGATGAAAGAACAGCAGTTCACCATGTCGAATGGACTAGCAAGAGGCTTCAAGTGCATCAACTGAGGAGGCGAACTGAGAACATGGAAATCTTACGACTGCCATTAAATACGTGCCTGCCGGATGCGGCATACCTTCACATCCGGTATTCTCGCATTTCGCCTTCCGCCACTCATTTCAAGGGTGACTTGACCATGAAGAAGACTTACACGAGGTGGCTCCAAAATTGAAAGGAAGGGCTTGATGTAATATCACCCTCTGTTACACCCGCCATCATTGAAATGCGTGATCGTTACCTGTCTCGCAGTCAGATCGTCCCTCACGGATCTGGAATAAATACAAATGTATATGCTTGGGGTGAGGTGGTGAGCACACGAGGACGAAATACAAATACAAGTGAGGGATTGGAAGAATACACACGATGCATAAGTTACGAAAACAAGCCATGTCCTTGAAGGACGGCAATGAAAGGGGGTCGTCGGAAAGCAGGTAGTTTTCCGGACACGTATCCTGGTCGCCCGATATAGTCTATCTCTAAGCGATTCTGTTTTCCCTGGCGTAAACGTGTCATCGTCCAGCTGTCGAGTCAGTCAAAGTCGGTCTAGTACAAAGATGTGGAAGGGTACACACCCCTCCAGGAGCAAGACATTGCAATGCTGCTTCGCAACCTCCTGTAGCAGCTGCTGTTGCGAAAAAAGCAGCGCATTGGCACATTGATTCCCGTAGGGGACGTGCTTCTTGAAGTCAAAGATGTACTTCCTGCACGTGTCATATGGTGCGACATGCACGATATCGATTTCTGGGGGAAGAAGTGATTAGCGAGTTCTCTCCGAGCAGGATGACTATCACCTGTGTCATCGAACATGAGCACGGGTTCCACGACCTCGCACCCTACAACCTCCCAAGGCTGATCACGTTTTTTTCGACGAAACCACCTCATGGCACCGACGAAAGCCCTCGAGCGGGTCCGTGAGAGGAAGAGCACCGTACTGCGGTGCCGTTACTGATCAGGGCTAAGTATAATGGATATGCTGTTCGCAAGGACGCCTCCTTTAAGCGAATTCACGAGCACTGCCACTCGTGTGAGCGGGCCTTTGAGCGTAATCAATATGATGCTAGGTCAGCGTCGCGAACGCACAGCGATGCCAGAAATTTGCCATCTTCAGCGCCGACTGTCTCAGGTCATTGCCCCTCTGATCGTCGGCACATAGCACTATCGAGAGTGAGCGTCGGCAATGTACTCACCTGATACGCTGGATCGTGTATCGCAAGTGAGTATGAAATTCATACAGTAAGCGCAACGGCACGTAGCACTGCGAATCAAGGTACGCAGAGAGTGATGACAGATATCCGAGTCGGAAATGGCCCAAGAGTTGGCTGTGGTCGCCCTAACAAGTCCGCTCACCGTTGCCCCTGAGAATGCGCGGCGTACGATCAAGTCGTCAAACACTTGCGGTAGGATGAAATACATTTCAGTGATTGAGTTCGATGGCAAGCGGACAGCGGCGCAGATTCCAAAAAAGGGGTGTGTTCACCGCGGTTGCCATAAAAGGGGATTCTCCCGGGCGGATGCAATTGACCACTCCGTGAGCCACCTCCGTTCCGAGGGACCCTATGACGGACTCGTGCAAGTAGCCGAACTGACCGACCACTTGCATAGAGACTTACATCGCCGATAATGAGCATCATGAGGACACGGGTTCCAATTGATTCATCGGTGACAACTCCAACGGATGCACGTATCGCATCCATCGCTACAGTATGGAGAACACCAGGTTTTTTCCACCCTTCTTCCTCGGGTTATTTCATTAAGTAAAGCTGCAGGTGAAACGGGAAGATGCTGTAGTCCTTGCACCTTTTCGCCCTGGTCGGTTAAATATTCAACACTCGGCAGATTTCACCCTATCACAAGGTATCAAGGTCATGGATGTCACATTTGCACATTCATGAGAACTATCCGAGGGAATACTCAGGGCACGTCTCTCCGATAATAACAAAAGTGATATTTCTCAAGACCTATGGACGATAGAGGGTACTGTGTTTACTTGCATTCGAGTTCAACGAACCTCCTATCGCAGTTTCATTCCTTGACCAAATAACTCGGGCCTTCCAACTACTGCGCTGCCAGAAACTGTTCCCATGCCTTTGTCCCCTTCAACATCGCTGGCCGACGTAGTCGGGGTACGGCCGCCGGTCACACCCAGGGTGACATTAGATCGGAACTGGCGCTGCACCACCAGACCGCACACCGACATTTTTGTTCGTTCTCAGATCCTATCATGAATCTGGAATGAGACCGGCCGATGTAGAGTGTCATCTCCCTTGTCATCAGTTGCTATTCCCATCGTTCTGGTCGCCGGAGACACCAGATACTGAACACAATGCCAATCAAAGCAGAACGTACTGTGTCTACATTTATCTAGAAATATGGAACAACCATCTGACTTTTGGATGGGGGCAAGTGACAATAGTCTGGATAGCCTTGATAGTACGCCCTGCTTTGACTACCATGTTGATACTTTTGCGTGCTTAGGGAGATCCGTGTGCTTGAGAGACACTCCACATTAAGTGATACAGCTCAGTACTCGAGATAAGGTTGATCAAATAGTTTACATTACCAAAATGTGCCAACAATGGGTAGGTTATGCTGTTACTGTCACCACTCCGTCTATTGTGGTGGGGACACAAATGCCGTCGCATTGCCGTTTCTATTGTCGCCGTCGTGTAGTCCTCGCCCTTGCCGTCGTCATCATGGTGGTGGTGGGCGTCCGTTGTGTAAACCCCCCATTGAGATGGGACGCTTTTGTGTTGCACTCTTGTCATCCTCGTCGTGGTCGCTGTGGTGGTAGTACAACCCTCGCACCTGTCGGGTGACACAAGCTCGCCAAGCTCGTCTGACGTTGAGGTAATGGGACCGTTGCTTCGCCCTCCCGAAGTGGTAATGGTGGGCATGCTCACCGTTATGTATCGCCCCTGCTGTCGTGGTGGTGATGTGATGCCAGCCGTTGCGCTGTACTCGTCGTCGTCTTGTGGCGGTGGCAGTGGCGGTGGTGCCGTTGTCACCATCTTCGGGTGGCGGAAACGCTGCTACCTCGTCCTCGTCCTCGTCCTCGCCTTCGCCCTCCGTCCGATGGTGATGGTAGTGAGCCATAGTTGTAGTGGTTGGTACACTGTTGTCACCCTCGCTTTCTTTGTGGTGGTAGTGGGGGCAGCGGCGGCGAGCACATCGCTGGATCACCCTCGCCTTGTCGTCATCGTCGGGTAGTGGGTACACCGTTGCGTCACCTCACCTCATCGTCGTAAGTCGACCCGGAGATGCCTCTCTAAGTACCCGCTTGGTCGTGGGGAGATACATTGGCTTGGACAAGGAGGTGGTGCTAGGACAGGTGGGCTTACTTGGACACTTTTTAAGCGACTAATATTCCATTTAAGAAGCCTACCTTGTGGCAATCGATCATGACCATTGAATATTGAAGGCTACCACTAGTTGGGCTGTTTGCGTCCAAAGTTGTGCGCACTGCCCGTGGCCGACCCAATTTGACTCACCTTTTGAAGAGTGAATAAAATGGCGCTGACAGGTTACTGTAACTTGATTAGACGGATGGCTAGAGAGTGGCGAAGGATAAGCCGCAAGTGCGGTGATCAATGCACCCAGGATTGCCTAGTGGGGAATGAATCGGAATCGCAAAATGCCGAAGACCACTTCCTGCTCTTACCAGCACGTGATGATGATGAAGCCTTCTTACCGAGATGCTACGAAGAGTCCTCACCAACACTTGCCGTTCCCCCGCCCTGCTCCCTCGGAGGGTAGCGACACCGTATTTGCAGCGATGTGCTCGCCACCAGTCCTCCAAAGCCAGCGATGAGCAAGCTCTCAAGGCGGCACGTAAACTCCATGACAAGTTGCAGGAGAATTGGAAGGCGCCAGTTCTCACTTACGAGCAACTCAGGCCAAGAACGCTCAGTCCTAGAAGCGTAAGGCTCCGCCTTTTCGTTGTTTGCTGCCTTCAGATTGTCCCACCAGGATGCTTACCTCATCGATGTCCGAGAACCTGAGGAAGTGATGCAGGGATCTATTCCCTCATCCGTGAACCTCCCACTCTCAGTGCTTACCAACTCCCTCAATTTGAATGCTCAGGCTTTTCGCAGTCAACACGGCTTTGACAAACCAGGAAAAGCCCAGGAAATCGTTTTTTACTGCAGAAGTGGCAAGAGGAGTGCCTCTGCGTGCGATATTGCCAGGAGAAATGGCTATGACAAGTGAGTGCTGCCTTTTTGTCTTGTCGCCGTATTCTAATTAGCTTGCGCAGCGTCATCAACTATGAGGGATCTTGGCTTGACTGGGTATCTCGGGAAGGCGGTGGCAAAGGTTCATCAGCTTGACTGTTAGTCCTTCCTTGACTATGTTGTAGTACATAGTCTGCGTAGTCAACATTCAATTCCAGTGCCCAGTTTACTTTTGCACCGTCATCTGGTGGAGTCGGTGACTTTCTTATTTCGGTCATTCGCTGTTGCAATGCTTTCCCGAACTCTTCCTTGGCTACTGTCGCGACGCACGCTGTCGTGCACAGAGAGGATAGTACTCTTGTCAACGGGCAAGACTGCCGTGGTCACCCTTCCCTCTCTAAAGCGCTCTATACATGCACTCCACGGTCGTACATGCAGACGGCCACTAAGTACACCTGCTCCTCATATCAACCACAGGTGCGTAACCTTGCCTTGAGGGTCTTTGCACCGGGTTGACTCTGGGCACCAATTTATTCCAGTGACCTTCCTATAGATCGATACCATGCGCTTGCAGACGCAACGATGACATCTTTGTTGGAGAGTCTAGAGGTTCTTTTGGACGAGATAGCCAACGACAACTTTGAAGTCGACTACCACGTAAGCTGTGGTGTAAACCTGCTAGTTCAAACCACTGATGGATACCATCAGAGTGGCGTATTGACACTCGACCTCGGTTCTAACGGGACGTATGTCATCAATAAGCAGCCTCCAAACAAGCAAATTTGGCTGTCGTCGCCAGTCAGGTTCGTACAGCTCCCTCCGTGATCAAGCACCCGTTTCTCACCTCGCTACCCTCCTTGTGACACGTTGGCATGTCTGCACATGAACGGAACGCAAACTTGATGACACCTCATTGATATCCACCCAACTAATGAACGGTCAGCGGACCTAAGCGGTATGACTATGTGCCATCTACCGACGACTGGAGGTATAGTCGAGACGGAGAAGGAATGGCTACTCTTTTAGAACAGGAGCTCAGTCGCGTGTTTGGAAAAAAAGTAAGGCTGGGATTGGAACAAGTCTCACAGGCGGTGGTGTAAGTGCTGAGAATAGTATTCAATGTTTTTGTGGGCTACTAAAACCGTTGGTAACATGATAGTACCGTGCATACCCCATAATCCGGCTTTTATTACACTCTCGCATGGGATGTACGATATCGTGACGGGGTGATGCTGGTGTAAACGAGGCGTAGAGTAGTGTCAGAAACAGGAATGAAATCTTGAAACATTGCATCAATTGTTGCTGATGTTAGCAGAGGTTACCCTCCACCTCACGCCTGCGAGAAAGGAAGAGTGAACCCAACAACCTGGAAATATGGCTCAGAAAATCCATTGATAATCAAAAGGCAGCGTTATGATCATACTTGTTGGCATCCTCGTAACGTTGGCGCACACATTGGACTTCCTCGATGAGTCCCATGTCCTCCACGGATCCGGAGTAGGGATCTCGGCGTTCTAGCCGGTCATGGGCGAGTCGTGAGGACGCAGGGTTATAAGGTGGTCCATCGATACAACCCTGTTGCGCTGGGGGGCCCTGGATGTGTGTATTGTGAACTGGGATCAGGGGTCGATCTCGAGGTGGGTGGATGAACAACAGCCTGTGTTGGTTGAGGACATGGAGTTCATGGAGAAGGTTATTTGTGTCCTTGTATTGATTTGTAGTCACTGAGGGAGGTAACGGCGATGTAACCACGTCGCACGCATCTTCTGTCCAATCCTCTTCGCCATCGCTTTCTCCATGCGGAATGGGTTCCGACTGTAACCATCCCCTCAGCGCACCGTCCAGTGGAGGAGGCCGTGTGCGCTGGCGTTTAGAACGGGGCTGAAGCGGTGGCCTTGTGAGGAAGAACGAGTCACCGAGTGATGAAGGAGGGGGAGTCGCTGGACGCTGTCGTTTCAACATGTCTCTGTCGTGGTCGTGGTGAATGTACTACTGGCATAGCTTGAAGTACTAGTCACAGGGGTGGTCGGAGGACGTTTGTGGACATGAAAGGGTGGATGACCTCTGCCACCCAAGTATCAAAGACCACCAACACAATGGCCGACATGGATGTCTTTGCTGCGATGGGAATATCTGGCTTTGGCAAGGCTGCTAAAAAACGAGAACTTGATCCAGCCCGCTTTGACGTGGCGAAGAGGCAGGCGCCCTTTGTGAGTGCTCATGCCAGACTGTCTCAATAATGCCTCATGTCCTCATCCACAGACCAAACAGGCATCTGAGCCAGGGTCAAGCAAGACCATCCAAGAGGTCGAGGCTGGCCAGCCAGTGCCAGTTCCACCACCCAAAAAGCCCGTGCTTCCTGACGGGCCTGAAGGAGATGCATCAGACGACAGTGCGGAGGAAGAACAGGATGAGCCCGAGTATGACCCTACTTCTCCCTCGCTTTCTGCCCTGCCTGAGTTTCCTGTCACTCATGAGGCAACGCTGAAAGAGCACACAAAGGTCATCTCAGCCCTTGGGCTTGACCCGAGCGGTGCACGTGTGCTCAGTGGGTCACACGATTACGACTGCAAACTTTGGGATTTTGGTGGAATGACTTCCAATCCGAGGTCCTTCAAGACTTGGGAACCAGCTGGCAGCTATTACGTGCGTCCACTTCACAGCCTTTTTGGAGTGTCAGCGATCATGCTTTCATCAGGTCAACGACGTCAAATTCTCAAATAATGGGCAACAGATCCTCGTCATTCCTGCCACTCTCCAACCCAGACTCTATGACCGAGACGGAGAAGAGGTGTATGTTCTTTGCTTTCATTGTGAAAATACATACTCACAGACGGCCCAAGGGCAACCTTTATCAAGGGTGACATGTACATCAGAGACATGAAGCACACTGCGTAAGACTCAGTACTGGGTCGTTCTGGTGCAGGCTTGACACTTTGTGACAGCGGGCACGTCGCCGAGCTGACAGGATGTTCATGGCATCCAAGAGACCAGCAGGTCTTTATGACGAGTTCCGTTGACTCGACTATTAGGTGAGGCTCAAGCCATTCTTACTCTATGAACGACATCAAGTTTTGTAGGATATGGGACGTGGAGAATAAGCGCAAGCAGAAGACGGTCATTGTAGTCAAGTCGAAAGAGCGAGGAGCACGGACGAAGGTTACAGCGTGCGCCTACTCTCCGGATGGAAGCATCATTAGTGGCGGTACGCCTACGATACCGATCCTTGTACTTTCAAATATGACTTTTTTTTTTTTTAAATCGTAGCATGCCTGGACGGCGCGCTGCATATGTGGCAGGCCTCGTCTAATTTTGTACGCCCAAATATGACTGTGGAAGCCGCTCACGCAAAATCGACGGAGACCGCTTCTGTCATATTCTCTGTGGATGGTCGGACTGTCCTCACCCGAGGAGGAGACGACACTGTTAAATGTAGGTATTCTTTTTTGAACCATCTAGCCCCACTTGAAACATGGCACAGTGTGGGACATCCGTTCCTTCAAGAAACCCTTGGCAATGCGTTCAGAGATGACGACACTATATCCTGGCACGAATGCAGTGTTCAGTCCTGACGAAAAACATATTCTTACGAGTGTGGGTGCTACATCAAAAGGTGAACGAGGACGACTTTTATTCCTTAGCCGGATGGACCTAGGCGTCGTCAAGGAGGTGGAAATGGACTCCACCCCAGTAAAGGTAGTCTGGCACTCCAAGATCAATCAGATCGTTGCGGGACTATCAAATGGAACGATATCCGTTCTGTATTCGCCAGAGACCTCGACACATGGCGCGAAGCTCCTGTTGTCAAAGGGTGCTCCCAAACGACCGACGGTAGAGGATATGTCGGATGCGCTTGCAGCGCCAACGATTCTGACCCCTCATGCACTGCCGATGTTCAAAGATGGGGATGGGATTGTAAAAGGAGTGAAACGCAAGAGGGAAAGGGACCGCCTGGATCCACGGAAGAGTCGACGACCGGAACTACCAGTGACCGGACCTGGCAAGGGAGGACGCGTTGGAGCGAGCGCGACGCAACACGTTGTACAGAACTTGGTGCGAAACACAACGCGGGACGAAGATGTGAGTGGTTTAGTTGTCTTTGTCGCAGGTGCACTGGATGCGGTCTTTTGTGCTTCTTATCCGCACCGCCTCACATTTATGAGATTTTATCTATCTTTCTGTTTGGTTTCCATGCTGATTTTACGGACGTTTTGATCTACGTTTCACTACAGCCACGGGAGGCTCTTCTCAAGTACGCAGAGCTAGCAGACACGGACCCCCAATGGACTTCAGGTGAGCTACCACTTTCACATCTCTTTTGAGGTGCATCGTCTCGCTGCGGAGTGCCAATTTGAAAGGGTTGCCGTGGCGGAGATTGAAATTTGTATTGCTCTGTTTTGATCTGCCGGCTGACGTGTCCGGCTATCCCCGGATCTTTTTTTTTTCCCAGCGTGGCGACAAAACCAACCCAAGCCTGTATTTGCGGATGTCTCAGAGGAGGAGGAGGAGGAGGAAAAGTAGGATGGTGTGGGCTGGATGTATGGGTGTACACAGTAGTCGTTTTTGCCAGAAAACAGTGGTCAGAGTGATGTGGTGTGCGTAAGTATTTGGATGGTCCCTGCGCTGGTTTGAGATCGAACCTTAATTCCGGTCGCCTATAAAGACCCAATGGGTGGCTGCCGATGCCCCCCAAATCCAAAACCTCCCTCCCCCTCTGCAAACGTCACGCAGTGTGACAAAAATTGTCACGCGCCACTCATGAACGCGACCGACGCTGCTCAACACAACGCGCCCGCCGTCGGAAATGATGACAAACCAGCGCTGCCCGACGTACCACCCGACTGCAATGCTACACGTGATAAGCAGTTTATATTCAAATTTCTCTTGGCTAACCCTAAACAAAAAGATGTAAATGTCGACCCGCCCTCCCTCAACTCTCTCCCAAACGGTCATGTCCACGTAGACATTTCAAAGTCTCCAGACTCGCCTGCCACCGCCGCCTCTCCAATGTCCTTCTCCCCTGCCGATTCAGGTTCGTAGAGCCAAATGTTCTCTTTGTCTAGCGTCGCTCTTATCTGAGCAGCTTCTGTCCCCGCTCATCCTCCTCCTGCAACCCCTCCTTCTCCCCCGGCACAGTCTGATGTCACTCAAGACATTAAGATGGCGGAGACTCCGGAGGGAACCCCGGAAGGGGCCAATGCACACTCGCCAGACGATTCCGCCCCTCACGATGATCCAAATGGCAAGATCACCTCGCCAGAGGACCCACAGGCCGATCCAGATGGCGACGTGAATATGGAGCAGACAACACACGTTAATGGCCATGCGGACGACGCAGATGCTAAACCATCCACCCACCACAACTCGTTTTCCCCATATTACTCTCCTAATCACATTGTCTCGCCGCATCTGGATGACGCAGACGTGGATAATGATGTGAGGCCCCCTCCAGCGAAGCGTGCACGCAGGCTTTCTGATGCCGATCAAGCGTCTATCGCCAACGTGAGCCAAACTTTTGTCCTTGTCGCAGTGTGCTGATACTCTGTCACTGTGACCACCTAATTTCCTCAAGACTGCCTCTCCTCCTCCCGTGACTGGTTCTTCTATTCAGATGAATGAAGAGGCTGTCTCTAGTCCTGCCCCTGTGCCTCCAACTCTCGTGGGTCCAGTCACACTTAGTGTTCAGCAGCATCGGTTCTGTCTTTCGACTATCCGTTCGTTGAAAAAGTTGAAAGACGCAGTGCCATTCCTTCACCCTGTCGATCCAGTCGCGTTGAACGTTCCTCATTACCCAAGTATCATTAAAAATCCAATGGATCTCGGGACAATCGAGCGCAAGCTAATGTCCTCTAGCCCACAAAAACCCGATACGAATCCGACCAACCCTCGTTATAATAATGCCGACGAGTTCGTTGCTGACGTCCGTCTGGTGTTCACCAACTGCCTCGCGTTCAACGGGCCAGATCATGCTATATCCAAAGCGGGCAAGCATGTCGAATCTGTTTTTGATAAGCAAATAAAGAACTTACCACCGCTGCAAGTGGTATGTAAGTGCCGATGATTATTGTGGAACAGTTGCTAATTCATGGTAGGCTAAACCGCCCATCAAAGTGGCCACTCCGCCGCCTCCACCGCCGCCAGCACTTGTGAAGAAAGCCAATCCACCACCACCTGCTCCTGCTCGACGTGCGTCCACGTCTATCCCCGTAATTCGGCGCAATGATATTGAGCAAGTATCTGCACGACCGAAGAGGGAGATCCATCCACCTCCACCAAAGGATCTACCGTACGCTGATGTGCCAAAGAAACTGCGGAAAGTCAAGGTGGGAAAGGACGATGGTACGGTAGAGCAACTCAAGTTTTGTGGTAAGCTCTTGGTAGAGTTACATCGGAAGCAACACTGGACCATCGCACATCCATTTTACGAACCGGTTGGTGAGTACTGGGTGCTACGCTTTTCCTCGTTGCTCATGGGATCTCTCCAGATCCAGTGAAGCTGGAGATTCCGACGTATTTCAAGATCATCAAAAAACCGATGGACTTGTCCACTATGCGCAAGAAATTAGAGAACCACGAGTACTCGAATGCCCTCAAGTTCTTCGACGACTTCAAGTTGATGATTCGCAATTGTTTTGCCTTCAATCCTGCTGGCACGCCCGTCAACCAAGCAGGCATCGAGTTGCAGCGCCTTTTTGATGACAAGTGGAAGAACCTGCCACCACTACGCGAACCAAGTGAAGCGGAGGAGGAGGAAGATGAAGATGAGTCGGAGGAAGAACGCAATCGTGAGATCGACATCGTGCAAGATGACGCTTGTTTTCTGATGTATTGTCATACACAGGAAGGATAGCGTCGATGGAGGCGCAGATCGAGTCGATGCGTGGGAACCTACTAGCACTGAAGAACCAACCTCCGAAGGAGAAGAAAAAGAAAAAGAAGGAACCCAAACCCGCTGCTACTTCTATGTCTAAATCCGCTGCCTCTCGTAATGCCAAAGTCCCCAGCGTTGGTAACGGTGCAGTCAAACGGAAAGCGAAGAAGCAGGTTCCCGAAGATGATACGCTATCGTTTGATCAGAAGAAGGATCTGAGCGAGGCAATAACGAAACTCGATGGTCAAAAGTTGGAGAAGGTCATTCAGATCATTCACGAAGGCGTGCCTGAGATTCGTGATGTGAGTAATTTCTCGAAGCATGTTCCATGTCTGACGGTGACCCTCAGAGCACTGAGGAGATCGAGATTGAGATTGACCTCCTGCCAGTAAACGTGCTTACGAAGCTGTACAATTTCGTGTTGCGGCCGTTGCGACAACCCCAGAAACGTACTCGTGCCACCGGAAAGGGCACCGGCACAGGTGGTCTTAAACGCAAGAGCATGGACGAGAACGTTGAGGCGGAGAAGATTCGACAGCTAGAGGAACGTATGAAGTTATTCGACAATCCTGCAGGCGTCCCTACTGTTCCCACTCCCGCTTCCATCGCTCGGCATGATGATAGTGACCACTCCTCGGATTCGAGTTCTGACGATAGCTCTGGGAGTGAGTCTGACTGATTCCTATAGTCTTCGTTTCACTCTGGTGGTATGGTGAGGACTTCTAGTACGGGGTGGTTATTGTTCTCCCCACTCTTACTGGTTTTTTTCATAATGATGTGTTTAGTCCTGATCTTTATAACCTTTTTTTTTTCGCACCAGCTGCTTTCATTACTTTCACTTCAATTTTTCTCCTCGTGCATCAGCATCCCCGTACATACATACAATCATCAAATTAAAGAACAGCAGTGTAGTCAGCTAATTCTAGTCACCCGGTTGTGTTTCGTACAAGACGAGTAGAGCTGTCACGTCGACAAAGGTATTGGCATTTGTAGCGATAGTCAACCATCAGAAAACGAGAAAATGCGAGCAGCGTATCTAACAAAAACAGAAACGATAACACGTGGATGCACAAAGATTTCACCTGCGTTTAGAACCATTTCCTTGCTTCCACTGCTGCCAGCCGGATCTCGTGGGTGCAACAGGTGGTGGTGGGAGCGGAGCACGCAGCGATGTCGACGCAAGCAGTTGCGGTGATGAGTGAGAGCTGGAGACTGATGTCTGACTTTGGAGTATAGCGTTCGCGGGTGGGATGGAATCACGACTGGGAGATCCATGACAGATGGAAGGGAGCGCAGGAGGGATATCCACAGGTGGTGGTGGTGGTGGCGGTGCCAATGGTTCAGAGGGGGGAACGGCAGGTTGGGAGCTGCTGGAATCCAAAGACGTCCATCCTCCGGTGCGAAATGTCGGAGCACGAGGTGTTGGGAGTGATCGCGAAGCTGATGGTGCAGCGGGAGTAGGATTTTCAAGTGGAGGCGGAGGGGTGCCGATTGCAGCCCAACCTGAGCGTTTAGAATCCGTGTCAGACGGTTTAGATCCAGCAGTGACCGCCGTCCAGCCAGCGTTTTTAAACGTCGACAGCTTTGCCTCGTCTGTGGAGGTGTCATTTTCGGGGGCCGTGGTGGGAGGGGTTGTCGTGGCAGCGGGCCTTGCGATCTTGATGCCCTGTGCCTTGGCAAGTTTCCTAAGCTCCTTTTCCTCCCTCTTCCGTTCCTTTTCTTTGCGCTTCTCTAGTTCCCCCTGGTTGACTAAACGAGCATTGGTTTGCATGTCTCTGAGGCGTGCCTTGTGGTGGTGGGCGTAAGAGTTGGTATGCTCGTCATATTGAGCGACGTTTTGAAACTGTTTCTCGCACAGGGTGCAATAAAACGGTCTCAGGGTATCCGTGATCTCTGACTTGACAGCCGCACGTTTAGCCACGCTATCCTGTGAGCGACAAGGCTGCTGTCATGGCAATTCTCCAGGAAAGTGAGGTAATATACTTCTCTAGCTTTGCGCTGGTCTTGAGTTTCTTTACGCTGGCGCTCGGAACTTAACTCCCGCCTTTGAGACACGGTGGTCTCGATCATGCGGACGTCCTGGTTTATTTTTCCAACGCCAGTCAAATCGTTTTTGACTTGAAAAGGAATGGGGTCGACTCGTCCTGAAAAGCGCATCGCCAAAAAAGACCGACGATGAGCGAGCTTGACGTACCATCCCCTGATAGTCCGAGCGGCTGCCCCTCCGACCAACCAAGTTTTGCGAGCATTGCAAATCCCTTGTTGGTGCTCTTGATCTTGGTTTCGACGGTGATAACCTCTCGTGGAGCGCGGTTGATGTATTCGTCGTACTTGTTCGTGTCGATCGCATCCTTGGGCGGTGGAGAGGGCGTGCGAGAGACCAGTGAGACATCGTCGTCCTCACTGTCTTCTGCGCTGTCACCCTGGCTTGATCGCTGGAGGGAGAGGGAAGGGAAGAGGGCAGTACGGGGTGATTTCAAGGATGCCAGGGAATATGGCAGAGTACCTTGACATTTTCTTCATCATCCTGTGCTTGACGCGACATTGGAATGGCATTCCAGCGGGCGATGCTCTCTGCAGACATGGCGGCGTAGTGCACACAGTTCACGTGACTCCTACGCGGTCTCCAAGGGAAGCTTCGTCATACCCAGGTTTCCCACGGAACGGTCTGGGGACCTAACGACCGTTCCTCGGTCGGGCCCAACACGTGACGTACGCCGCCCCCGCCCCCGCCCCCGCCCCCGCCCCCGCCCCCTGACCCCTAAGTCTAAGTCACGCGACCGGGGAGGGATTTTTCGCTAAGGTACGTTACGCTGGCGGGGCC